>ML776611.1:857781-926875 GCA_009831015.1 Picea engelmannii
GCCAATATTTTACAAGATTATATAATTGACTAAAATATTCGCCAAAAAATTATATATACATTTTATATTATTGATAAAATAGCCCTCAATTTTTCCTATGTATCATGGGGATTCGCCCATTTATTATACATATAAATTTAGGTGGGGTTCTTAAAATCACCCCTGGATACATGTACAAAATAAAGCTCTTGGCCTTCAACACTTAGGCTCTTTGGCCTAACAATCACATAAGCCTACTAGCTTATATAACTCGGCTCACCAACCTATACAACATAATTACAATTCATTTCATCAACATGATTTACATCAGGGCTCGGCCTTGGGGACATTGCAAGTTGATCCTATGAAACATAGGGTTATAATAGTGGCTCCACCTGGGGATGGTGCTCTCCCTACGAGGTTCCAAGAGCGTGCTTTCTGATATCTTGAAATATTTTCTCCATTGATTCTTCTGCTACTTGATTTGTTTTATTTTGAAAATTTGGTGGTTCTAGTCAGTGGCTTAGGGCCTTCTCTACGAGCTTCAACCATCTTATCAACACCACCCACACGTAACTTGAATGAAAAATAAATTGTTTGTATAGTGAAAATGGATGGCTAGGGTGTTTATTGGGGTGGTAAATAATGCTTCAACATCTTGCCATTTACAGGTCCACCTGGCAGGTCTGTTCCATCACTGTCTTTGAGAAAAGCTGCATTATTTCCTTTAAATGCCTGAACGATTTAAGGTCCCCTCCACAGATTATCAAATTTTCCATGTTTACCCTTGTCTTCATTTCTGTCATCCCACTTCAACACCAAAGTTCCTAACTCAAAATCATCCTCTTTAGTCCTCTGATCATAAACCCTTTTGATATTTTCTTGGATTTCTTGGGTTTTGTTATACACCTCCTCTTTGGGTTGTTGTAATTGAATCATCTGATTTATTCTCCTTTGGGTATCATTCGGCTCTGCTTGTACTTCTTGCAACAATTTCATAACGGTAACTCCCAAAGAGGTAGGGAAAATTGCCTTAGTGCCATATACTAGCTGGTACAGAGACATGCAAATTGATCTTTTGGTGCTCAATCTATCAGCCCAGAGTGAAAAATCTAATTTGTTATGCCATGATTTATTGTTCTCTTGTAGCGTCTTCTTGATGATATGCACCATACTTTTATTTGAGGATTCAGCTAGCCCATTTCCTTGAGGGTAATAGGCAGTGGAATGACCTAGAGTAATCTGGTATTTGCTTCAAAATTCTACTAGATTTTTGGGTTTGAAGGCCATTGCATTGTCAGTTATGATCTTCCTAGGAAACCCAAAACGAGACAAAATGTTATTTTCCAAAAATTTAATGATGATATATTCAGTGGCTTGCCTACATGGAATAGCTTCGATCCACTTCGTGAAGTAGTTCATAGCCGTGAGGATCCACTTATGTTGACCCGATGAGGGTGGATGTATCTCCCTGATAAATTCCAAACCCCATTGTTGGAATGGAGCTTCAACTGAAATGGGTTTTAGAGGTAAGGGAAAAAGTTTCCTCTTACCCTCAAAAACTTGGCATTTGTGGTAGGAAGTGACTTTTTGATGCGCATCGACGAACAAGGTGGGCTAGTAAAAACCATCTCTGAGGATCTTGTTAGCTGCTATTTTCCATCTTAGATTCTCGCTACAGTCTCCTTCATGGAAATCCTGCAATACCTTGTTAGTTTGTTCTTTCAATAAAAAATTAAGCAAAAGACCTCCAGGATCCTTCTAGTATAGATTTCCATCTAGAATACAAAATTTCAATGTTTTGAGTTTCAAGAATCTAGCTTTAGTTTTAGTTAGACCAGGGGGTGCTTGTAAATTTTGCAGTACAAATATGAGGCCTACGTACCATGGAGATTTTAAGAATACCTCTTTTACATTTGGATTTGCCTTCTCTCCCTGCTCATCAAATTGCAGCCAAGAAGTTAATATCCAAACCATGAAAATTGGACTCAGCCATTAATTTGGCCAAAACCCATCCTTTGATCAGTTTAGTAGGTTTAATTTCTATGTCATATTCCAAAATAATAGTGATCCACTTTCCTCTCCTACCATCTGGATTATCCTGAGTTAGTCTATCCTTCACCACTGCATTTGGAACATGTGCAATAGTGTGAGAATGGAGAATATAAACTCTAAAATATTTTATGGCCTTTACTAGGGCAAAGGCTTATTTATCCATTATATTGTAGTTCAGCGCAACATCGCCCAAAGATTTGTTGAAAAAGGCTATGGTTTGTTCATACCCTTCACTATTTTTCTGCAAGAGTACTTCTGTGATGGTGTGTTCAGATGAAAAAAAGAATAGATAGAAGTCTTTGGTGTAATCTAGACTGATCAAAACTGGGTCTTGTGTGAGTGCATGTTTTACTTGCTCAAATGATTTTTTAGATTCAATATTCCATCTTATTTTGGTGTCCTTTTTTAACATATTTGTGATGTTTCTAAGGAGTTTGACCAAGTTGGGTATGAATCTTCTTAGGAAATCTATTTTTCCAATGAATGATTGCAATTCTTTAATATTCCTGGGGTCTTCCACTTTCTGGATGGATTCTATTCTCTTGGGATCTATTTTAATTCCATCTTTAGAGATTATATGTCCCAACAACTTGCCTTCCTCTAAACTGAAAAGGGTTTTCTTGGGATTCAATGAAATCCCAAATTTTTTTCACTTCTCAAACACTCGTCTGAGATGTTGTAAATGTTCCTCGTCATATTTGGAGTAGATATTCATGTCATCTAGATATATAACTATAAACCTACCAATATCGCCTACAAAAGCGATATCTATTTCTCTTTGGAAAGTGGCACCAACGTTCATTAAACCAAAGGGAATTTTCACATACATGAAAGTTCCCCAGGGTGTAGTGAAGGTTGTTTTCTCCTGGTCATCTGGGTGGACAAGGACTTGGTTGTAACCCAAGAAACCGTCTAGTAAGGAGATCCTACTATCCCCAAATACCTTTTGTAAGATGTGGTCCATTTTAGGAAAAGGGTAATTGTCTTTGAGGGAAACCTTTTTCAAGTTTCTAAAACCTATGCAAATTCTGATATCACCAGTTTTTTTTCTGGTAGGAACCAGATTAGAAACCCATTTGGAAAATCTTAAGGAAACTATAATTTTGGCATCATACATCTTTTTAATCTCCTTTTCTATCAGGGGGAGTAGCTTGGGATTGATTCTCATAAGTTTCTGCCTGAAAGGTTTATGTTCTTCTTTTATTAGGATCCTATGTTGTATGATACTTGTGTCATAAGATTTTAAATCCTCATAACCCTAAGCAAACACATTTATATATTCCTTAAACAGTTCAATGTATATGGATTTTTTCTTAGGGGGTAAAAATTTGGAAAGTTTTATCATCTTGGGTTTTTCCTCAATTCCTATGTTACATTCTTTGACCTCTTTATCGCTAGCTTCAATCTTCGTCTTTTTTGCTACATCGGTAAAATAAAACATGTCTTCTAATGGGACCAAACCTTTAGGTAAAACATTGTTTTTCAAATGAAAATCATCAGAGTCTTCATCATTTTTATTCATTTCATTTTAATATACTTTATTTACACTGTCATTTTCGAAAACAAATTTATTTACATTATCATCATCACTCTCTAAATCTATATTAGTACATTCTAAATCATTCTTACACTGCAGGAAGTCTTCAATTTGATCATAGTTTCCAAATACCTACCAGTATCTGATGTTATCTGGTACAGTTGGTCTTCACTTCACCTCTACTATGTATTGGCGAGTGGGGCGGAAAGGTATTTTTCATGTAGCTGCTGACGTCGCCAATCCATCTGCAAGTATGTTATGTCCCCTGGGCATTACCTGCAAATTGACTTCAGTGAAACATTGAAGAGAATCCAAAGTAACATTCCTATAAGCTTTAAGTATAGGGTGTTTAGCTGCATACTCACCTCTAATTTTCTTAATGACCAGTTCAGAGTCACCTCTTACCATAATCTTTTTGTCACCAACCTTCTTTAGTAGCTTCAGACGGAGCATCAAAGCTTCATACTCAACTATGTTGTTAGTGCACTAGAAATTTAGTTTGTAAGAATGACTCTGTGAATACCTTGATTTGTGATTATGCAACCAAACTCTAGCTCCAACTCCCTCTTTTCTCACAGCTCCATCAAAATCCATACTCCAGAAATTTGTTGGCATTTCATCGCTTTCCATTGTTTCAGTGTTATTTAACTCAGTGATTGCTTTATCTTCTTGCAGGTCAAGTGAATCATCTTCAATCTGAGAAATCCAATTATCCAATTCACCATCATTGTACAATATGAACGAATCTAGATCAGAGTGTGCATAGTATAATTGATAGTTATGTGGTTTTTCCTGACTGTTGACCATATACTTCATCAAAGTTTGTCTGTACAACCTTCTCTGTTGGCCAAATACTGGGACAACAACATAGGACATATCTAAGTGCATGGTGCCCTTAAAGTTAGCTTCCCAAGACCTAGATAACAACATCCCATATTTCGGAGGAATGTCTGCAACCATGATATCCATCACCATTCTTTTTGCTGGGAGTTGAGCCAGAGTGATACACAAATCTTTGATTAACCCTATACATTTGACATTGTTGGAGTCAAATGAATGCAATTCTTTGTATGGTGTCATGATATCAAGCCCCAATTTCTCCATCACATCTTTGGGCATTATATTGTGAGAGGTGTTAGAATCAAGCATGGCATTATGTAGAGTCTTGTCATGGATATTCAGACTGATATAGAAAGGAGGAAAAACACCGTTATCAGTTTGTCCATCAACTTCAGGACCAAACAAAAACTCGGGTTGATCATCAGTAAGATTTACAGTGTCTGAGTGTGTTCCTGATCCAATATTTAATGCCTTTGTGCCTATCTCCGGTTCAATGCTCAATGCCTTGATCATCTGTGATCTGTAACCATTTTTTCTCATTAGTTCAAATAAGGGAAGAGGAATCTTCAATTTTTATAATTCCCCTTCCAAACTGAAAGTAGTGGAAGTTCTTCTTTGATCCTGCACTTCTAGTTTATCAGTTACAGTTCTATGTGCAGAGGTACTTGGATGACTTGTTGATGCAACCCCGATTTGTGCTATTCTTGGTGAAGTTTCAGGATTTATTTTTTCTGAAGGTTTAGAATTATCCTTTTCAGGGACTTTCTTGGGAGGAACATTAGAATTTTTCTTGGTCTCAGTTTCTTTCTTTGTTTCAACAACCATCTTTGTAGGATTGTCATTGGTCATTTTTCTTATCACGTTATACTGTCTGTGGACCTCCATGATTGCATTCTCAAAGGCTTATTGTTATGTTTCTTCTTCTTCCTCTTTTACTTTTGTTTGAGACAGAAGGAAATGCTTGTGTTCTTCTTGAGTAAGGAAAATGGAATAATTTTCATGAACACCCATAAGGGTAATATCAATATCATCCAACTCTTAAATTATCTCTTCCCCCTCGTCAGCGTATTCTCCTGGAGAGGTGGTCTAATGTGTTTATCAGGTCCTCTTTCATCCCTTTGGTTTCTGGGTTTCTTATGTTTGATTTGGGGAGGATTCCTTCTTAAATTTGGATTTCTGATTTGAGGAGCCGATTGATTTTCCCTGGGTGGGTTCCTATCAGCGATGGTTAGCCTTTCCATCATTCTCTCCATAGTTTTGACTATGGAATCTAGTTTAGCATGTGACGAAGAAGTGGAAGGCTCTTCTTTGATTGTAACCCTTCCTTCTATTTTATGTCTAGCTCTTCTAGCTAACAAATTTGCTTCCACGCTCACTTCACTCTTCTACATGTCTTCCAAGGTGACGGAGTTTCTTTCCCTCAATTGTTATGACATATCAACGTTGAATCCATCAAGGAATTTAATTAATTTTAAGCCTTGAGGAGGCTTGATGTCAGCTGAGATGGCGTTATAAAGATTGTTGAAATGAATGTAGTAATCCTACACTGTTTCAACTTGATTCCTCTTGATGTTCTCGTATTTTGATAAAATGTAGAGAGGATTTTTCTTTACCTCCCATCTGTCAAGGAAACTTCATTGAAAAGACACAATGTCCACTATGGTAGCAGGATGTAAAGATTTGAACCATTTTTTGACTTCTCATGTTAGACTCTGTGCAAAATGTCTCATTTGGACATCTACCTCATCGACTTCCTACAAGTCAAAATAATCATTCATTTTGTCAACATGTTGTTGGGCATTAAGAGGTCCAATACCATCAAACTGAGGAAGCCTGGATAGTCCTAGGGAATAACATGCAAAGGAGTAGCCAACACCAAAGGTGCATATATGGCTTCCATGACTGGTGGAGGAGGTTGTAAAACAACTTGTTTGATAGGAGGGGAAGTGACAGAACATGTAGAGGATGAAGGGATGGGAGGGATGGATTGATATATTTGATGTTTGACAGAAGTTGCATCAATAGTTAAGGTAGAAAGTTCAACTGACTAGGTGAGCCTAGTATAAATCCTAATCAAGGTTTGCTACTAGATTTTCCAACTTATCGAACTCTTGGAGAAAATGATAATCAATATCTTCTCTGGGAAAAAGTATTTCATGGGTCTTGGGTTGCAGGATAGTTTGATCTAAAACTGTTTCACTTAAAAAGCTGTCAGATTTGGTTGTAAAGAGGATTTGTTCAAAGGATATGTTGAACTCAAGATCCTAGATAGTGACAAGTTTCTCTAGGAGAGAAGTGGACCTAAGAAGAGGACTGTGACTCCAAGAACCTTCTACAATGTTTTTCTTTCTCAATAACTTTTCTTGATCATCTACTGTTGTAGCAGGTTCTGGGTGTGGGTGAGATCTGGTGTAAACTTTTTTAGGAGTCGTAATTTTAAATTTTAAGGAACATAAACTAATATATACAAACTTAACAACCTCCGAACATTAACTCTTTATAGGTAAGATTTTATGATTTTTTCATAAATAAAGTTATTTTTAGAGAGGATAAAATAATTGTAAGATGTGAAGTTTGTTCATTCCCCAATATGGTCGCCACTCTATTAACGCTCTGTAAATTTCTAGAGGTTTTCGTGAGATAGAAGAAATTTATCAGAGTTAACTTTATCCAACCTTTTTGAAACTGGGATCTAGCCCTACCAGTTTCAGAGAGGTATCTCTCTATAATATTTAAATTTGTTTGGATTCCAAATATTAGGCTAGTTAAAAAGGTGCGAGTGTATGGTTTTGTTTTGATAAAGATGGTTGAAGTATGATTACGCCTCCATTGGGATATGGGGTATGCATTTAAGTTTGAGATCAGATGAAGATCTATAAGGTATCTTCATAGGGAACTATAATGCAAACATTGGATCCTTTAAAAGTAAAGTGATGTAAAGAAGAAGCAGATGAGAAAATCAATTACAATAAAAAAGCATATAAGAATTTTTTTATTGTAATATCAAAAGAAAACATTTAAATTTTTTAAAGCATGACAAAAAGTTTCATAGATAAATTATGCGCTAAATATCCTTTTAAAAATCAGAAAGAGAGAAACATAATGACCACTGAGAAGAAACACATTCAACGAAGAAAAAAAACTTCACCAACGTCAACACGCAGGAATCCTGTGAAAAAGTACCTTTATTTCTGGTAGATCTCTTCAAAGGTTTACAGATTATATCTTTCTTGGGCGTAAATATCGACCCTCAATAGTTCAAAGTTTGAAGTATATATCCAACAAATTACATTCTATCCTATCATTAATGATCAGGACGTAGTAGATTCCAAATCTAACTAACTAGATAACAAAATACATAATTGTAGGAACTGCTAATGATCTGTCAGATTCTTTGAGATGATTTTGGGGAATGTTGTTGATGAGTCATCAACTTGACTTTGACTGCTTCAGATGTTGATTTGTACATCCACATAATCTTCTTAGTCGATCAAGTCACACAGGTCGTCCCAGCTCTGCTAAGTGAGAATGTTGACTTTAAGAATCCTTCGGTAGACCTCATTTGTCTCTGTGTAATTATTGAAGGTGGGTTTGGTGATGAAAAGATATTTTATCTCTTATTAAATACTCAGGTCTAATCTCAGAGTTTCCAAGAATGTTTTTCCCGTGATGTTTCCCTTTATGCCTACGAACTTGGACCCATCCTTTGCCACTACGAGGCTCTTTTGTTTATAATCTGAGAGAGTAAACAACTTATTATTGATCACGAATAAACTTGGGAGACCTTTCTTCTGCAAAGAGTCAGTCTTATTGAAAAACCCCTGTACCGCGACATCCATTTCCTAAACTTTCTCCTCGAGTTGTAGCATTATCCCCCTCTTGTTCAAGACTCTCTTAAATTCAAGAATAGTTTCAATCCTCTCCTCAATTTGTAGGGCTTCTATATCTTCTTTTGATTTAGAATTTAAGAATTTGATTATCCCGTTGGCCTCTGTAGGCATTTCTCTGAATTCTTCATTTATCCTGTCGATGGCCTATTTGGCTCTCTGCACTAGATCATGCTATTCAAACATGATTTTTATTAGGGGCCAAATCTCTGTCACTGATTGACAGATGTCCATCAAAATGTTTTCCTTATCCTCTCACAGAGTCTTAGCCATGATTGTTTCTTTCTGCAACTGTTGCAGTTCCTTTTTTATCTTGTCTGACTTATGCCTCTCAATGTTGTAGCTAGCCTGTAATGTGGAATTCATCTTTTGGAGATTTTGAACCTCTTCTTGTATTTTTTTTATTTATACCCCTTCCAGAGTCATATCTTACATTGCTTTTTCCAATGGGTCTGTTGCATTTGGAGTTGTCATTGATGGTGTTGCTGGAATTTCCCCTGTGGTAGTTGATGTTTCCATTGTTGTATTGACTTGTATGATTGGGACTGCATTCAATGGTATGAATTCCATTTACATATTCTTCTCCTTTTCCTTAACTATCTTGTCCATCTCGGCTTCCATTTATTTAATTTGAGCATTCTGCTCCGTGATCAACTTCAACATATCCTCTTTCTAGCCTTCAGTCTCGTCCATGTATTTAGCCTGCCGGTCTTCAGTAGTAGAGATTTTTAATTTTTTCCTCAGGGTGGCTATTTCATCATTTTTTGTTTTGACAATATCTTTATCTTCTTTGATATTGGCCAGATCATAACCAATTTTGAGCACCAAGTCTTCCAGAAACTTAATTTTGTTATCTTTTTCCAAAGAGGACACATTCTCTAGCTTCAGCCCAGTCTGGACATTGTTCACAGAAACCTGTAACTTTCCTGCATTCATGGAGGTGTTCACCAAGGTGGAGAAAACAATTTCTCTAGTCTCTCTGTGAAAATCCATCTAATCAGCTGGATGTACTTCTACAGCATCAAACTCAAATGTTTCCCTTTTATAATCAGCAATATTTTTGGGTTGAGGTACTTGTGCCTACAAGTAGGCCATGTGCATTCTCCCCTTCTCTGTATCAAAGGTGGATAATAATCTATGATGTGTTGTGGATGTTTTCTTCCAAAATTGAGAATAGGTACTATTTGTCATCATTTTGTTTTTCTTCTTAATTAGGTTATATTTCTCAAAAAGGTTCAGCCCTGCATGCTCTTGTGCAGCTATGGTTGTTAATGTTGTATCACCCTGCTTCTTCAACGAGGAAGTGGACATCGTTGGCTATCTTCCTGAGGAAAATGGAGAATGTTCACCTTCCATGACTGTAGTAGACTGAGTCTCTTCTCCACCAGACCTGTCAGGTGTATGAATGGTCTTGGACCTTTTTCTATAAACCTGATAATCATCTGTTGAGACTTTAGTGACCGAGGGATATACATCTTTCTTGGGTATTTTCTCTGCTGGAACATGAGGGGTATTATTCTGTGCAATACTGGAAGAAAGGGGTTGTTGTTCTGTATCTATAAGAGTGTTCTCCTCCCACTCTGTCTGGTTCATGAACTTCTCAATTTATGATTTGGGAACATGAGCATATGGGGAGATTCTATTCCTTAGCCTGGCTTCTACAATGATCCCACATGGATCATAATTCCAAGAGAAACTGAGACTGAATTTAATTTCTTTTAAAATTTTGTTGGCCTCCTCTCCAACAGATCGACTGTTACAGATGAAAGATCCTATCTGTCCCTTGATTCTCAACTGTTGTTTCTTTTTGAAGGCCACGAAGTGAATATCATCATAGTTGATCATATGTCTAATGTACTCCAGAGAAATTATCCTAACGGGTATATATTTGGGGAGTTTATATGGTGGAAGATCACAAACATAGACTCTGATTTCTGTGTGATCCTGGTAGAGGTGCCAAATGCCTATTTTGGCAAGGTCTGATAGGTGTAGGAGCCTCTGAATCAATTCATTAATCCTAGGTTCCTTTCATCCACTCAACATGCTTACCCCTAGGTGGTAAAATTGATCAATGAAATGTTTAAAACTGAATTATGATGAATTTTTTCTCAGTAAGGATGTCCAGGAGGTCACATATTGTGGATGGTTGTCCTAGTCCAGTTTCTGCATGGAAAATGAGAACCTCTCTTCTTGAAATAAAAGGAACATGTAGGCTAATATGGAAGAATATCGAAACATGCCTTATGTAGGAAAGTTTAAAAGTTGCTTGTGGATATTATTAGCCAGAAACTGACTGAAATTGAACTGTATGGTGGCCTTCTCTTCAGTGGAGAAAATGGGCAAGAAAAATAGGATGGGTTCATCCACGCATTCATCTGAAAAAAACCCGAGAAAACAACGCAGGGATGAGATGACTTGATTAAATTTTGTTAAGAATATGGAGGAATGATAAGGGGGATTTTTCTTTGGGAATTGGGCACTCTTAAGGAGAAAAAGTTCAAAATTTTGTGCTCTTTGAGGAAAAGACAATTTTTGGTACATTTCGGTTAAGATTTTAATGGTGAAAGGGGAAATGGATTTAGATCAGGGGATTTGCATCATATGGTCAATGGTTTCAGCTGTAATGGTGAAACGAGTCTCTCCAAATGATTAGATGATAGCTCTCTAATTGGGAAGATAGTGCACCTAGCACTTGAGGGCAAACTCGATAAAATGGTGAATTTGGAGGAAAAGGTATAGTGGGAGATTGGACTCCCAGAGTCGAATCTCGTCACTGTGGTCTAGGAAGGTGTCTCTGAACCATGAGTGTAATTCAGCAAAATCGAATTCGAATTTGGGTTCTTAAATTAGGTAATCTTTGTCATCTAGAGGGATTCAGTCGAGGTCAATGGGAGGCGGGAGGAATGGATTGTCGATCTCTAAATGTTTGGAATTTGGTGCCATCACTTTGACTGGTACTTGTAAAAGTATGAAAAAGAATGATGTTGACTGTAATGTCCAGAGCTTAATGGTGGTTGAAGGAAAAAATTCGAAGAGGACGATGATTTCAGTGGTGTATAGATTTTGAATGGGAAGAAAAGATGAAAAAAGAGATTATCTAGATGAATGGGTTTCCATTGGAGTGCGGGGGACAAGTCAGCAGGTTCAATGGATATCTCAGGGATGAGGTGGAGGGCAACTGATAGGTGACGGTTTCTTGAGGATGACATGGAGGATAGGGAATTGAAGACAAGTGAACGGGATGTGACATGTGACAAGTGCTTTTGGAAAATGGTACACTGGTAGAATAATCACACATGACTTATAAGCAGAGGTAGTGGAGTGTGACGTCATGAGGCAACGATGGTATGGGAAGCTAGTAAGGAATTTTACTCAGAGGGGGGGGTTAGGCGGTAATTGGTTTTGAGCAAGGGGGGTCTGAGTTAACACAAACATTCCACCTTAGGATGGGGCCTGTCCAGGAATACCACTTGCTCGGACCCCCCCCCCCCCCCTCCCCCCTCCATTAAAGTTAGAATGGTCGGGGGGGTCCTATATTACTTGTCGGTTGTATATCTAAGCATCGTTTGTTGAGCCGTTGATCTAGGTGCATTGTTTAATCACAGAGCATGAATCATATTACCTTGCAGAAAACTTAGGATAGCGCCATTTTGTGGGTTTTTTGCGCTTCTTCTTTTTATTTTGGCACCAAGGGGTTAGAACACAACCTTCTATCATAGAATCAAAGATTATCATCTAAATTTTTCTTGTGTTATTACAAGAACATCCAACTAACCTATGTCCTAATATATTTATCTAACACATTTAACCCAGATTAGACAGTTGGGCTAAAAATTACTCTACCATGGGGCTGTTTGATCAAGTTTAAATAGTTTGATCAAATTTATTCACTAACTAACCTATCTAACTTGGATAATATTAAACAGTTTAGCCAAGCTTTATTCACTAATCCTATCATCATAAATTCAAAAGATTGACCATGATTAGACTGTATGAATCAAGCCAACATTATTTCATGGGGCTTTATCATTTTTCTTTTTATGCCCTCTTTTATTCTTTCTTTCTTTTTCTTTCCTTTTTCTTTTTTTTTCTTTTTCCTTTTCTTTTCTTTTCTTTTCTTTCTTTTTCTTTTTCTTTTATTTTCATTTATTTCTTTTTGTAAATAATTTGTAGAATGAAATATTATTTACAACCAAAAATACAACAAGAGTAAAAAATTTTCAGTCACCAATTGATCCTATGAAACGTAGGGTTATAACAAGAGGAATACATAGAGGTGAGATATAAAGTGTGTGTGGGGGGGAGGGAGGGAGAGAGAGGAAGACAAAGAGTGGAGGTAGAGAGTGAGTGTGTTAGAGTGTGGGATGGAGAGAGAGAAATACATAGAGGGGGAATAGAAAGTGTGTGTGTGAGAGTATAGGAGGGATAGAGAGGAAGATAAATGGGCGAGGTAGATAGTTATTTTGTTAGAGTGTGGAAGGGAGAGAGAGGAATACATAGAGGGAGGATAGATAGTGTGTGTGACAGTGTGATAGGGAGAGAGAGAAAGGAATAGAAGGGAAATAGAGAGAGTGTGTCAGAGTGTTAGAGGGAGATAGAGGAATATAGAGAGAGAGGTAAATGTAGGAGGTATGGGTAGATTCAGGAGAGATAGACGAGAGATAGTGGGAGGGTGGGGGAGAGATATGGAGGAGGGGGGGTAGAGAGTGTGTGTGAGAGAGGGAGAGAGAGAAAGAAAAAGAGGAGGGGTAGAGAATGTTGGGCACTTTAATTGTCTAATTAAATGGAAAATCAAAGTGATCAATATAAATTGTCAACCCAGGGAAGTCTTTTATTTGAAGATAATTCTGCACAGTCTATGCTAGATTATGGAAGCATCTCTAATATAATTGTAGTAGGGAAGTTCTTCTAACAAAAACAAAAAAACAATATTGCTGACACAATTGTGCTGATATAGCTAGAGTGATAAAGACTTAAAATCATAATTGCAATCTAAACTGGTGAATCTACAAAAACCATGAATTGCCTACCTTAATCTAACTTTCTAATTTACTTTTGCAGGAAGAAATTCTATCCTATTGCTGAAGGGAAATATACTTATTGCAAGAAGCTACTTCACACTTTTAATTCTCCAAAACAAGATTTAAAATTAATGCAAAAAAAGGAAAAGTAACTCTCCATCCATGCTCAACAACTGGCTTCTAATTTTCATGAGACAAGTTTATGCAAATTTATTAGGAAGGGGCTAAACTGTAACAATAGTTGCATTCAGAAACATCTAACAATTAAACCAATTGCAATGAAAACAACTAAATCTAGAATTCAAAATAGAGGGGAATCGATAAACAAGGTGGGCCCTTTCCTTCTCATTGAATCCACTCAAAGAGATAGATCACATAATGCTAAAGAAATTCAATCCAATTCTTCATTCAATTGCCATAAAGATGTTGAGTACAATAATTGTTCCTTTCTTCAGTTCAAGCCAAAAGACTAACAACCTTTACATTACAAAAGCTCTGTTATTTAAATTCAACATCAATTAGTGTTCAGAAGAAGAGCAGTCCTGAGAATCCCCGATTCTCAGGTTGTTCGTTAGATATCATAAATACCAAATCTTGAATTCTCCTTCATCAACATCATGAGCCAGCATTCTAATCAATAGGTTTTGCAGTAGTCGTATCACAACAGGACTGGTGGCATCTGTTGTAACAGCTTCCGAGATTAACAGGATTCTGATGTAGCAGTTGTGTAACAACTTCCAAGATTGATGGTCGTTTGTTGTAGAAGTCCTATAACAACTTCCAATATTAATGGGAATCCATTGCAACAATCCTATAATAGCTCCCAGGAATTGTGCATAGCTGTGACAACAATGACCCGATTCTCTAAAAGGGTTGTTCTATCATTTTGATCATTAGTTGAATTATTTCATGGGTAAAATATGTGATCGTATTCAATCAAACATGTTAAGTAAATGAAAACATAAAAGCAAGATGAATAGTTCCTACCTTGGGAAAAAGGGTCTTAGTGCTCATTATAGTAGTCATTTATCTTAGGAAATGAGAGGGTTGAATGATCAAAAAGTGTAGTGAAAAAGGGCATTTCAGGGTCCTAACATACCCCCCAACTGAAGACATTACATGTCCTCATGCAAAACACATTCAAACCTTATCTTGTAGCTGAAGTAGATGAGTATCTGCTCCATGAAAAATTGTTAAGAGAAAATTCTAAGTGCTGGTAATGAAGAATGTTGTGTCAAAAAAAGAAGAAATCTGTTGTGTCAACCATTTCTTTGGGTTCTTCTATTCTTGAGAACAAGATCAGTTTGATTTGCTCGAGTAACAACTCATGAACGAAACAGAGGTTTTTGTTTGCAAGAGGCTGGCATACCATGTGTTGATTTATGATGTTGAGATATCCACTGTTTTGTTGATGTTTGTGTAGAAGAGAGTCCATGTTCAGTCTTGATTGATACATTTGTTGGTCTTGTAGCCACTGGAACTTTGACTACCTCATATCCTGCCTCATAGTAAATGTTGCCACATTCAAAACACATGAGTTATTTTCCTCTGCCCATAACAACTTTTGTTAGTGCTAGGATGTCCATGGTTATGCCTTCTGGATTCTTTTGTCGAGCAGCTTCCACTTCCTGTTTCAAGTTTTTTATCTCTTCTTTAAGGTTATTATTTTCTGTCATCAGTGCCGCAATCTTGGAATTTTATGTATTCTTGATCTTTTGCTCTATTTGGGCAAATAAATTTGCAAGTGGAACATCCTCAACATTATGTGCAGCTGGTTCTTGTGTAACAACTGTGATTATCAGAACTGGTTCTTGTGGAGTAGACTCGACATGGACAGGTGGTTCTAATATATCGAGCTCTGGTGGGACAATCTCCTATGGAGCAACTGGTTCTTGTGTAACAGTTGTATCTGTCAGGACTGGTTCTTGTGGGTCAGTCTCGACATGGAAAGTATATTCTTGTGGAACTGTCTCTGTATCAACCATAAGGAATAGTGGACAAAGAATAGGAACGACCTGCTCCATATTTTTCTTTCCAATTACAACTTCAAAAGACTTGGTGGACTTGGTTTTTCTCCTAGGTAAAGTAGAAATGAAAGTAGTGGTCTTTTTCTTTGCTGTTGGAGGAGGAACATGATGTTCTTCCTCAATCACACAAAAAGAAAATTCTGGTATACTAGGGTCTGAGATAATTTGGATTTCATCAACGGACATAGGATTCGCAGAATCACCAGGCAGCACTGATGATTCTGCTGGGAATTGGGTGCATTCACTTTGAAAGGAGAAGATAGTTTCTTGCAGTTCTGGGCATAAGGAAAAACCTGGTATTCGTACCCCTAGAGAATTCTTTGTTGCACCAGCTAGAGGGTTCTGATTTGTTGTTGATCCAATTTGACCAATGGACATCCAAGGTTTTCCTTTGAATGGACATTTCCTTTTCTACGAAAATTCACAGGTAATACTAGTAGGTGCTTGATCGGTTGTAGCAGTAATAGGAGAATCCTGTGTGATTGTAGCAGTAGTAGGAGTGGTCTATTCTTGGAAATCCCGTTACAACAATAATGCTTGCTTTTGTTACTGGAATCCTTATCCCATTCACCATTGAGTACCCTTCAGTAAGATTTTGACTGAATTCCAATACTTCGTCCTCACTAAACTCTTTCAACTTCTTAAAATACGATATCCAACCTGCTTGAAGAAATATTTGGTAGGCCTCTGGGTGTTGCAGTAAACTGTCCAGAGTTGCGGGTTCATGTCTCACAGCTAATCCTCCCATGATGTTTTTTGAGAGTTACAGGCACATAGGAGGAGAAGCTATCACCTAAATTAGAGATGCAATAAGCTCGAACGTGATTTGCAGAGATAATATAGTGTCTTAGTTAAAAGAAGTCTGGGTGGAAAGGTGGTGGAGGTGTGTATAAAATTTGGAATGAACGGCTAGATTTACGTTCCCCCTCCCCCCCCAACTAAGCAGATTGGCTCCAGGTGTACCCGATTAAAATAGGAAATTGTGCTTTTAGATATTCATTACTTGAACACGTAGGATTAATTACGTACCTCAAATCTTACCGCACATAACTACCTGTCGGAATAACTGCACAATCCAACCGCCATCGGAATGATGCATAATAGCTGACATGATGAAGGATCGTGAGAGAAATGATGGCTTGTGCATAATTGTAGACCTTACGGTAGTGAACCAACTGAATACCGCCGAATGTGAAGTTACGACATAATGAAGCAATACTTTCTAATAGAAAGAATCAGTAATGTCGAATTAGAGGTGTTGTTTCATGAAAGATTGGAGGGCTAGAGCCGTAGCATCAGCAAAAAGAAAGAGTGAAGTGGAAAGAAAGCACAAAAGTAATTAGTGTATCAACAGGTTCTTTTTCAAAAATGTTGGAGGTAGGTGTAACAACATTTGTATCAGCCAATTTATCGGGAAAAGGTGTAACAACATTGAATTCGGCCAATTTAGCAGAAAAAGGTGTAACGGCATGGAGATCGGCCAATTTATTGAAAAAAGGTGTAATAGCAAGGACATCAGCCAATTTATCGGGAAAAAGGTGTAACAGCAAGGAGATCGACCAATTTATCGGGAAAAAGGTGTAACAATAAGGAGATCGACCAATTTATCGGGGAAAAGGTGTAACAACATGGAGATCGGCCAAACACTACCTTACTTCGATTCTAGGAAGTTTTTCAACTTCCATGAACTCATCATTTCCTTTTGTTCATCAATCTACCTGCACACACAAAATTGCATGATATCTTCCAAGGCTTTATTAGCAGAGTAAAGAAAATAGAAAATTTTCAACTAAAAAAAATAGAGAAATGTAAATTTTGCTGAGATTATTTATATACAAAGTCTAAGAAAAATAAGTCCTAAAGTTCAGAAAGAGAAGGAGCAAGCTCCTTTCTGTTTAAGATCTGATAATTTGTATCAGTTGTATAGCTAGATTTGAATTCTACCTTGGATATTGGACGCTAATACAGACGCAGGCGATGACCATTTGCATGTAAGTGTGTATTGGATCCATCAATAGTAATCAACTGGAATGTCCTGTTGGGAAAAACTATGTCTACCTCATAAGGCCCTAGACATCGTGTATGCAACTTACCTTGAAATTCCTTAAAGAGTGAATCATACAACGGAGCCCAATCTCCTTTCTGGAATAATTTCTTCTTAATGATTCGGTCATGCCATTTTGTTCTTTATTTTTGAATCACTGTGGTTTGATGGATTGCATCCAAACGATTTTCATCAAGCTCATTGAGCTGCTACAGTCTGGCTTTATGTGCCATAGTCAAGTCAAGATTTAATGTTGATGCAATTCTTAAGGTTTTGATTTCGAATTCAATGGGAAAAATAGGGCTTTTTCCATATACTAGCTCATAAGGAGAAAAACCAGTCTTGCTCCTCCAAGTAGTTCGACATGCCCATAGATCTTCATGCAATTTGTCAGACCAGTCCTTACGACTTTCTCTCACTATTTTAGTAAGAATGGCTTCGATAAATTTGTTGGTAGTTTCACTTGGCCATTGCCTTGTGGATGGTATGGAGAAGCTATTCTATGTAAAACATGATATTTATTGAGTAGAGCTTCAAATTTATGTGATGTGAAAGGGGGTCCTCCAACAGTGACCAGTTCTCTGGGAACGCCAAACCTAACAAATATATTTTCAAACAAGAATGCTAAAACAACCTCTTCTAATGCTCTGATAAGTGCTTTTGCCTCCACCCACTTGGTCATGTAGTCTGTACAGACCAATATATAAACTTTATGATTGGAAGGTGGATGAATGGGTCCTACAAAATCCATGGCCCATCTTTCAAAAGGATCTAACACTACCTAAGGTTGGAGTGGAATCTCATCCATGTGAGTTGGCTGACCCATGCATTGGCAGCTGTCACAATCTTGGACATAATTCTTGGCATCTTGAAATATGCTGGGCCAATAATAGCCCATCCTTAAAACTTTATGCCCGGTCCTTTTTGCAACAAAATGACCCCCACAAGGGCCATCATGGCAAGCTTTCACCAGATCATAAACCTCATCATCCCTCACACATCTTCTGATTTCTTGGTCTAGGCCTGTGTAGAAGAGGTATCCTCCTATCCAACTGTACCAGGCACTCTTTTGAATAATTTTTCTTCTTTCCCTAGGAGATAGGTGGGGAGGTACCTTCCCTGCAACCAAATAATTAGCAATGTCTGCATACCAGGGTGAGTGAGCAGATACTGCAATCAAATGTTCATCAAGAAAGGAATCATCTAGAGGTGAATTATCATCATCTATATGTAATCTTGAGAGAAAATCAGTAACCATAATTTCTTTTCCTGGTCTATCCACTATAGTGATGTCAAATTCTTGCATTAGTAACAACCATCTTGTCACTCAGGCATTAGTAATAGGTTCATTCATTAGATATTTTATGGTTGTATGATCAGTATGCATAAAAGTTGGATAACCAGTTACATAATGCCTGAATTTATTGATTGCATATACTACTGCCAGGAATTCTCTTTCAGTAACTGTGTAATTTAACTCAATAGGAGCCGTGTTCTTACTTATATAGTAGATAGCATAGGGTTCTTTGTCCTCCTGTTGCCCTAGTACTACACCAATTTCAGTGTCTGAGGCATCTGAAGAAATGTGAAAAGGCAGAGCCCAATTGGGCCCTCTCAAGATGGGAGCTGTAGACAATCTCTGTTTGAGGTTTGCAAAAGACAATTCACAGTCGTCAGTCTAACGAAAGTTAACATCTTTTGTTAGTAAGAAAAACAATGGAGACGAAAGTTTAGAGAATTTTTTTATGAATCTTCTGTAATAACCAACATGTCCTAAAAAACTTCTTACCTCTTTCTGAGTTGATGGATTTGGAATGTCCACAATTACTTGGATTTTGGTTGGATCTACCTGAATCCCTGCATAAGAGATGAAGTGTCCCAGCACTACCCCTTCGCGCATCATCATATGGCACTTTTCTGTACTTAAAGAGAGATGATATTATTTACATCTTTTGAGCACTTTCTCCATATTAGACAAAGTGTCTTCAAAATTAGTCCCATAAGGAGTAAATTCATCCATGAATATTTCCATACAATCAATCACCATATTAAAGAAAATACCAATCACAGCTCTCTGGAAAGTGGTTGGTGCATTACACAAGACAAATGGGAGAACCTTGTAGGAAAATGTTCCCCCAGTGCTGGTAAAGGTGGTCTTATCTTGGTCCTGTGGGGAAATTTGTATCTGGTTATAGCCACTGAATCCATCTAGGAAAGAAAAATATTTCTTTCTGGCTGAGTTATCTAAAACCTGATCAGGAAATGGCAGAGGGAAATGATCCTTCTGTGTTGCCTTATTCAGGGCTTGATAGTCCACACACACTCTCCACTTACCATTCTTTTTAGGCACAATAACCAATGGTGATACCCACTCACTTTCTGATATAGGATAGATGAATCTGGCATTGAGAAGATTTTGAAGTTCTTCTTTAACAATTTCTTTAAGGTTTGGGTTCATCCTCCTTTGCGGTTGGAAAATGGGTCACCATTCTTCTTTGATGTATATATGGTGGGTGCATAGCTCAGAGGGGATTCCTTTCATATCCATGTAATCCCATGCAAATGATTCTTTATGTTCAATCAATAAGTTCATCAGTCGGTGAGTTTCAGCGCTAGAGAGATCGGGATTGATGTTCAAGGTTTTTCCAGGTTTGATTTCCATAGTGACGCTCTTGGAACTGATTTTAGGAAATAATTTTGTTGTTAGTGTTTCATCATCTGTTGTTACAGCAACTATTGTTACAACTAAATCACTCTGATTGTTAGCAGTTTCCAAGTTCATTTCTTTTGGGGGCATAGGGTCAAATCAATTAATGGTGTGTGTGTTGTGTAACAGTAGAGGGGTCATAGATAAAACAATTGATTAACTCATGCTCTGTCTCATCCTTGAAACCCAGGGTCTTTCCTATAGTTAGCACAGGCAGAGCACTTTCAGCCTCAATGTCCATCCATAGAGAATTTTCAGGTTCTACACTGGGTGTAGGATGAGGAAATAGGGTATGTTTTTTTGTATCATAACCATCAGAGATGGTCATAGAACTAGATCGAAACCCTATGAAGGCATTAGCTATGGCTAACCATGGTTGTCCCAGAATTAGAGGATGGCCTCCCAGACTAGATTTGGGATGCAACATGACAAAATTAGTAGGATACTCCCATGAGTCTACTGAAATAACTAAGTCATCGATTACTCCTTCTGGTGTGATGGTAGAGCGATCGGCTAATTCTAGAACAATAGGAGTAGGTTGGATTTTTGTTCTGAGTTGCAGCAACTGCATAGTTTCTATTGGCATGATGTTAATTGCTGCCCCTAAATCAACTAATACATGTTGAATAGATGTCTGTTTGATTTTAACTGTGATAGTTGGATTTCCTGGGTCACCATATTTAATAGGTGGAGTTTTTCCTAGCATTAGCTCAGACAAATCCCCCACTACATGCACTGTGAGGGGATCTTTGGTTTTTCGTCAAGGTTTTCTAATACAGAGATCCCTCGTAGTCTTGGTATAAATAGGGACATCCCTTATTGCTTTCAGTAGTGGAATATTAACATGCAGATTTTGCAATTCTCTAAGGAGATTGAAAGATGGTAATTCCACAAGCTCGACAATTTTCAGTCTCTCAGGGAATGGTGGGTCTGTTGATTCTAGAATAGGTTGGTCAATTTATTCTGTATCAACAAATGGTTTCTCCCCTGATTCCTTATTTGATTATGAAGATGGAGCATCTTCAACTATTGGCTCAACTATTCTCCTTAATCTTAAATGTATTTCATCATAGGGCATAGGAGTAATAAATAAGGCTGACACATTAAGTATGTCTATGTTCTGAATGACCTTATTATTTGGGTTTGGGTTAGGTTGCATAGGCATATGAGGTCGTAAGGGAGGATTTTTTGGTGAGTTATTGGGAGGCAATTGCAGCTGTTGCTACTAGTATGGAGGTTGGAACTGTTGTTGAAAGAAGTTTGGTTGGTGTTGGCTTGGATAACTAAGTTGTTGTTGAGGACCTCTCCCATATAGGTTCCATTTCCCATAGTGATTCGCTTGTTGGGGCATAGGTAACCATGCACTGGGATCTTTATAAGAGGGTGGAATTTGATTTGGAGGGGGAGCATTCGACTGGCCATATGGTAGCTGATTGTTCCAATAATTAAATGCTGGAGGAGAGAATTGAGAATTCATACCTTGACCTCTTGGCTGTCGTTGTCTTCTTTGTGTGATCAAATAGACAGCCTCTGCTTCCTCATTAGTTTCCTTCATTGATGCTTTTACCCCTGGTAGAGAAGGACATTGGTCAGTGGGATGGTCTAATTCATAAATAAGGCATACCTGGACATTGTTCAGTGGGCACTCCCTTGGTGAGTGTTTCTTCCTGCATTTTGGACAGAAAATGCATAATACTTGCTCTAGTTCTACTTGTTTCTATTTGACCTGCAAAGTATCCATTTGTGAGGCAAAAGAGTTAATCATCTCTGTTTTGAATCTTTCTAACAGATTACCTATTTCTGCTCTTGTTGCTCCTCCATTTGCTGATTTTTGTACCCTTGAAAAAGTAGTATCCTTGCTAGCTGAATTATTCCTTGTAGATCCTCGAGAACATATTTTGCAGAGGTCTACAATGTCCTCATAGGATTCCTTAGATATATCTCCTTTGCCAATCATATTCATCATATCTAAGCAATCTTCTCTAACTCCTTTTAGCAAAATGGTTTTCATAATGTCCTTACTCACATATGGATGGCCAAACCACTATAGATTGTATTAGAGTCACTCCAGAAAGTCTTCAAGGGTCTCGTCCTCCTTCTGTGACATTTTGAACAAATCTTCTCTATTTTCCCTTGTTCGATAGTAGTCTTGGTATTTGTGAAGGAAAAGATGCCTCATTTGTATCCATTTTGAAATGTTTTCCCCTCCAAGGCTCATGAACCATCTTAATGCATTTCTTTTTAATGTGGCTGGAACCAGTTTGAGCTTCTGCGTAGTGGTAGTGTAGTCATAGCGTCTACACAAAATGTCAAATTCAAACAAAAAATCATCTGGATCTTCAGTAGATAATCCATGAAAATTTGGGAGAGCTGAGAGAGGTATGTTTTTCATAGGATCCATCCCTCATGTGGGAACATCAGAAATAGGAAAAACTAGGGTAGAGATAATGTTCTCATTGTTTACCTGATCCTCTTTGTTCTATGGATTCTCTTGGTAGAGATCTTCTTCATTATCCCCTTGATTCTCCATATGTGCTCTCTAATTCCACTCAATATGAACAATGTCCCACTCTTCCTTAGTGATTATTCGATCATTGATCTGATAAACAACTTCTTCTAGGTTTTCTTGGTTTGAGGCTATATTGCCTTGATCCTCAATGTTCTCCAATGTTGCTTGTTGATTTGTTGGTGACAATCTTCAGCTTCTCTTTCAGCTACAACTTCAGCTTCAACCCTTGACGAGAACGATGTTTCAAAAGGGGGTATTTATGTTGACTGTGGATCACATCCTCTTGGAGGATTGGCAGGGTGAAAAATGGATCCTAAAGAAGAATCTACTCTGGCTATAATCTCTTCAACAATGTTTTGTCTTCCCAGTATGTTAGGATTTCTTCCTCTGTGTCCTTTGGTGCCTGCAATGTTAGTATTTTGGGGGGTTCATTCTTGTGTTTGGTGATTCATGTAGATTATTCATTCCTAAAGAAAAAACTAGTGTGCTTACCAAAATCTACAATTAACTTCCCCGACAATGGCACCAAAATGTTGGGCTCTTTAATTCTCTAATTAAATGGAAAATCAAAGTGTTCAATATAAATTGTCAACCCAGGGAAGTCTGTTATTTCAACATAATTATGCACAGTCTATGCTAGATTATGGAAGCATCTCTAATCTAATTGCAGTAGGGAAGTTCTTCTAACAAAAACAAACAAACAATATTGCTGACACAATTGTGCTGATACAGCTGGAGTGCTACAGACTTAAAATCATAATTGCAATCTAAACTAATGAATCTACAAAAACCATGAATTTCCTACCTTAATATAACTTTCTAATTTACTTTTGCAGGAAGAAATTTTATCCTATTGCTAAAGAGAAATCTACTTATTGCAGGAAGCTACTTCACACTTTTACTTCTCCAAAACAAGATTTAAACTTAATGCATAAAAAGGAAAAGTAGCTCTCCATCCATGCTCAACAAATGGATTCTAATTCTCATGAGACAAGTTTATGTGCATTTATCAGGAAGGGACTAAACTGTAACAACAGTTGCATTCATAATCATCTAACAGTTAAACCAATTGCAATGAAAACAACTAAATCTAGAATTCTAAACAGAGGGGAATCGGTGAAGAAGGTGGGCCCTTTCGTTCTCACTGAATCCACTCAAAGAGATAGATCACAGAATGATAAAGAAATTCAATCCATTTCTTCATTCAATTTTCATAAAGATGTTGAGTACAATAATCATTCCTTTCTTTAGTTCAAGACAAAAGACTAACAACCTTTACATTACAAAAGCTCTGCCATTTAAAGTCAGAATCAATTAGTGTTTAGAAACAGAGCAGTCCTGAGAATCCATGATTCTTAGGTTGTTCATTAGATATCATAAATACCAAATCCTGAATTCTCCTTCATCAACATCCTGAGCCATCATTCTAATCAACAGGTGTTGCAACATTCGTATCACAATAGGACTGGTGGCATCTATTGTAACAGCTTCCAAGATTAATAGGATTCTGACGTAACAGTTGTGTAACAACTTCCAGGATTGATGGTCGTTTGTTGCAGAATTCCTGTAACAGCTTCCAGGATTGATGGGCATCCGTTGCAGCAATCCTGTAACATCTCCTAGGAATTGCACATAGTTGTGACAGCAGCGACCCGATTCTCGAAATGGGTTGTTCTATCATTTTGATCATTAGTTGAATTATTTCATGGGTAAAATATGTGATTGTATTCAATCAAACATGATAAGTAAATGAAAAAATAAAAGAAAGATGAATAGTTCGTACCTTGGGAAAAAGGGTCTTAGTGCTCATTATGGTGGTCATTTATCTTAGGAAATGAGAGGGTTGAATGATCAAAAGGTGTAATGAAAAAGGGCATTTCAGGGTCCTAACAGAGAGTGAGTGTGAGAAGGAGGGAGAGGGAGACAGAGAGAGGGGGTAGAGAGAGGGATAGTGAGAGGAAGGGAAGTAGAGAGGGATACATAGAAGGGGGGGTAGAGAGAGAGTGATAGGAAGGGAGGGATATAGAGGGAGACAGAGAAGGGGAATAGAGAGATAAATATGGGTAGAGAGAGATTGATACTGAGACTAACAACTAGGAGAGAGAGAAAGGGTGGGAGAGAGGTAGAAGAGAGAGGGGGGCATAATAGGGGAGGGAGGGACAAAAGGGTAGAGGGAGAGAGAGAGGGGGGGATAGAGAGGGAGTGGTTGTGATGGTTTGAGGGATGTCAAGGCAAGGTATAGGTATAGGCCTTTCCATTCCTTGTGATGTCTAAGTCTCTCCATGTATAGGAGTGTGAGGGATAGAGAGGGAGACAGACAGGGGGGTAGAGAGAGAGAGTGAGAGGGAGATATAGAGGGGGGGGTAGATGTAGGAGAGAGAGAGAGAGATAGAGAGGTATGGGGTAATTACAAATAAAAAATGACTTATAAGAGCGTGTGGGAGCTCTTAGGAATGAACACATATTCCGATAGCATGGGTATGCTCTTAGGAACGTGTTCACGCTCTTAATAATGTGGGCACATTATTTTGATTTCAATTTTTTTCAGTGGATTGACAGCGTGTATGCTGATTTGGTTGGCTCAGTTTTAGGTTCGGGGTGACAAACCTAGTGGTTTGGTCTGCAAATTGATAAAACCCTCCATTTTTGTGAATACCTCTCTATATCTCTATCTTTGATGTTATTTTTCTACAGGCTAAACAATTTAGTTGTCGACGAAAGTATAGATATAGATAGAGTCGGCTATGCAGATTTGAAATATATATTTTAAAAACAAAATTAATATTGTTTACTATTTTTAATCTATTTTTGTCTTCACATATATCAAAATCCTAGAATACATACCTCTCTTATTTGTGCTATAACTTTTTTTCAGCTTAACCATTTCTTGAATGAGTTATATGTGACACTAGAGGAGATCGATACCTATGATCTAATGAAAAAAAAATGTTTTGATCATGTTAAGACCCTCTTAGACTAAGCAAACAAAAGACGTTGTAATTTCATCAATATGTTTACTTTGGTAATTTAAAAAAAAAACACAAAACTAATATAATAAATTTCTAGAAAATACACGACACAAGAAAAACGGGTTCTCTACAGGTATACACGTTTTTGGAATGAAATTCCATCATTAAGGTACTCAACACCTACACGAAAAATAACATATATCTTATATTTTGTTGGAAAAATAAGATACCATTGTTAGAAAAAAACAAATTTGACATAGTTATTCATAATCTGTATGAATAAAAGTTGTATATTCAGAAAGCTAATTTAATTTCCTATGTTTCATATTCTTACACCATATTCAAATTCATTATAAAAGTATGTTGAATAATCCTTCCAAGTTAATAGATTGTTGTTTTTACAGGTTTCCATGGCCACTAATGCATCATGAGAGACCATCATTATCTTTCACTCACCCTGATTATCATCATGGTATTCAAACTAAAAATTGTTGGGAGACTAGGCATATTTGTTTTTGGGTAAGTTGGTTAATTATCTATTAAGTCAACACAAAATAAATAAAAACATGCGAGACTATAGGCACTCCTCAAAGGAGACTATACTACAATTATAAAAAAATATGAACAATTGTTTGGTGTTGTACCCCTCCCAAATTGTGTAATTTTTTATGGATTGCAAATTGAAAGTTAAAATCCTATATCTATACAATGACCCCAAGGGTCTAATTCAAAATAACATAGATAACCAAGAAAAAACCCACATAGACAAACTTGGGGGAACTAGAGATCGTTCTTGAGAGTCAGATTCCACATCAATTAGAATTAGTGGAACAACCTATCTCTTTTAGGCTCGAGCCATGTCTTCTAGTGTTGGCGCTTTCAAGAAATAACCTCTTCCTTGTCCTTATTTTTCCTCCCTAATCTGTATTCTACTCCACTTTCCTTTGGCTCTTCCCAAGTTTCTTGAGTTTCCACAATTCTAGCCTCATAGCCCTAGATTGCGTTAATTATATTTTCATATTTGTTTTCCAACATGTCCAAACTACTTAAAATAACATTGGTCTAGTTCCCCTTATTTTCCATTACATAGGTTATGACTTATTTAATGTGTCATTATATTTCTCTTGTATTGTTGTTCTTGGTCTCTTTGCTCATTAAGTAACAAGTATTAGGAATCCATTATACAATTTCATCAACAATACCTACACTATAAATGTAACACCTCTTCACCTTAACCTTATTTTCCAATGTTTCCACTTTTTTTTTAACTATATTTGAAAATCTCCTCCAGTAGGTTGTTGTTGAAGCCACCACAATACAAACCTTTTTCCTTTCTTGTGATTGCAATGCCTCTTTCACCAAAAACTCCTAGCACTCACTAGGATGGCCTTGATGTGTTCCCTACCCAAGATCCATAGAAAAGACCATTGTCCTCCTCAAATAGCCTTTAAAGTTGCTTGTCATTACTAGCAACCAATCCAAAATCCAAATGTCACATAAATGAATACTAATGCCCATAGATGATTGTGAATTTTTAAAGCCAAATATGAACTCCAATCTTCATTCAATGGTCCAAATAAGTAATAAAACCATGTTTCAACTTGCTCATTCCATGCATAATTGCTTGAGTTAATGTAAGTCCTCCCCACTTGTTGCAATATCACTTGAGCATCTATTCATTGAGAGGTCTAGTGTGGTGAGGTCAAGTTATGATATCTCACATCCACTCTCCCTTGCATATACATCCCATACGCATGTTGTTTCCACCCTTGCTAGTGGTCCTCTTCCTTTCCACACATCCTTAAAACTAAAACCCATTTGGGGAGGGAGACCAGGCATATTGCTTACATAATCTCCATCAAATTCATTGACAAATTCAATCCCATTGGTAGGAGAATTCTCACCTTCAATATCATTGGTAAGAATATCAAGATCAGGCACATCATCAATTCCATTGAGAGGAAAATTTTCTTTGCACTGAGAGAAGTGGGGTCCATTTTACACTCCAAGTTGACAGAGATGTGTAACCTTTATACCTAACATTAAGGTGACATGTCTTATAAGTGGACCCAATATAATATATTTTTAAAATATTAACTAAATATGAATGAGATGTGTAAAATTAACACCTAAAATTAATGCTTACAAAAAAAATTACTTAACATAGAAAAGAATAAAAATATTCTAAAAATATTAACCTAAATTCATTTATTTTCCATAAATAAAAAATTATAAATCAATAAATTAAAAAATAGCCTAAGAATCTAGATCAAATGTGTGACATAATTCCCTATAAATAAAAATAATAGTCACTTTGAATATTTTTAAGACATCCAAATATGAAAAATAGACATAAAAACAAAATAAAAACAAGCCCAAGAGCAACAGAGATCATTTATAGAAACCCTACCACCCCATTTCAGTGACAGATCTGGAAAGCAATGACATGTCCACTTAAAACCCTACAACCCCATTTTTAGTGACAGATCTGGAAAGCAACGATGGATCTAGAAAGCAGAGTTTGTACAACGACGGGTAACTTTGGAACAACGAAAGATCTAGAAAGAAGAGTCTGGAAAACGATGGTATGGGAATAGTGAGAGATTTGGCATTTAGCTGCGAGAGGTTTAAGTGGACTCCCAATAGTTTTTAGTCCTTTTTCCCCAATAGACAAACATGTATTGTCATGTTCCTTATTCAGTGTTTTTTTTATTTTCCCCTATAGCAATGACAATACACTCAACACACATAAAAAATTGGCAAGAGATATTGGTCTCTGGTGAAACAAACCATTTAGGTCAAGTGAAAATTACCTCTTCAAGCAAAGAAAGGATGTGGGTTTGGGTCAATGCCAGACAATTTCGGGGTATTTTTAAATGTAGAGATACTCTTCTAAAATGGGAGCAAACAAGGAAAAAATTGGCCCTCCGTAATAGACTTTAAAACAAGCCTCTTTAGAAAGGGTGTAGAAACAACAGGACTAAAGACAATAGTGATGATGCCTTGTACAGTCCCACATCCACACCTCTCACTTGGTCACCTGACATGTATGTGCAAGAGTTACTAAATGCCAAGAGGATATTGGAGATTTTGGAAGTCAAAGAGCATGAGAGAGACCTTAAAATCCAACTATTGACAATAGAAAATTGAGGATTAGAAGGAAAAAACAAAGTTTTAAAAGATCAAGTGGCATTGTTGCAAGAAGCTCTTTTTGTAGCAAAGGATGAATGGCAATGCATGAAGGATTTTAGGCAAATCAAGGAAGATTTTGCTGTGGAAATTAGAGAGGTGATGAAATCTAAAACATACAAAGCTAAAGGGAAAACAATTGAACAAGTAGACACCCATAGAGGAAAATCAAGGGAGGAAGAGAAATGAGATTTTACAAAAAAATTCCAAAACATGGGAACAAGTTACTAGCAATTCTTCCAATATGGAAAAAGAAACAAATAGATAGGGGGACAGAATGCAAGATATGTTGGCATGCTGACAGGAAGAGTGTGCTTGTCATTGATGGCAAGAACAACAACGATGATGGGAAAAAGGAAATCAATTATGATAGCACTGGAAGAGGTCCTCTTTTATGAAGAGAGAGCTCAAGAGGAAAATCGAAGATGAGACCTTTCAACTGGTTTAACATGAGAATGTTCGGAGGTCAAAACCTTTGAATACTTAGAAAATATTCTAAGTCAGAAGAAATCGTAAGCTCATGAGGAGGAGAGACAATGATCATCAGATCGAGCACTATGAAGAACCTGGGCTGTTGTATCAGAGTCCAGATAGGAGGAACAAGTGTGCAGAGGAGGAGAACAGATCCCAAGCGTTAGATTTGAGTGCATGGACCAACCGTCGTTGGATCCAGAGGTAACTGCACGGGATTTAATTATTTTATAGTGCACAGGAGAAGAGAAAACTCACGAAGTTCAAAATCATGAGGCAATTCTAGCCGTTGGTGCTGGGAAGGACATGTAGCAGCAAATAAGCAGATTCACAGAATCATGAACCGGAAGAACTACATTGAACAGTCCCCAGACATCGCGAAGCATGAAGTCGTGAAATAATTATGGACCTTCAGATCACAAAGGGTTGTGGACTGTTGATTTGGTTTTGAGTTTGGAAGAACTACAAGTAGAAAGTGCAAACTTCGTGAAATGCGAAGTCCCGAAACGAGAAGAGGAGATATTGACTGTTGGATCATGGAGAGATCTAGACCATTGATCTGGAAAGCGTAGAGTCGGGGTTTGTGTTTTGGAATAAAGGGGTGAGTTGATTTCCAAACCCGAAATGAGAAGTCGTGAAGCATTTGGAATTTGGGGCCTAGGTCATAGTCGAAGTCACATCGTAGGCGTTTAAAGGGAATGGAGATAGTGCTTGCTAGGTTCTTAGTTTAGAGTTTGGGAGTTCATACTTCGAAGAATGGAGGAGAGCTAACTCATGAGATCACGAAACACGAAGTTGCGAAGTGGATTTTTTATTAGCGTGTGGACACAGCCAGTGATCACGTGGGGGAAACTTTCACCCAGTTCTAGTTCGCATGGGTGAAGTTCAAAAGGAGCTTATTCGCGAGGACCTCATGTAACTATCAGAGAAGACCTACTATAATTGTCAGAGAATATCAACTGTAACCGTAACAAAGAGAATAATCTCAAATGTAACAGAGAAGACGAAGGTTCATACTGCCATAGAAGCCAAAGAATCTTAGGATAATAGCCACTGATGATGAATAGACTTAGCATAACTACCAGAGAACATGAAGAGTTGCGAGTATTATCTAGCAGAGGACTTGGCGTGATAAAAATATGCAGAACGGAGAAGAGAGATGGATTTTTGGTAATTATTCATGCGGGTAGAAGGAGGTTGTGGGAAGGATATGAAGAGTATAGAAGAGGCGTAGCACATAGAATGCAGTGGAGTCATAGAGCATAAAAGTTGAAGAAGGAAGAGGATACATTGAACTATAACAGATCAGATCAAAGACAGATCAAGTAAGTAAGTTTTGTAAGATTCAATAAGGGTGGTAGGGTGATGCTAGGGAGGATTGTAGTCCTCTAAATTCTAGTTGGTGCTAGAGCATATTATGGGAGTTGTTGCTTCCATCTAGTTGGTGCTAGAGAACCCTGGGAGTTGGTGCTTCTATCTAGTTGGTTCTAGATGTTAGAAAAATAAGACTGTGGAGAAATAAAATAAAACAAATGCAGAAACAAAACACAGAAGATACACAATACAATAGAGGCACATATTTACGTGGTTCACCCAGTGTGGGCTACGTACACCAGAGAAATTTCTAGGTCCTTTCTTTATTATTATCTAGCAAATGAAGGGTTACAACCTACAACAAACCTCTTGTAACTTCCTCTTCTTTATCTCACGGTCTCCTCTCTCATAATACAATACTCGCCATAATGCATAGCCGCAATACATTTACCTCATAACAGAGGGTTTCCTTCTAGGGAAAAAAACCCTAACATAATTTCTACTATTAGATTTGCGACCTTATAATGAATGGTCTAGATTTACAATGAAATTACAATATAAATTTAGAAGGCAATTTTTCCTTTGTAGTCTTTGCCCCTGAACCCCCCAGCTGGGGAGATAGCAAACTATACATTTCTTTTGTGCAAACCCCTTTACAACAATTCTAGTGTTGTACCACTTTTCTCCTCCATCTTCTTCCTTCAACTTGTAAACCCATTTATTCTACAGTGCTCTTTTTCCTGCAAGCAACTGAACCAAGTCCCAAGTATGGTTATTTTCCAAGGAATCCATTTCTTCTTTCATTCCTTGCTCCCACTTCTTTTTGGTGTCTACCTGCATTGCCTCTTCATAACATTCTGGTTCACCAGAATCAATCAACAATAAATAATACAATGAAGGAGAGTATCGTTCAGGGGGTATACTTAACCTGGTAGATCTTCTAACCACAGTTGTAGGAGTTTGAGGTACCTCTTGCTCCTATTGTTATACATTTTCATTTCCTGTTTCCTTTCGAATTTATTTTTCAGTGATCTCATCAAGCACTGTGTATTCTTGTTTTTCTTCTTCCTGTTTCTTTCCCTGCAACTGATCTTTGTACATTACCTTCTCATTGAATATCACATCTCTACTCCTAATGATTTTTTTATTTTCATAATCCCATAAGAGATAACCAAAATCATTAACACCGTATCCAATAAAGGTACACTTCTTAGATTTAGACTCAAGCTTTGTTCTATTTTTTTTATCAATATGGACAAATGCTTCACAACTGAAAGTTTTCAAAAAAGAATAGTTTACCTTTTTTCCTGTCCATTCCTCCTATGGAATTCTACAATAAAAAGAGCTTGAAGTTCCTTTGTTTATTAAGTAAACAATAGTATCTACAACATCTGCCCATAACTGTAAGGAAAAACCAACATGCAATCTCATACTCCTTGCACGCTCCATGATTGTCCTATTCATCCTTTATGCCACACCATTTTCTTGTGGTGTTCTTGGAATTGTCTTCTCTCTACAAATCCCATGGTATGAACAATAATCATCAAACTCCTTGCTGTAATATTCACCTCCATTATCTGATCTAAGAAACTTCAAACTTTTTCCTGTCTCATTCTCAACCAAAGCTTTCCATTTCTTAAAAGTATCAAAAACATTAGATTTTTGTTGAATGCAATAAACCCATGTTTTTATAGTTGCATCATAAATAAAAGTAACATAGTAACGAGATCCACCAACATATGATACCTGAGATGGTCCCCATACATCTATAGGCACAAGCTCTAACATTTCATTCTTGTTTTCTTTTCTGACTCTGATAAATCTGACTCTCTTTTGTTTTCCATAAACACAATGCTCACAAAAGTCCAAATCAATTTGTTTAAGATCTGGAAACAAATTTATTTTGTGAAGTATATGCATCCCCTTCTCACTCATGTGTCCAAGCCTATGATTCCACAGTGTTATATCCACTCCTGTAGAAGCTAAAGAGATAGAAGAGTCAGTACTACCAGTGAATAAATACAATGTACCTACCTTCTCTCCTTTTTCTATCACCAATGATCCTTTGATTACCTTCCACGTCTTATCTATAAATATGGATATACAACCTTCACTTGCCAACTATACTGTTGAAATTAGATTTTTCCTTAGATCTAGAACATGTCTTACCTCTTTCAACAACCATTGGTTTCCATTGCGTTTCTTAATTTTTACCTTTCCCATTCCAAAAATTTTGCATGGTGCATCATCACCCAAATAAACATGTCCAAAATCACCTTGAACATAATCTAGAAAATGTTTCTTGTGGGGTGTGGCATGAAATGAAGCCCCTGAATCTACTACCCAAGACTCATAAATATTATCTACATAAATAATCAAAGCATATTGTAACACATCACCTGTTACATTTGATTCCTGATTTCTCTCATGTTGTCCATCTCTTTGTTTCTTTGGAGCTCTACAGTATTTCTTCAGATGTCCTTGATTTCCACAATTCCAACACTCTATCTTTCCAAGTTTGGATTTGAATCTGCCCTTCCTAGAAATCTCGTGGTTCCCTGGGCCCTTTCCTATATACTTTTGTCTTCCCCTGTTCTCCATGTTCAACGAATTACCTGATGTTTCACCTGCGCTTTTCTGTCGCATTTCCTCAGTAAGGATAACACCAACAACATCATCAAATTTTAAATTATTTGAACCAGAGCCAGAGTTACTTACAACCATTACCAATGTATTCCAGCTTTCTGGCAATGAGCACAAGATTAGAATATCCCTAACATCATCATCAAAGTCCACTTTTATAGAAATTAGTTGATTATTAACCATATTAAATTCATTTAAATGATCTACAACAGACCCACCTTCTGACATATTCATATTAAATAATATTTTAATTGGAAATACCTTATTGGATGCCGAGGGTTTTTCATACAGTTTAGCCAATGCGTCCATTAGATCCTTTGTTGTCTTTTCTTTCAAAATATTTAAACCCATCGACGCTGCTAAGATCAGTCATATTGTTCCTAGAGCCTTTCTGTCAAGAATCTCCCATTATTCGTCCTTCATGGTCATCAACCTCTTTTCTACTCCGCCCAATGGTAGGAATAGATCTTTTTGATATAAATAATCTCCCATCTACATCTTCCATAACTGGTAGTTTTGGCTGCTAAATTTCTCAACTCTAAACTTTCCATCTTCCGACATTTATCCCACTCGAACCAGGAACCCTCTTTTCCTGTGAGTTATCTTTTCCTCTGATACTAGTTGTTAGAAAAATAGAACCGTGGATAAATAAAATAAAACAAATATAGAAATAAAACAAAGAAGATACACAATACAATAGAGACATAGATTTACGTGGTATACCCAGTGTGAGCTACGTCCACCAAAAAAAATTCCAGGTCCTTTCTTTATTATTATCCAAAAAATGAAGGGATATTAGATATTACTTTTGGGATTAACTGCGTAGTGTAAGTCATTAATCTATGACCCATATCCATGAGTATTAGTCGCAACTAACCAATAATTCTCATGATTTGAATAGTCCACTTAGCACTCATTGCATCGGGTGATGCTCATAGGGGTGAAGAAATGGGATTGAAACCAACGAAATGAATCACATAGCATCAATCATCACTTCCGGGGCTTGCACCTGGTAAACAGGACTTCCCAGGTGGTCACCCATCCCAAGATGCCTCTGGCTCAAGCATGCTTAACTGTGGAGTTTTCTCCACAATCAAGCCCACTTAGCTTGCTACCCCATTTGCAAAACCTTAGCAAGTATTGTGCCTTATGAACTACCCAGTTAGAGCTCCCTTCACTCTTATTATCTAAGCATAAAGGGGCTTCCACAGTGCAAGATATTAGATATTATTTTTGGGATTAACTACGTAGTGTAAGTCATTAATCTATGACCCATATCCATGAGTATTAGTCGCAACTGACCAATAATTCTCATTATTTGAATAGTCCACTTAGCACTCATTACATTGGGTGATGCTCACAGGGGTGAAGAAATGGGATTGAAACCAACAAAATGAATCACATAGCATCAATCATCACTTTCAGAGCTTGCACCTGGTAAATAGGACTTCCCAGGTGGTCACCCATCCCAAGACGCCTCTGGCTCAAGTGCGTTTAACTGTGGAGTTTTCACCACAATCAAGCCCACTTAGCTTGCTACCCCATTGGCAAAACCTTAGCAAGTATTGTGCCTTATGAACTACCCAGTTAGAGCTCCCTTCACTCTTATTATCTAAGCATAGAGGGGCTTCTGCAGTGCAAGATATTAGATATTATTTTTGGGATTAACTGTGTAGTGTAAGTCATTAATCTATGACCCATATCCATGAGTATTAGTTGCAACTGACCAATAATTCTCATGATTTGAATAGTCCACTTAGCACTCATTGCATCGGGTGATACTCACAGGGGTGAAGAAATGGGATTGAAACCAACGAAATGAATCACATAGCATCAATCATCACTTCTGGGGCTTGCACCCTGTAAACAGGACTTTCCAGCCCAAGATGCCTCTGGCTCAAGCACGCTTAACTGTGGATTTTTTGCCACAATCAAGCCCACTTAGCTTGCTACCCCATTTGCAAAACCTTAGCAAGTATTGTGCCTTATTAACTACCCAGTTAGAGCTTCCTTCACTCTTATTATCTAAGCATAGAGGGGCTTCCGCAGTGCAAGATATTAGATATTATTTTTGGGATTAACTGCGTAGTGTAAGTCATTAATCTATGACCCATATCCATGAGTATTAGTCGCAGCTAACCAATAATTCTCATGATTTGAATAGTCCACTTAGCACTCATGGCATCGGGTGATGCTCATAGGGGTGAAGAAATGGGATTAAAACCAATGAAATGAATCACATAGCATCAATCATCACTTCTGGGGCTTGCACCCAGTAAACAAGACTTCCCAGGTGGTCACCCATCCCAAGACACCTCTGGCTCAAGCACGCTTAACCGTGGAGTTTTCACCACAATCAAGCCCACTTAGCTTTCTACCCCATTTGCAAAACCTTAGCAAGTATTGTGCCTTATGAACTACCCAGTTATAGCTCCATTCACTCTTATTATCTAAGCATAGATAATTATTGGTCAGTTGTGACTAATACTCATGGATATGGGTCATAGATTAATGACTTACACTACGCAGTTAATCCCAAAAATAATATCTAATATCTTGCACTGTGGAAGCCCCTCTATGCTTAAATGAAGGGATACAACCTACAACAAACCCGCTCTAAATTCCTCTTCTTTCTCTCACAGTCTCCTCTCTCAGAATACAATACTTGCCATACTGCATAGCCATAATAAATTTCCCTCATAACAGAGGGTTTCCTTCTAGGGAAAAAAACCCTAACATAATTTATGTCGTTAGATCTGCGACCTTATAATGAACGGTCCATATTTACAATGAAATTATAATTTACATTTACAAGGCAATTTTTTCTTCGGGGGATGCTTCCCCTGAACCCCCTAGCCAGGGGGGTAGTTCTCCCAGACCCCGTAGAGGGGGTACCCCCCCTATGCACTCCCCCGTGTGGAAGAGTGTACATACTTCTGGGGTGTAAACACTTCATGGGGTATAAACATGGCTGAAAAACACAAGACCTCTGAATCAGGAACATAATCAGGCTCCACAACCAACACTAGACAAATCTGAGAGTTGGTGCTCTCTTTAAGTTGTAGCTTCCTATCATAGGTTTTAGCCTCATATTTGATTTGGTTCCCAAATAATTTGTTGTACATGTGAGTTGGAGGTTGATTGAAATCCTAAGAATAAGAGGTTTTCTCCCTTTATGTGTTTCCTCATGAAAATCAGTGTCTTTGTGTATTCTATGTGATTGATCAAATATTGTATATCTATGCATGTTAAGTTATCAACAACACATTAAATAATAATCTAGAAAGATTCATAAATGAAAAGGAAAAGTGTCAAGCTTATATATATAACTGATTCACCCCCCACCCCTCCCAGTTATTTTTCCAACGGTTGGTATTAAAGCCAGTGGATTTGATCAAAGTTAGATCCATAATCTTGAACACGACTAGTCATGAAGGAAGTTCAACTAATAGAGCCCCTCTGTTTGATGGAACAAACTTTCCCTTCTGGAAAATAAGGATGAGAACATATTTAATGTCTTTGTGTGATGATGTTTGGGATGTCGTTGAAACTAGATATGTGAAGCTTGTAGTCTTGGCCTCAAAAGATGACAAATGGAGTTTATCTTTAATGAAAATGCAATGAATTTCATCCTCAGTGGACTTGCAGAAGCTGAATTTGTCAAACTCGTGCACTGTGATACAACAAAAGTTATGTGGGACAAGATGATAAGTAGTTATGAAGGTAATGAAAAGGTGAAAGATGCAAAACTTCAGACTCATTGATTGGAATTTGAGCAGTTAAATATGATGAAGAAGAATTTATCATTAAGTACTTCTTATGTATATAGGAACTTGTCAACACTATGAAAGTTCTAGGTGAAACTATAGATGACTCTTTTCTAGTCCAGAAAATATTAAGATCTCTTCCTGATAGATTTAACTCAAAGGTCTCTTCTATAGAGAAAATAACTGATCTCAAAACATTGACACTAGATCAACTTCTTGTAACTCTAACTTCTTATTAAATGAAAATCACCAAAGGTAAATCCACTACAAGAGAGGCATCCTTTAAACTAGAGAAAAACACAGACTCTGATATGGATGAGATTGAAGCAAATTTTGTGAGAAGACTGACAAAAGGATTAGGAAAATACAAAGGTAAGCTACCCTTCAAATTTTTCAACTGTGGTAAGATAGGTCATTTTGAACCTAAGTGTCCTCACAAAAGAAAGGATCAGACATATGACGATGAAGAGAAGCACAAACACAAAAAGGTCTATAAAGAGAATAATTTTAAGAAGAAAAGGCTTTGTGTAAACAATGATGACGATCCTTCATATGATGAAAACAATGACTCTTCTATTGAAAGTAAAATAAATGATCTCATGCTAATAGCTTTAGAACACCTAAACATTGAAGATACAGGAAGTGATTTCATTGATTGTGAAGAAGTACTATATCTTGAAGGAGAACTTGTCAGTGTCGTGGAAGAGATTGATAGACACAGAGAAAAGAAAAGAAAATAAAAACAATTATTTCTCAGGTATGAGAAAACATGCAATGAGCCATCTGAAGAATTTTTTTTTTTGAAGGTTAAGTTAGAAGAAGCTAAGAAGATTGAAGAAATCCTCAAAAAAAAATTGAAGGAAGCCAAAACAAAAGGTGAAAAATTGGAAGCTGAAGTAGTGTCTTTCATAAACGATCTAGAGAAATTCCAGACCTTATATAATCAGAATCTGGCAAGTATTAAATCCTCAGAAGGATTAGCCACCATTCTGAATCAACAAAGAAATCCAAATTTGAAAACTAGTTTGGGTTATGAAGAGGGATCAACTAGTGGTCAGCCAAGAAACAAAGAATCCATCAAGTTTGTCAAATCTACAACCATTGACAATAACAAACCTGTAGAAACAAAGGAATATAATCAACCGCCAAGGAGGAGTGAAGAAAAAGGTACCAGAACTGAATCTGTAGAACAAATAAATAATACACCCTCTGCTCAAGGAAATCATCAGCATGGAAGAAATCGACCCGCTCAAGGAAGACAACCATTTTTCAGGTATAAATATTTTTTCTATGGATATTGTTTTTACTGTTCTAACTTTGGCCACAAAGTTGTAAATTGTTCTTTAAGATTTAGACATGATCAATCAATACACCGAAGGAATAAATATCTTCCACAACAAAGAATGAGGCAACCAAGTGACAAACAACCACAGACTACAAATCATGTGATGGTTGGGAAAAAGACGCAGATTAAGAATAACAATTGTTATGATCCTTTATTCAATGAAGCAAAATGTTACATCTGCCATAATTATGGACATAAAGTTGCAGGCTATCATCTAAAGAACTATAAGCCAGATTCAAATCACATAGATGAAAATGTCAAGGTTTGGAAGAATAAAGAAGATAACAAGTGTGGATTAGTGTTGTCAGCTCAAAGACAAAATAACCCATGGTATATTGATATTGGATGTTCCAGTCATATGAAAGGTGACAAAAGTAAATTCCTATCACTCAAAGAAAGTAAATCAGGAAGTGTGACTTTTGGAAATGATGCTCCAGGAAAGATCAGAGGTAAAGGTCTAGTAAGCTTAAGTAATGGAAGAGGAAAATCTCAAGATGTATTATTTTTTGATGGATTAAAGAATAATCTTCTTAGTGTCAGTCAGGTGTGTGACAGAGGATGTGAAGTCACTTTCAATGCCAAAGATTGTAAGATAAAAACAATGAACACAGGAGAGATGGTTGCAAAAGGGGTTAGAACTGAAAAAAATGTCTATGTTCTGAAGGAAGATAAGGAGGAATGTCATTTAAGAAAATTTGATGAAAGTTGGTTATGGCACAGGAGGCTTGGACACCTGAATTTTGATCATATTGTCAAGCTAAATAATGAAGGTGATGTGAAAGATCTTCCAAGAATATCTAAGCCTCATAACTATGTATGCAAATCCTGTCAAATGGGGAAGCCGACTTGTGCTCAATTAAAATAGAAGATTTTTACATCTTCATATAAACCACTTCAAATTATTCATATGGATCTGTGTGGACCATCGTGAAATGAAGGAACTGGAGGAGAACGCTAATTTATGATGGTCATTCATGACTTCTCAAAACTTATGTGGGTTGCCTTTCTGAGAGAAAAATATGATGTGTTTGAGAATTTCAAAATGTTTAAGGCATTAGCTGAGAATCAAATAGGAAGGAAGTTAAAGGCAATACGCTCAGACAAGGGAGGAGAATTTTTGTCAAGATATTTCAAAAAAATTTGTGACAGACATGGAATTAAAAGAGAATATACTATCCAGGTACTCCTCAACAAAATGGAGTTGTATAATGCCAAAATAGATCAGTTCAATAGATGGAAAGGGCTATGATTAGTGAAAGGGACATTTCACAAACCTTTTGGGTGGAGGTTTTTCACACGGTTGTTCATATTCTAAACAAAGAACATCTAAGGCTGAACAATGATAAAACTCCATATGAGTTGTGGATTGGTCGACCTACATCAATAAAGCACTTCAAAGTATTTGGAAGTAAATACTACATCAAAAACAATGATGATCATATGGGAAAATTTGATGGTAGAGATGATGAAGGTATCTTCTTAGGATATGCAATGAATAGTAAAGGATACAGATTCTTTAACAAAAGAATGCATAAATTAGTAGACTGTATTGATGTTTGAATTGATGAAGAAGCTCCTATAAAAGATTAACAAAGAATAAGCACCAAGTCAAATGAAGAAGATGATGAGAATAATGAAAATGAAGAACAACAAATCTCAAAGTCACAAGAAGATGATGAATCAGGTGGATAAGAGACACCTAGACAAGAAGATTCAAGACAACAATCATCATCAAATCCTTCCTCTAGAATTACTCAAAAGAATCATCCTGCAAGTCAGATAATTGGTGAGAAAGACAAAGGTGTACAAACCAGGAGAAGCATAATCAAATACACCGAGAAATCACATATAGCCTTGATATCCATGGTGGAAACCAAGAACTTTAATGAAGCTAGTAAAGATGTAAATTGGTTAAAATCAATGAATGAGGAACTAGATCAGATTGAAAAGAATGATACTTGGGAACTTGTTCCTAGGCCAACAAATAAAAATGTAATATTATCCAAATGGGTCTACAAAAATAAGAGTAATGAGAAAGGAAATATTGTAAGAAATAAGGCTAGATTGGTCTGCAAAGGGTATGCTCAAATAGAAGGATTGGATTTTGATGAAACATTTGCACCCGTAGAAAAATTAGAATCTATTATAATGTTTCTTTCCTATGCTTGTCATAAGAAGTTTAAAGTCTATCAAATGGATGTCAAGTCATATTTTCTAAATGGATATTTAAAAGAGGAAGTCTATATGGAACAACCAGAGGGTGTCCAACTGTCAGATAATTTTGACTTTATCTACAAGCTGAAGAAAGCCTTATATGGGTTGAAACAAGCTCCTCGTGCTCGGTATTACAGATTGGATAAGTATCTTCAAGACAAAGGGTTCAAGAGAGGAACAGTTGACTGCAATCTATATATCAAAACAGAGGATAATGATTTACTCATTGTGTTGGTCAATGCAGATGACATCATCTTCGGAAGTAATAATGCTTCATTGGTACAATTGTTTTCTTCTGCCATGCAGTCTGAATTTGAAATGTCTATGATAGGGGAACTGCCATTTTTTCTTGGTCTGCAAATTACTTAGAGGTCTGAAGGAATATTTCTTTCTCAGGAGAAATATCTAAGAGAAATGTTGAAAAAAATTCAAATGGAAGATTCTTCACCTGTGAGCACAACTATGGTCACTGGATGAAAGTTAAGAAAGGATGATGACTCACCTGATGTTGATCAGAGTTCATATAGGTCTATGATAGGCATCTTGTTGTACATCAAAAAATATCGTCCAGAAATAATGCATGTTGTTGTAATGGTAGGAAGGTATCAGTGTGCACCTAAACAGAGTCATTTGATATTTTTCAAAAGAATATTCAAATACTTGAAAGGGACAATGAAATATGGCCTATGGTATCCTAGGAATCATAATTTTCAATTATCAGTCTATTCAAGATGTTGATTGGGCTAACTGCATGGATGAAAGGAAAAGAATGAGTGGAGGTGCATTATTCTTAGGAGATTCTCTTGTAGCATAGTTGAGCAAGAAGCAAGGATCCATTTCCTTATCGACTACATAAGTTGAATACATTGCAGCTGCCACTTGTTGTACCCAAGTATTATGGATGATTCAGACACTTGCAGAATTGAAGGTAAAGTATACTGCACTGATCCCAATTCATTGTGATAATACTAGTGAAATTAGTGTGTCAAAGAGTCCTCTATTTCACTCCAAGACCAAGCATATACCCATCAATTATCACTTCTTGAGGGAACAGGTAACCAACATTGTTGTTTAAATGCATTATATTCCATCCAAAGATTAGATTGCTGATATATTCACTAAACTGCTTGCAAAATCTTAGTTTGAGTATCTACGCTAGAACTTGGGCGTGATCATGTTATCAAGTTAAAATACTCTATCTGATCAGGGGGGGGCTGCTCATAGTATATCTAATCAGGGGAAGAGTGCTTATTGTATCTCTAATCATAGGGAGAACAAAGTCACTCTTAGTTTTCTTTGGCATTGATGTCAAAGGGGGAGAAAAAGGTGTGGTCTGGATGCTACAGTTGGAGGTCTAAGCAGAATAGTGCAGCCTTTCAGGGTTTCCATCAATGCTAAAGGGGGAGATTTCTATCATGTTTACAGGAAGAGTGTGATTTTCATTGATGGAAAGAAAAACAATAACGACGATGGAAAATAAGAAAGCAGCGATGATAGCACCAGAAGAAGTCCTCTTTTATGAAGACAGAGCTTAGGAGGAAAAGAGAAGACGAGACCTTTCAACCGGTTTCACAGGAGAAGGTTCGGTGGATGAAACCTTTGAATACTTATAAAATCCTCTATGTTGGAAGAAATCATAAGATCAGGAGGAGGAGCGATAGTGGTCATCAGATCGAGCACTATGAATAATCTCGATCATTAGATCAGAGTCCAAACAGGAGGAACGAGCGCACAAAGGAGGAGAACAGATATCAGGCATTAGATCTAAGCACGTGGACCAACTATCATTGGATCTAGAGGTAAGGGCACGAGATTTGATTCTTTAAGAGTGCACAACATAAGATAAAACTTGCAAAGTCTGAAATCGTGAGGAAATCCTAGCCGTTAGTTTTGGGAAGGACACGTGGCAGTAGATAAGAAAATTCACAGAACTGCATCGAGCAGTCCCCAGACATCACGAAGAACAAAGTCAATAAGTAATTCTAGACCGTCAGATCACAAAGGGTTGTGGACCATTGATCTGGTTTGGAGTTCGTAAGAACTGCAAGTATCAAGTGCAAACTTCGCGAAACGTGAAGTCCCAAAATGTGAAGAGGAGATATCGACCGTTGGATCATGGAGAGATATGGACCGTTGATCCAGAAAGCATAGAATCGGAGTTTGGGTTTTGGAAAAAAGGCCGAGTTGATTTCCAAAGTCCCAAAATGTGAAGTTGCAAAGTGCTCAGAAGTTGGGCCCCAGGTCATAGTCGTAGTTCACATCATCAAAGGTTAAAGGGAATGTAGCTAGCGCTCACTAGGTTCTTACTTCGGAGTTTGGGAGTTTGGACTTCTAAGAATGGAGGAGCGATAACTCACGAGATCACAAAACACGAAGTCGTGAAGAACCTTTTTGATTAGCATGTGGTCACAACTTATGGTCACGTGGGGGTAACTTGCACCTTGTGCTAGTTCATGCGGGTGAAGTTCACAAGGAGCTTCTTCGCGAGGACCTCCTATAACTGTCAGAGAAGACCTCATGTAACTATCATAGAAGATCAATTGTAACTATAACAAAGATAATAATCTCAATTGTAACTAAGAAGACGAAGGGTCACACTGCAAGAGAGCTAGGCCAAAGAATCTCAAGATAACAACCAGTGATGATGAAAAGACTCAACATAAACACCAGAGAAGATGAAGAGTTGTGAGTATTATCTAGCAGAGGACTTGGTGTGATAAAAATACACAGAACAGAGAAGAGAGATGGCTTTTTGATAATTATTCATGCGTGAAGAAGGAGGTAGTGGGAAGGATCTAAAGAGTACACAAAAGGCGTAGCGCATAGAATGCAGTGGAGTCATAAGGCATAGAAGATGAAGAAGGTAGAGGAGATATCGAGTTGTAATAGATCAGATCAGAGATAGATCAAGTAAGTATGTTTTTTAATATTCAATAAGGGTAGTAGGGTGGTGCTAGGGAGGATTGTAGTCCTCTAAATTCTAGTTGGTGCTAGAAAATATTTTGAGCATTGGTGCTTCCATCTAGTTGGTGCTAGAGAAACCTAGGAGTTTGGCGCAGCCCTCCTGCCCCATAGGTTAGAAGGTCACACACACAGGATCTTCCCTCTTCCATTGGCCTGAAGAGCTCTCAGCAATTGGCTCTTCTATTTCCCTTTTGGTAAATCTACACCCACATCAAAACCTCGTGAAATCTCCCTTCGCACTTCGGGAGATTGGACTTCGCAATTTCGCGAATCTGGTAGTCAAGTGTCTTGTTTCCTAGACCCCTGAAACCCAAATTTCCAAAACTCTGGCATGTTCACAAGGTTGACTTTTTCAAAAGCTCTTCAACCCCTTGGGATTTTCGACTTCGCAATTTCACGAATCCTGATGCGAAGATTTTGGGACCTCACCCCACGAAACCCCGAAATAGTCAACGAAATTGACTTCTTTGTCAATAGTGCACCACTTGTCCACCCTGTCGACTCCTATGGCCCACATGCTCCTTTAGGCCCTTCAGGACTTCACACTTCATGATTTCGCGAGTCCTGATGCAAATATTTCGAGACTTCAACTAACGAAACCCCGACATAGAAATCCACGGATGAATCCAATGACTCCTGTTGGCTTGAATCTACGGTTTTGCCTCTCCTTAGATTGAACCTTTGGGAATAGGCGTAAACCCCTTTCTTCTCTGTCGGATCAGATGAATGTCAGGACTTCGCAAATTCTCTATAGATAATTTTGACTGTCCATCTCTTCCCTTGAGTACCTTTGCAAAATTTGCGAGAAATATTTCGCTGCTTGGAACTTGTCCTCCTGCAGCATGATGTCGCTACGCCTCCTTTAAATTTTTCAAGGTACTTGGCCTCTTGCCTCCCTTCGACAACTTTGAAGGCTCGAATCCTCCCAGGCTTTTTCCATGACTTCGAGTATTTTAGAAAACCCCTGCTCGCACCCCTTGCGGAAGACTTTCAAACACTCTCAAGTGTTGAACTCCCTTCAACTCTGCGCACACCCTGCAATAGCAATCTCTCAATACTTCGTTCAGGTTACAAAACTTGAATCTCTACTTGGCTTACGCACACCTTGCACGGCTCCTGTGCTCAACTTGCACTCCTGTGAAAATGAGAACAATTGTTATCTCTCCTGAGCTTTCAGAGATGAACTCTGACTTCTGTCAACGCACTCCTTGCGGACAAATTGCATTGCACGCCTTGCAGGAATTCTACTCACTCAGACAGAGAAACAATTGAAACTCATTTCTTACTCTTCCTCTCATATTTCAAACATTCAACAAGAAATCATTCATACATAGCATAAAAGAAATTGCATGATAGAAAGAGTAAAGCATTCATGAGCATAACACTCAAAATGCATACACGGAGAACAATTGAACACCATGAGTCTGAATCAAAGACTTTTGTATAAATCCAGAACTTATGTACTTGGATGTTCTCACTACAGCTCTCTGCTTCTTCTCTATGCTCTTGCTAATAATGCAGCTTCTTGTTACAATAATACAAATGAGGGTGTCTATATCCGTTTTCCCTCCAACTCCTAAAACTACCTAATCTATGAATTCAATTCTACCTACCTACATTCATTAACATAAATGCCTTCTATCTACTATGGACGAGAGCGAATCGCTCAAGGTTCTTTTACATTATACAAGTGTGCCTCCACTTGATGGCTTCATTAATGTTTCGAGACATTTTCAAAATTCGCGCTAGGTGATTTTCCAACTGTCTTTTTATCTCTGCGCTGGCTCGCTTGAGATGCTCCTGCATCATACTCCCTCGCTTGAAAATTTTCATGGGCTCCTGTCCATGAGCTCGTGCATGGTATGTCCATGCTTCTGGATCTCTGCTTCATTTTCCCAGCTAGCATATTCAATTGGGTGGCCCTTCCACTTGACCAAATATTCAAAGTATTGTTTTCGCCTAGTCTTCATGCTGACCCTTTTGTCTAGTATGCACTCCATCTGCGACTTTTCTGCAACTGGCATCTCCTTTCAGCACTGAACCTCTGGTTGTTCATTTCCTGCTTCTACTTCCTCAGCTTTATATGGGTACAAATCTGAGACATTGAATATCGGAGAAATTCCGATCCCATTGGGTAATTCAATCTCATAAGCATTTGCCCCAAATTTCATCAAGACCTTGCATGGTCCGATTTTCTTCATTTTTAGTTTATTATATGTTCCTCTCAGGAACCTTTCCTTTCTCAAATGTGCAAGGATCAAGTCGCCAACTTCAAATTGAAGATATCTCCTACGTTGATCTTCTCTCCACTTATATTCCTGGCTCAAATTCTACAATCGTTCCTTCACTTGGCTGTGAAGTTCCTTCATCGCTTCTACAAAATCTTCTACACTAGCGCTCCTAGTCACAGTCTGTTCTAAATCCTTTAACTTAGAAATTCTTCTCGATTGCATGCCATAGAAAATCTTAAATGGACTCTTCCCCATGCTTCTGTTAACTAATTCATTATAAGAAAACTCTGTCTGTGGTAATATGTTGTCCCACTAGCTGTGGTGTTCTATCACCAAGCTTCTCAGCAAGTATCCTAGACTTTTGTTCACCACTTCTTTCTGTCCATCCATCTGAGGATGATAAGCTGAGATAAACAATAAGTTAGTTCCCAGCTTCTTCCATAAGGTCCTCCAAAATTTTCCTGCGAACTTAGTGTCTCAATCCGAAACTATGCTCCTTGGCAAGCCGTGAAGTCAAATGACTTCTTTGAAAAACAGGTTCGCAATGTGAGTTGCATCACTGGTTTTCTGACATGGAATGAAGTGTGCCATCTTGGAAAATCTATTCACCACCACAAATATTGAGTCCAACCCTCTTTGTGTTCTTGGAAACCCCAATATGAAGTCCATGCTGACTGCATCCCACGGTTTTTCAGGTATGGGCAATGGTTGATAAAACCCTTCATTCTGTCTCTTTCCCTTCGACTGCTGGAAAATTCTACATCTGTCTGTGAATCTCTTGACATCTGCTTTCATCCCCAGCCAAAAATATGACTCATTCAACTTTGCAAACGTCTTTTCGTGACCAAAGTGCCCAGCCAATCCCCTACTATGTTTCTCCTTTAGCAAATTCTCCTTCATGGAGCATTTTGGAATACAAAGCTAATTATCTTTAAACAGTAATCCTTCCTGGATCATGTATTTTGTCCATTGGCTTCTATCCCTAAGAATTGGATTCTTAGCTGCTTCATATGCCTCTTTAAAATATGGGTCATCTCTGTACATCTCCTTGAGATCATCAAAACCCAATGTTTTGACTTTGAACTCCTGCAATAGCAAACATTTCCTGCTCAAAGCATCAACAACTTTGTTAGCAGTACCAGAAATATGGTTAATCAAAAAAGTGAAATTTTGCATATATTCAACCCATTTAACATGTCTTTGATTCAACTTCTTCTGTTGAGTCACAAATTGCAGTGCATGATTATCACTGTATAAGACAAACTCCTTCGGGATTAAGTAATGTCTCCATTTCTTCAATGCCTGAATAAAAGAATAGAACTCCTTGTCATATGTGGAGTATTTTATCTTGGCTTCATTCAACTTCTCGCTGAAGTTTGCTATCAACCTGTCTTCTTGACTCAAGACTGCCCCTATTGCAAATCCACTTGCATCGCATTTCACTTGAAATGTCTTCTGGAAATCAAGCAACACCAGAATTGGTTGTTCTATGATCTTCCTTTTCAACAGATTAAAACTCTTCTCAGCCTCTTCTGTCCAGTGAAAATATTTTTGTCTTTTCTTCACTGTTTCCATCATCGGTGCACTAATTCCACTGAAATTCCTTACGAACTTTCAGTAGAAACTAGCCAATCCGTGAAAACTTCTCACCTCAAAGGTATTCTTCGGTGATGGCCAATTCTTGATTACCTCCACCTTATCTGGATCCATCCTCAACTTATCTGTAGAAATAATGAACCCCAAATAAATGAGCTCTATCTTCATGAATGAGGACTTCTTCATGTTTATCAACAGCTTCTCCTTTTATAACCTCTTCATCACTATAACCAAATGTTTCATATGTTCAGCTTATGTTTTGCTGAAAATCAATATATCATCAAGATACACGATAACAAATTTTCCGATGAACTCCTTCAGGATTTCGTTCATCAACCTCATGAAGGTACTCAGTGCATTTGTTAAACCAAATGACATAACAAGCTATTCATACAACCCTTCATTTGTTTTGAATGATGTATTTCATTCGTCACCTTCTCTCATGCAAATTTGATGATAACCACTCTTCAAATCAATCTTCGAAAAAAAAATTGCTCCACTCAAGCAATCCATTAGATCATCCATCCTTGGCAATGGGAATCTGTACTTGATGGTTATTTTGTTGATCGCCCTTGAGTCAGTACACATCCTCCAGCCTCCATCTTTCTTTGGACTAAGTACTTTTGGAATGGCACACGGGCTCAAGATTTCTCTGACCAATCCTTTGTCCAACAAATCCTGGACTTGTCTTTTGACTTTTTCATTCTCCTGCGGCATCAATCTGTACGCAGCTTTGTTTGGTAAACTAGCTCCTGGTATGAGATCAATATGATGACTCACACTTCTAATCAGTGGCAACAAATGAGGTAGTTCATCCACTACTATGTTAGTGAACTCTTCTAGCAGTTCTTGAACCTCTTCTGGTAAATCATCTACCCTTGTGCTGGTTAAAATAATCTTTGGCTTCTTGACCACAATGAATTGTGGTTCTTCCTTGTTCTTAACCTATGTAAGAAGTTTCTTCCCACTCATGAGAAGTACAGTGTTGATTACTTCAGGTTTCACCTCTTTATCCTTGATCGGCAATAGCATGTGAGTTCTCCCATTCTTCTCTAGGGTGTATGTGTTCATTCTCCCATCATGAATCACATTCCTGTCATATTTCCATGGTCTACCCAGCAATAGATGACAAACATCCATAGGAATAAAATCACATAATATCTTATCATTATATCCTCCTATCTTAAATTCAACTAAACATTGTTTAGTGACAGTTACTTGATGTCCTTTTTGTAGCCACGAAACTCTATATGGGCTTGGATGATCAATCATCTCCAGCTCCAATTTTTCTACCATCTCTGTTGAAACAAGATTATCCGTGCTACCATTGTCCACAATGACTTTGCATACCCTATCCTTGGTCTTGCAAGCAGTCCGAAAAAGTTTGTTTCTTTGGAATGAACTCTCCACCTCCTTCTCTGGTGTCAAAAGAGCTTTTCCCATCATCAACAATCTTCCACCTTCAGCATCCTCTACCTCAACATTCTTCCTTTGAGCTTCGTAAATGTGAGTCTCTCCACCTTCTTTATTTTTGTCTGGACATTCATAAGACTTGTGTCCAACCTTTCCGCACATGAAGCATGTTATTACTCCACCTCTTCCTCTTCCTCTACCTTTGGTACGAGGAAAAATATTATTATCAGCATAATCTCCTCTATGTTCAGTATGCTACCCTCTCTATTCACCATATTTTCCTCGCTATGAGCTTCCACCTCTCTCAGTTCGAGTTTGAGGTTTCTTCCAGTCCTCCTTGGGTTTCTGATTTCTATCTTGGGCAACTGATTTTCCTTTGGGCTGACTTCTGCCTTGGCCTCTTTGACCCTGCTTTTGGCTCAACTTCTCTTCAGATTTTAGAGCCATCTGACAAGCATCTTCCACCGTTCGGATGGTCATCATGCTCATCTCATCCTGAATGTTGTATCTCAGACCATTTATGTACCTGACAACTTTTTCATCATCGTGTTCCCGATGACCTACTCTGATGTTCAGCCTATAGAATTCTTCAGTGTATTCCTTCACTATCATTAGCTTCTGTCTCAAGTTTTGCATCCTTCAAAACAGAGTAATTTGATAATCTCTGGGGATGAATTTTGCCTTCATCTTTGCGATCATCCTATTCCAACTCTTGATCTTCCGCTTGCCTTTACAACGTCTTTCATCTTGTAGTTCATCCCACCACAATGATGGATGTCCTTTTAATCTCATGATAGCATGTTTGACCTTCTTGTCCTCTTCGACATCTTCATAGTCAAAATATGTGTCCATAGCCCTAATCCAATCTAGAAGCTCTTCTACATCCAAGTTTCCCTCATAAACTGGAATGTCCATTTTCGCTCTTGCAGCCATTCTTGCAATAGATATAAGCAAGCATTCAGTTGTTGCATCCTCTGCTGTGACTTCTTCTTCTTCATGTCCAGCTTCATCTTCACTTTCAGAATCACTAAGATCCCCAGCACCAGCTGTACGCCTATGTGTTGTTTCCATGTCTTCAATTCTAGCGTGTAAGTCACGCATTTCCCTTTCTATGGCTAGATCAGGCATCTGCCTACCCCTTCTTCTTGGTATTTCCCTCTTCTCTAGCAGATCGGGTGTCTGCCTGTCCCTTCTTCTCAGAGGCATGGTGAATCTTCCTTTCCCTACTATAGAAAGAAAAGAACCTTTCTGGGCTCTGATACAAAACCTGGCGCAACCCTCCTGCCCCACAGGTCAGAAGGTCGCGCACATAAGATCTCTCCTCTTCCACTGGCCTGAAGATCTCTCAACAATTGGCGCTTCTATTTCCTTTTCAGGAAATCTACACCCAGAGAAAAACCTCGTGGAATCTCCCTTCGTGCTTCGGGAGATCGGACTTCACAATTTCGCAAATCCGGTAGTCAAGCGCCTTGTTTCTTAGACCCCCAAAACCTAAATTTTCGAAACTTCGACGCACTTGCAAGGTTGAATTTTTCAATAGCTCTTCATCCCCTCGGGATTTCGGACTTCGCGATTTCGCGAATCTTGATGCGAAGATTTCGAGACCTCACCCCACAAAACCCCGAAATGGTCAACGAAATTGACTTCTTTGTTGATAGTGCACCACCTATCCGCCCTGTCGATTCCTATGGCCCACACGCTCCTTTAGGGCCTTTGGGACTTCACACGTCATGATTTCGCAAGTCCTAATGCAAAGATTTTGGGACTTCAACTCACAAAACCTTGAAATAGAAATCCACAGATGAATCCAACGGCTCCTATTGGCTTGAATCTACGGTTCTGCCTCTCCTAAGATTGAACCTCTGGGAATAGATGTAAACCACTTGCTTCTCTATTGGATCAGATGACTGTCGGGACTTCGCAAATTCTCTATAGATAATTTTGATTGTCCATCTCTTCCCTTGAGTACCTTTGTGAAATTTGCACGAAATATTTCACTGCTTGGAACTTGTCTTCCTGCAGCATGACGTCGCTATGCCTCCTTTCAATTCTTCAAGGTACTTGGCCTCTTACCTCCCTTCGACAACTTCGAAGGCTTGAATCCTCCCAATCTTTTTCCACGACTTTGAGTCTTTTAGAAAACCTCTGCTTGCACCCCTTGCGGAAGAATTTCAAACACTCTCAAGTGTTGAACTCCCTTCGACTCTGTGCACACCCTGCAACAACAGTCTCTCAATACCTCGTTCAAGCTACAAAACCTGAATCTCTACTTAGCCTACACACACCTTGCACGGATCTTGTGCTCAACTTGCACTCCTGTGAAAATGACAACAATTGTTATTTCTCCTGAGCTTTCAAAGATGAACTCTGACTTCTGTCAATGCACTCCTTGCAGACAAATTCCACTGCACTCCTTGCAGGAATTCTACTCACTCAGACAGAGAAACAATTGAAACTCATTTCTTAGTCTTCCTCTTAGATTTCAAACATTCAACAAGAAATCATTCATACATAGCATAAAAGAAATTGCATGATAGAAAGAGTAAAGCATTCATGAGCATAACATTCAAAATGCATACACAGAGAACAATTGAACACCATGAGTTTGAATCAAAGCCTTTTGTATAAATCCAGAACTTCTGTACATGGATGTTCTCACTACAACGCTCTACTTCTTCTCTATTCTCCTGCTAATAATGCAGCTTCTTGTTACAATAATACAAATGAGGGTGTCTATATCCGTTTTCCCTCCGATTCCTAAAACTGTCTAATCTATGAATTTAATTCTACCTACCTACTTTCATTAACATAAATTCCTTCTATCTACTATGGACAAGAGTGAATCGCTCAAGGTCCTTTTACATTATACAAGTGTGCCTCCACTTGATGACTTCATTAATGTTTCGAGACATTTTCAAAATTTGCGCTGGGTGCTTTTCCAGCTGTCTTTTTATCTCCATGCTGTCTCGCTTGAGATGCTCCTACATCAGAGTTGGTGCTATATAAATATGAGAGTTTGTGTTCTCTACAAGTTTTAGCTTGCTATCAGAGTTTGTAGCCTAATATTTGAGTTGGTTCTCAAATATTGTGGTTTACATGAGATTTGGAGCTTGATTGACATCCTAAGAAGAAGAGGTTTTCTCCCTTTATGGGTTTCCTCATGAAAATAAGTGTCTCTGTGTATTCTGTGTGATTGAACAAATATTGTATATCTATGCATGTTAAGTTATCAACAACACATTAAATCATAATCTGGAAAGATTCAAAAAAGAACAAGAAAAGTTTCAAGCTTATATATATAACTGATTCACCCCCCCCCCCCCCCTCAGTTATTTTTCCAACAAGATAGAGAAATCAAAGAAAGACAAGTCAGAGAAACAAACATAATTATAAAAGGTGTGAGAGAGTATGGAAAAAATGAATTTACTCTTGATATTGCAAGTGAATTTTTGAAGGACAAGATTCTTTTGAAAGGTTGAATTTTCCAAGCATGGAGGGTGGGTAAGCCAAGTGGTGAGAGAGCTAGGCCCATAAAACTCATCATGTCAAGAATACATGACAAGAAAATTCTCCTAGGCAAGAAGCAACTCTTGAGGGCAGCAAGGGATGAGGGAAAAAGGGCATGGTTGTTCAAAGGAAAAGTTGTTATTGCATTTTTCGGTCCTAAGTCTAAAACAATACTGCATGTTCGTATCCATGAAGCGACAACAATTTCATTAGAAGGAAACTATGCAAAAAGGCCAGTATGGGAAAATAGGGGTGAAGACTCAACTTTGAGTCTTGTAGGCCAGAACAAATAGAATTCAAGTTATACCCATGTTTCCTTAAGGCTAGTTTGTTGGAACTGCAGAGGTTATCCTTGGAGGCAGGGACCTGGGTTAGGACCTATCGTGGAATATAGAGACATAATTTTTCTATTGGAAACACATGAGCATGAAGGGTGCAAGACACCTCTGTTTGAAGGGCATGTGAAGATGGCAGTGTGGAACAAGGCAACTGAGAATGGTAAAGGACACTGGGGTATCGTGGTCTTAGTGAGGTAAAAAAAAAGGTCGTCTCATTCAATTAGAAAGAGAAGACTCAAATAAACAATTCATTTGGTTTAAAATATCATAAAATGGTAGCATCATCCGAATTACAACATGTTCTTTTTCCCCACAAGTTTTGAAAAATTACAGAAGAAGGGGGCTTGACCACAAAGACCCCTTTGCATCCTTAAAAAATGATATTGCAACATACTCTCAACTAAGTGAAGTCCTTATAGTAGGTGATTTCAATTTTAGGACAACAAGTGAACAAGCTAGTATTCTTCGTTGTAAGGAAGACTGCAATCTCATTTGGCTTACAGAAGAAAGAAATCATTAGTGGACAACAAAAGCTGCAACCTTTTTGGGGAGCAGTTGGTTATTCTATGTGGGGCATTTGACTTAGTCATTTGTAATGGGTTGGCTATATGGGTGAATTCTTGTAATTTCACCTACAATACCTACAATGGAGCAAGTGTAGTAGACTATGCAATTTGCTCGCATGGCTTGTGTGAGAAAATGGAGGAAGTTTTGGTGAACAACTATGGGAGTTGAAATCTGATCATAGACATATCTATTTAAGTTTCACTTGGGCTGAAAAACAACATCATGGGACAAAACATAAACACATTCAACAACCTCCTTCAAAGGGAATAATTATTTTGACTCAAAAAAACTGTAACACCTTCAAGATAGCGCTAGAGAGGTTGTTTAACAAGGAGAAAATTCCTTCCCGGGGCCTCCATAGTCATGATCTAACAAATTTAATTCAAAGCGCACTTACATAGTGCAAAAGAGAAAAAAATAGGAAATATGGCGCAGACCCCCTTCCCTCCTTGGGCTACGTGACCTCCCGATGTTGGATCTTTCAAATCCTAAGTTAGGTTGACTCTTCGAGCCTTCAATGGTTCCTGAATCCTCAAAGCACACACACACAGGTCCCTTTTATGTCACCCACAAGGTTGAACTACCTGTGCCTTCGCTCTTCGGCACTCCCGACAACACTCAACTTCACATGTACTAAATCCACGATAAAACTTTCACTTAAGTGACCACGACTATAACCATGGGCCAACCCTTTGCGAATTTGGACTTTCGAAATACCCCGAGCTCTACCTTCATCTCTTCCCAAAGCACCCTTCTCCGAACTTCCAGATTTATGCCACATGTCTCTTACATGTCCAACAATTATGATTACTCCACGACTCCGCGTTCACACCTTTTCACTTACAACACCTCCAGACTCCTGAACTACGAAGTGCGAAAAACCTTACAACCAACATCTGTGTAGTTCTTCCAAATCTGACGGTATGGAATTATTCACCTCCCTCCAGAACGAATCTTATTCACGGGTTCTAATGAAAACCTCAGGGATTCTCCTCCTTGAATATTTTCCATCGCACTCCCTCCTAGGTTAGCTTCCTTGACCTTCTCTTGTTCCTTAGAACACGCTCTTTGACACTTAGTCAAAATCTCAACATTTGCACGCCTTTCAACTATGGATGATTTTAAGGATGGAAATTTATTTTAAAATGTAGAAACCTTGGAAAATCTTATTAATTCTTCATATGCCAACTATAAATGTTTGGTGATATTTTTGTAAAAATATTCATATTTCTAAGGATTTTATATAGTTTTTGTAAAATTTTGGCAAATTTTAAGGTAAAATAATTTTATCCTAGAATTTGGGTGAATCATTTTTAAAATAACAAATCTCATTTTTGGAAAAAACATGGAAAATTAGCCCATGAGCGAAATTTAGCCCCTAAAATCATCCATGCTTGCAACAGGTTCTCTTCCACACTCAACTTTTCTATGGATGGTTTCACACTCCTTGCGATTGCTCTCCAACTTCTTCTCTCTTCTGTGCCTAAAGTTGCACTACTCCTCCTGAGATTTCGAGTCTGAAAAATCTGTCATGCACTCCTTGCAGACGTCTATGCACTCCTTGCATACACAATTTCACGCTATCTCTTCTGAGCTTATGAGTCGAAACAGAGTTTGTCAACGGACTCCTTGCGGACACTATGCACTCCTTGTGTTTGCTCGTAGAAGAGAAACAATTAAAACTTACTCATTATTCACAGCGACTCATACATTCAACCATGAAAATGCATGCATAGATATAAGAATAAGAAATAACAGATAATTGAAAATAAACATAAAGTCTATCATTCACTCATTCGGATAGATGCATCAACACCATACATGTGGAACAATGCTTCTATGTTAGATTCCTTCTACTGAAAATTACATACATTCATATACTTCTTTGTGATAGCTCTCAACTCTTTGCTACAATGGCGATGGCTCTTGATCACAAGAGTACCAACAACAAATATAATAGAAATACACATACTAGATTCAATAGTCTCTTCTTGGCAACAATACAAATACTTATACCAGAGGTGCTCTTTGAGCCTTTCCCTCCAACTGCTCTATGTTATCCTATTGAAATAAAATATTTCAACTACCTAACACTTATTACAAAAAATATTTGAGTCAGACAGATAAGAGCAAATGATCCAGATATGTACTGCAATCTTTCACATTAAAGAAAAATACCTTCCCTCATCAATCTTATGTGATGGCTCAGCCTCCGATCATTAAAGATGTTCATAACTCAAAAATATTTTTTAGATATTACATTAATACACCAACTTTGGAATTCAAAATATTTTAAAATATGTGCTAATGTGCCCAGTTGTCTCCCACTTGTTATTTGTTGGCGATGCTCCTGCATCATACTCCTCTGGCTGAAAAATTCATGGAATCCTGTCCATGAGATCCTGCACCAAATTTCCATGCTTTTGGATGTCTTCTTCACCAACCCAACTGACGTCTTCTATTGGTCGTCCTTTCCACTTAACAAAATATTCAAAATACATTTTCCTTTGATCTTTAGATCCTTTGGATCCATCATCCCTATACAGATACAGGTCTACAATGTTGAATATGGGTGATATTCCCACATCTCTTGGCAGCTCTATTTCATAAGAATTTTCACCAAATCTTCTTAGGATTTTACACGGTCCTATATTTTTCAACTTCAACTTATTATATGTTCCCCTTGGTAACCTTTATTTTCTAATATGTGATAGAACTTGATCTCCAACTTCAAATTCAAGCCTCCTTCTATGTCTATCAACTTTGCATTTATATTCATTGCTTCTCTTCTTTAACTCTTCCTTGATTTGATTATGAAGTTCCTGCATTTCTGCAATGAAGTATCCGGCTCCAGCGCTCCTAAGTTCGCTCTGATTCAAATCTCTCAACTATGACACTCCTCTCATATTCATTCTGTACACTATATAAAATGGAATTTTCTTAGTGCTTATGTTCACTAAGTCATTGTATGCAAACTCCGCTTGTTCTATAATCTAATCCCACTGACTCTGGTGTTCAGTGACCAAACTCCTCAGCAAATCTCCCAAAATTTGATTCACCATTTCAGTATGTCCATCCATTTGCGGATGATATGAAGAACTAAACAATAGTTTTGTTCCCATCTTCTTCCACAATGTCCTCCAGAAATGACCTATAAACTCGGGGTCCCTATTTGAAACTATACTCCCGAGCAGTGCATGAAGTCTCACAACCTTTCTGAAAAACAAATTTGCAACATTCATTGCATCACTGGTCTTCTGGCATGGGATAAAGTGTGCCATATTCAAAAATATGTCAACTATCACAAATACAGAATCACTTCCTCTTTGTAACCTTGGCAATCCCAACATGAAATCCATGCTTTTCACATCCCAAGGCCTCTCTGGAATAGGCAATGGATGATACAACCCAGTGTTTTTCTTCTTCCCCTTGGCATACTGACAAATATTACATTTGTTTACAAACCTCTTCACTTTTTCTCTCATACCTGGACAATAATATGAACTGTTCAACTGAGAAAACGTTATTTCATGGCTGAAATTTCCGGCTGGACCTCCACTATGCTTTTCCTTCATCAAATTCTTCCTCATTGAACACTTTGGTATGCACAAATAACATCCATTGAAAAAAAAAACATCCTGAATCAGGTGTTTGGCCCAGTGACTTATGTATCTGAGTACAGGATTCGCACATGCTTCATATGCCTCCGTAAAATCTGGATCAATGTGATATATTTCCTTAAGGTGATCAAACCCCAAGGTTGTGACCTGAAATTCCTGCAGAATCAAATTTCTATTGCTCAATGCATCAACAACCTTGTTAGCATTACCATAAATGTGTTTAGTAAAAAAAGTGAAATTTTGCATAAAATCTATCCACTTAGCATGTCTATGGTTTAACTTCTCCTGTCTCGTTATGAATTGTAAAGCTTGATTATGGCTATACAAAATAAACTCCTTTGGAATGAGATAGTGCCTCGATTTCTTTAATGATTGAATTATGGCATAAAACTCTTTGTCATATGTGGAGAACTTCTTCTTAGCTTCATTTAGCTTCTCAATGAAATACGCAATAGGCCTATTATCTTGTCTTAAGACTGCTCCAATTGCAACTCCACTCGCATCATATCTCACTTGAAATGTATTTCCGAAATTTGGTAATACTAGAATCGGTTGTTCTGTTATCTTCTCCTTCAATATGTTGAAGATCTTCTCAGCCTCTTCTGTCCATTTGAAAGACTTGTGTCTTTTATTCAGTGTATCCATCATTTCGGCACTAATCCCACTAAAATTTCTAATGAACTTCCGATAAAAACTTGCCAATCCATGGAAGCTTCTCACCTCAAATATATTCCTCAGTGACGACCATTCTCTAATTGCTTTCACCTTTTCGGGATCCATCTTCAATTCGTTTGAAGAAATCACAAAAACCAAATAAATGAGTTATGTCTTCATGAAAGAGGACTTTTTCAGATTAATCAACAACTTCTCTTGCTGCAACCTCCTCATTACCAACATTAAATGTCTCAAATTATCCTCTTTAGTCTTGCTAAATACTAGTATATCATCGAGATATACAATCACAAACTTGGTAATGAAATCCTTCAATACTTCATTAATTAGCCTCATAAAAGTACTCGAGGTGTTTGTTAAGCCAAACGACATAACAAGCCATTCATACAATCCCCCGTTTGTCTTGAATATTGTTTTCCACTCATCACCTTCTCTCATCCTTATCTGGTGATATCCACTTTTCAAATCTATCTTTTAAAAATTGTTCATTCCACTCAAACAATCCATCAAATCATCCATCCTCGACAATGGGAATCTGTATCTGATGGTGATCTTTCTTATGGCTCTTGAGTTTGTACACATTCTCCATCCTTCATCCTTCTTCAGACTTAATATAGTTGGTAATGCACATGGACTCAAGCTTTTCCTAACCAATCCATTGTCTAACAGATCTTGAACTTGTCTTTTCACCTCCTCATTCTCTTGAGGTGTCAACTTGTACACTGCTTTGTTCGGCAGATTTTCTCCTAGTATCAAGTCAATGTGATGATTGATACTTCTGATAGGTGGTAATGAGCTTGGAAACTCATCCAATACTATGTCCGCAAAATTCTCTAACAGTTCCCGAATCTCCTCAGGGAAATATTCTATTGAAGTACTGGTAAGGATAACCCTCAGCTTCCTTACTACAACAAACTGCATCTCCTATTCCTTCTTCACTTCACTCAGGAGTTCCTTCCCACTCATGAGAAGTATGCCCATGATGGATTCATCCTTCACCTTCTTCTCTTCAATTGGTAGTAACATGTGTGCCTTGCCATTCTTCTCTAAAGTATAAGTATTTCTCTTCACATCATGAATGAAATTCCTGTCATACTGCCATGGTCTTCCAAACAAAACATGACACACATCCATGGGAATCACATCACACAGGATTTCATCTCTATACCCTCCTATCTTAAATTCAACAAGGCATTGTTTAGTTATTGTTGCTTGATGACCTTTCTGCAACCATGATACTTTATATGGCGTCAGATGTACATTCATCTCCATCTCTAAATTCTCCACCATCTCTATGGATACTAAGTTATCAATGATCCCACTATCAATTATCACCTTGCAAACTCTATCCTTCGCTTTGCAAGTTGTTATGAACAAATCGTTCCTCTATGTTGGCCTTCCAATTTTTGGCTCTGGATTTAAGCGGAATTTCTTCATCATCAAAGATCTTCCATCCTCTGCACCTTCTACCTCAACATCTCACTTCTATTCTTTTGAAATGTGAGATTCACCTCCTTCTTTCTTTCTCTCGAGACAATCCCAAGACATGTGCCCTGTTTTTCCACAAACATAACATCTTACTTCTCCTCCTCTTCCTCTTCCTTTGGGAAAAAAATTTCTACCACCACTTTGCCTTCCTCGGTAACTTCCTCCCTTCTTAGAGTGACTATGTGGTTTATCTGCCTCACCTTTGGGCTTCTGTGCCTTGTCCTGGGAAAATCCTTTGCCTCTATTCAAGCTTATACCTCTCTTTTGTTGACTCTTCTTCCTAGAGAACTTTTATTCTGCTTTCAGTTTAATCTGATACACATCCTCTACTGTTCTAACTGTCTACATGTTGATTTTTTCCTGGATATCATATCTCAGGCCATTGATGTACCTGGCAACTTTCTCTTCATCTCTCTCTCTCTGTCCAACCCTGATGTTCAATATGTAGAAATCATTTGTGTACTCATTCACAGTCATCCCTTTCTATATCAGGTTCTGCATCCTCCTGAACAGATATATCTGGTAATCCCTCAATGTGAATTTTTCCTTTAGCTTGGCTACCATTCTATCCTAACCCTTGATATTTTGTTTTCCCTTGCTTCTCCTATCAGCCTGCAGTTCATCCCACCACAATGTTGCATGTCCTTTCAACCTAGTGACAACATGTCTCACCTTTTTCTCCTCTTCAACATCTTCATAGTCGAAATACTTTTCCATTGCTCGTATCCAATCAAGAAATTATTCAGTGTCTAAATTACCTTCATACATTGAGGATCTTCTCTCTGGATCCCAACTTGACATCCTCTTGAAATAAGCGTTCTTCCGCAACATCCTCAACTATCACTTCTTCGACTTCCACTACTTCATTCTCTGCATCGATGACGTCTCTAGTATCAGGTTCTCTCCTTTGGGTTGTTTCCATGGCATCCATCCTTGCACACAACTCTCTCATCTCCCTTTCCATAGCTCTATTTGCTATGGGCAGCTCAACACGTCTTCTAGGCAGCATTGTGTTTATGTATCTAATACCTCTCGTCGATATCAACCTACTTCTCTTTCTTCAAAAATAAATTATGTATTTATTCTGATACCACTCCTAGCACATACCCCCTTCCCTCCTTGGGGCTACGTGACCTCCCAGTCTTGGATCTTTTAACTCCTAAGTCGAATTGACTCTTCAGGCCTTCAACGGTCCCCAAATGCTCAACACACACACACACAGGTCCCTTTTGTGTCACCCACAGGGTCGAACTACCCGTGCCTTCTCTCTTTGGCGGTCTCGGCAAAACTCAACTTCGCATGTACTAACTCTGTGCTAAAACTTTCACTTGAGTGACCACGGCTATAAATGTGGGCCAACGCTTCGTGAATTTGGACTTCGGAAATAACCCAAGCTCTACCTTCAGCTCTTCCCAAATTGCCCTTCTCCAAACCTCTGGATTTATGCCGCGTGTCTCCTACATGGTTAACGGTTACGATTACTTCACAAATCCGTGATTTCTCGCCTTTGCACTTACAACACCTTCAGACTCCCGAACTATGAAGTGTCGAAACCCCTTATGGCCAACTTCTGTGTAGTTCTTCTAGATCTAACGGTATGGAATTATTCGTCTCCCTCTGGAATGAATCTTCTTCATGGGTTCTAATGAAAACCTCAAGGATTCTCCTCCTTGAAGATTTTTCGTCGCTCTCCCTCCTGAGCTTAGTTTCCTTGACCTTCTCTTGTTCCTCAGAACACCCTCTTTGACAATTAGTTAAAATATCGACCTGTGCACGCCTTGCAATAGGCTCTCTTCCACATTCAACTTCTTTGTGGATGATTTCACACTCCTTTCGACTGTTCTCCAACTTCTTCTCTCTTATGTGACTAAAGTCACACTACTCCTCTTGAGATTTCGAGTCTAAAAACTCTGTCACACACTCCTTCCAGACGTTTATTCACTCATTGGATACACAAGTTCATGCTATCTCTTCTGATATTATGAGTCGAAACAAACTCTGTCAACGCACTCCTTGTAGACACTATGCACTCCTTGTGTTCGTTCTTAGAAGAGAAACAATTAAAAATTACTCATTCTTCGCAGTGACTCATACATTCAACCATGTAAATGTATGCATAGATATAAGAACAAGAAATAGCATAGAATTGAAAATAAACAGAAATTCTAGCATTCACTCATTCAAAGAAACACATCAACACCATACATGTGGAACAATGCTTCTCTATTAGATTCCTTCTACTGAAAATTGCATACATTCATATATTGCTTCTCAGTAGCTCTCATATCTCTGCTACAATGGTGATGGCTCTTTATAACAAGAGTACCAACAACAACTATAATGGAAATATAGATACTAGCTTCAACAACCTCTTCTCGGCAACAATACAAATCTTTATACCAGAGATGCTCTCCGAGCCTTTCCCTCCACCTACTCTATGCTATCCTATCGAAATAAAATATTTCAACTACTTAACATTTATTACAATAAATATTTGAGTCAGACAGATAAGAGAGAACGCTCCAGATTTATACTGCAATCTTTCACATTAAAGAAAAATGCATTCCCTCATTGATATTATGCATCGCTTAGCCTCCAATCATTAAAGATGTTCATAACTCAAAAATCTTTTTCAGATATTACATTAATACACCAACTTTGGAATTCAAAATATTTCAAAATACGTGCTAATGCACCCAACTGTCTTCTGCTTGTGCTTTTGTCGGCGATGCTCCTACATCATAATCTGAAACAAATTGCTTTCTAGTTAACTCTTGGTTTGATGAGGAATGAAAAACAACAAAGAAAACTTTGAAAGAGTCAAGATAGAAGGAAATAAACATAAAATCCTACAAGCAAATTGTAGGAAAGAAAAAATTTGATTTCATGATCTCAAGGAGGAAGGAACTAATCTTCTTGGGGAAAAATAACACCAAGTTATTTTGGAAGGAACTTCAAATGAGAAAGAAACAAACTGAAAATGATATCACAACTTATCAATGCTTCGAGTATGCAAAGCAACTTTATGAGCAAGATCCTAAGGTTGACCCCCCTCCCTTGGTCAACACTACTACTAAGCTCTTCATTGTGCAAGAGATTGAGGTGGGTATCAAAAAGTTGGGGGTTGGAAAAGAAAAATATTTAGTTGAACTCTAAGAAGAATATCTAAAGTGGCGTTCAAAAACTCTTACACCTCACATTATGAAATTTTTCAACAACATCATTCAACAGGGATTCCCTACAGATTGGACTATGAGCCTAGCAGTACCGCTTTTCAAGAGTGGGGATGTCAAGAATCCCTCTAACAATAGGACCATAATGATAAACCCCTTGTTTGCAAAGTTATTTGGAAGTATGCTAGAAAGTAGAATCAACAAGTGGGCAGAAGAAGGAGATAATCATGTTAAAGGGAAAGAAGGTTTTAGACCTAAACACTCAATGATTGATCATGGTATAACTCTAAGGCACATCATTGAAAAAGTGTGGGAGGAAAATAAGGAAGCCTTTTGTTGCTTTGTCAATTTCAAAAAATATTTTGACACAGTCTCTAGAGATAAGCTTTGGCAGAGAATGGAGGAACTTGGGGTTCCTATGCATCTTAGAGTGGTTGTCCATAGGCTATATGAAGAGGTTAAAATCAAAATCAGAAGGTTAGTTGGTACCTCCGAAAATTTTAGGAGTGATATTGAGGTCAAGCAAGGGTGCCCATTGTCCCCTACCCTTTTTAGTTTATATATAGACAAACTTGAAGAGTGGTTAAACTTATAAAAAGGTAATGGTGCTTTTTTGGGTAAGTTTGTGATAAGGCTTCTTTTATATGCATTGGAGCACAAGCAAGGGACTGTGTAGCGACTGGAAGCATTGGAGCAGATTGCGTAGGGACTGGAAGCATTGAAGCACAAGCAAGGGATTGCGCTGGGACTGGACGAATTGGAGCACAAGCAAGAGATCAACGATTTACTGTTTGATTTAGGTTTTTATCTACTTTTTATGATTTAGATTAGATTTATGTTTACGGTTTAGATTAGATTTCTTATTTAGGTTTATGATTTACAGTTTCAGGCCATAAGCAATTTAGGTTTATCAATCACCAATTTCTTATTTAGTTTTATGATTTAGAGTTTCTAGCCATGAGCAATTTAGGTTTACCAATCATCAATTTAGGTTTACGTTTTTTTGTTCTGTGCATTACGGTTTATAGTTTATGGTACTGGGCATTATGGTTTATGGTTCTGGGCTTTACTGTTTTACGTTCTAAACTTTATATGCATGAGGGAAATGTCGCAGAGAACACAAATGTCAGTCCACACATTTCTCCTTTTATAAATATTGTAGAGTACACCATCAATCCTGACAGCAAAGGAAAATACATGAAAACCAAGAGGAAATGGTCAGTCCGGTCCCCTCGAAGCTTCTAATCTTCCTCTCATTCAGATTTGTAAAGTCGTCGAATGATTATGAAGAACGAATATTCAAGTTTTAAATACATAGTGGAATGATTATGAGAGAACTAATATTCAAGTTTTAAATACATTGAATCATTCCGAAGGAACATATATTCAAGTTTTAAATACATTGAATCATTCCGAAGGAACATATATTCAAGTTTTAAATACATTGACTCCCAAACTGGTGATTATCAGGGAAGAATATTCAAGTTAAGTTTTGCACTAAATACTGACAGATCAATAACCATAAACCTTCAGACCCGGTAAAAATCCAAATACTACTTAAATCCAGATCAATAACCATAAACCTTCAACTACCGATGTCCCAAATTCGTTGCTGGACAGTGGACTTTGTCCAAGTTTCGTTGCAATCAAAGCCACCGAAGAACCACAAAGACCCGAGACCCTACTATTTATTTATTAATTAATATTAATAATAGGGCGCAACTAGATCATAAGAAGTTGGTGAGTTAATTTGCATTAAATAAATCCAGATCAATAACCATAAACCTTCAACAACCGATGTCCCAAATTCGTTGCTGGACAGTGGACTTTGTCCAAGTTTCGTTGCAATCAAAGCCACCGAAGAACCACAAAGACCCGAGACTCTACTATTTATTTATTAATTAATATTAATAATAGGGCGCAACCAGATCATAAGAAGTTGGTGAGTTGTTAATTTGCATTAAATTAGCACAGCAGCAAAATAGCTGTTGGTGAACACAGAAAGGTTAAGAATATGAAATGAATCTTTAAAAAAATATATTAAATTTTATTATCTATTAACAAATAAATGGTTGGGCTTTATTTATTTGGTGTTAATATTTGTCCAAGTTTCATTGCAATCAAAGTCACCGAAGAACTACAAAGACCCACTCTGATACAAGTTTACACCTTGTCTTTTTGTTCGAAGTGTTTATTTATCACATGTTCTTCATTTCAAAACATCTAGGGTGGATCACTAGTCTCCTCACTTCAATAATAGGTATACATACCATAACCTACCCTACTCTTTTCTGGATTTGAACTTGTGATCTTTTAAGAGAAAACACATGTTTTTAACCATTAAAACCACTCATATGATATATAAAATAATTAATGATTAGAATATTAATAATTAAAATAAAATTAGGATTAAAATTAATAATGATATATTAAAATTATTCCAATTAAAATTAAAACTAGAATTATTAATAACATATTAATTAATATTAATAAAATTAAAATTATTAAAATTAAAATTAATATATTAGTTAATACATTATTACATTAAAAAAAACATTTATATTGTTCCAACATGTTTTCATTGCCTATCAATGTTCATTAGCAACAAGTTATGTGGCTATGCTAATATATATTTTAATGAAAATGAGAAGAAGTTCATTTTTAATAGAAGTGTTGTATTATTGGTATGGATGATTTCGACATGTGATAAGAATTTGGATTTACTCACGTTCACCAGCCCCATTAGCAACAAGTTATGTGGCTATGCTAATATATATTTTAATGAAAATGAGAAGAAGTTCATTTTTAATAGAAGTGTTGTATTATTGGTATGGATGATTTCGACATCTGATAAGAATTTGGATTTACTCACGTTCACCATGTGATAAGAATTTGAATGTTTGAAGTTGAATTTACTTATACATTAAAAATATAATGTAAACAAACGAAAATCACAATTTCATCTAGATTTATTTAATGTAAACAAACGAAAATCACAATTTCATCTAGATTTATTTCACCTAGAAAATTCATTTTAAAAAAATCTTGCATTATTGAAATGGATGGTTTCTCTAATTGCGCACGTCAAGCTTGACTTGTACCTGTGCAGAATATCAGGAGATCACTCCATAAACTTGAATGGTCTAAAATTTGTTATGAGGAGATCAATCAATAAAATGTGAGGAAAAACCTATCAGACTCTGCATTGTATGAAGGTAGATAAAAGAGATGGACTCTCTGCAGAACCCAGATCAGAATTGGCGCCAGAACTGGGCCGATATTTTATATTGGCCTATCAAAGATTTTGAGAGTAACCCAACACGATCTCTTCTGCGGGTACTGGGGCTGATTTTTCTGCTGCCACTGTGGCTGATTTTTCTGTTACTTGTCTTCGCCGTGATGCTAAGCGGCCTATTAGTTGTCTTTCTGCCACGGAGTTTCATCCGTTACATTTTATGTCGCAAACCACGAAAAGAGCGTTCTCCTCCCATTGCGATTGAAGGTATCGAGATTTCTCAGAACCCAGATCAGAATTGGCGCCAGTACTGGGCCGATATTTTATATTGGCCTATCAAAGATTTTGAGAGTAACCCAACACGATCTCTTCTGCGGGTACTGGGGCTGATTTTTCTGCTGCCACTGTGGCTGATTTTTCTGTCGCTTGTCTTCGCCGAGATGCTAAGCGGCCTCTTAGTTGTCTTTCTGCCACGGAGTTTCATCCGTTACATTTTATGTTGCAAACGACGAAAAGAGCGGTCTCCTCCCATTGCGATTGAAGGTATCGAGATTTCTCAGAACCCAAATCAGAATTCGCGCCAGAACTGGGCCGATATTTTATATTGGCCTATCAAAGATTTTGAGAGTAACCCAACACGATTTCTTCTGCGGGTACTGGGGCTGATTTTTCTGCTGCCACTGTGGCTGATTTTTCTGTTACTTGTCTTCGCCGTGATGCTAAGCGGCCTATTAGTTGTCTTTATGCCATGGAGTTTCATCCGTTACATTTTATGTTGCAAACGACGAAAAGAGCGTTCTCCTCCCATTGCGATTGAAGGTATCGAGATTTCTCAGAACCCAGATCAGAATTCGCGCCAGAACTGGGCCGATATTTTATATTGGCCTATCAAAGATTTTGAGAGTAACCCAACACGATCTCTTCTGCGGGTACTGGGGCTGATTTTTCTGCTGCCACTGTGGCTGTTTTTTCTGTTATTTGTCTTCGCCGTGATGCTAAGCGGCCTATTAGTTGTCTTTCTGCCATGGAATTTCATCCGTTACATTTTATGTTGCAAACGACGAAAAGAGCGTTCTCCTCCCAGTGCGATTGAAGGTGTCGAGATTTCTCCTCCCAGTTCGATTGAAGGTGTCGAGATTTCGCCCACGTTCGTGATTGAACCTGCGCCGGATGATTTTAATGGAGATTATCTGAAGAATCTGATCGGTCTTCCAACAATATTCAGTTTCCAGGCCCTGGAGACAGCCACGGGCAGCTTCAGCAAAGAGATTGGAAGGGGAGGATTTGGGAAAGTATACGAAGGAACTTTGACAGATGGTACTCAAGTTGCCGTGAAATGTCTACTCAATGAGACTGGGCATGGACAGCGGGAGTTTTGTGCAGAAATCGCGACTCTATCGTCCCTCAATCATTCCAATCTTGTGAGCTTGCGTGGTGTCTGTGTGGAAGGGCCGCATCGTATTCTGGTCTACGAATTCATGCCCAACGGGTCTCTGGATAGATGGCTGTTCGCTTCAGACAAAAAGCTGGATTGGAAGACCAGATATTCGATTGCGCTCGACACAGCCCGGGGAATTGCGTACCTGCACGATGAGTCCAGACTTGGTATTCTGCATCTGGATGTCAAACCTCAGAACATTCTCTTGGATGAGGATTTCAAGGCGAAAGTCTCCGATTTCGGAATGGCGAGGACTCTGAAAAGAGATTTGGAAAGCCGTGTGGTGACAGGGGTGAGAGGGACGCCCGGATACATGGCACCAGAGTGGTTTATGGGGTGGGGAATCACTTACAAGACCGACGTGTTCAGCTACGGGATGATGCTGCTGGAAATAATCAGGGGGGGTAAGAACGTGGATAACTCTCAGGATTCGGAAAATTGGTATTTTCCTTCTCTTGCTTTCAAGAAGGCCAGGCAAGGGAAAATGGATGAATTGATTGAGAGCGGGTTGAAATTGAAGAGGCCAGAGGAGATCGATGAGGCTTATCGGTTGATAAAGACGGCGCTGTGGTGTATTCAAAGCAATTCGGCTTTGAGACCTTCAATGGGAACGGTGGTGCGATTATTGGAAGGAGATTTGGAGTTGTTGGATCCTCCATTAGCTTGCACGCTTCCTTTCGCCCCGTCGCTTGACGACGAGACGCACCCAGATTTGGTCCGCTAAGGCATGCAGGAATTTGCCTGTCTCTACAAGACTAGGTACAGTTGGCAGTATATGTGGCCTTCTTTATCTGAAGATGTGACTGCTTATGTTTTTGAACAACTCAAAAATGGGTTCCAGAGAGTTTTTTCCAAAACTGAATATCAGTATTTCGAGTTTCTTTAAAACAGCTAAAAGTAAGTATTTTTTTCGTTTCTCTAAAGAATCATTACAGTGCTGAATTTTTTAAACAACCGAAAGTAGGTATATTTTTCGTTCTTTTAAGAATCGGCGAAGTGCTGAGTTTTTTTCAAACAATTAAACGTTAGTATTTTTTTCATTCTTTTGAAGAATTGGCAAGGGATGAGTTTGTAAGGATCTATATCTATCGCATCCCCCTCCATCTATGCAATTAAGTTCATTAATAGATTGCTATCTGTATCAATTTTTTCTTTGTTCTGAGATGAAATACGTGCTTTCATCCATTGACATTGATATCGACCTCAGATATCATTAGGAAGTTATTTTGGGTGTATTTTATATATCTTGAATGTGATCTGCACGAGTTAGTTAGGATGAAGATGTTATTTTTTTTATTTTTTTTGGTATTTTATACATCTAGATTTGGTTGTAAAATATCACTTAGTTCCGTTCATCCGACTGAAGAAAGTCACTTTGTAAGACCCTCGCGTAGAGTGGCATCAGACACTTCCATTGCACCAGCGTGATGATTGGGAAAAATGCCTTGGCACGAAGGCAAGGTGCACATTTTGGGGTTTCCTTGGCAAGGCAGAGTTCGAACAAACGTCTTGGCCCGTTGGCAAGACAATGCGGACATGCTGCGGAGACTCGGGTAACCCTACAAACAAGCTACAAAGACTTGGGTACTCCTGTGGATGAGTCAAGTTGGACACAACGAGTGGGGCGGACTAGACTTGGCTAGAGACTTGAGGCCTTGGAGTGCCAAAGCATCAATCAAGCATTCGATCAACAAGAAGGGACAAGGAAAGGAGTAATGCCGTTGTGCCAAGAAGGATCGTGATGGGGCGACTTGTATTTTCTTGATGAGGTCGAGAATGGAACAGTGCTATGGAGGCAGACCTGCAGAGTTGCTTCGATTTGTTTGTACAAGGTTGTGGTGCAGTTCTGGGCATGAGGATGATTTTCCTTGGTTACTTTGTATTGTTGTAATTGGGATGCAGGCAGGGTCGCGCTCTCCCCATTGCATTGCATTGTATTATATGTAACATTCTTCTATATGGAATAAAAGGGTGTTAAGTACGGGCTTGGTGTCGCCTAACCTTATATGTTTTTTGTAACTTGTGCATCTAATCTTTGTGTTGAATGTTTATGTTCTTTGCATACTTGTAATTTGGCTAAGTGTAATATTGATGCGAAAGATTTTAAAGCTATGGATGTTCACCTATTATGCTTGTTGGATAGATTAGCTTGTTGGATAGATTAGCTTGAGTCGTACTTGGTGTATCTGACTTATTACGCCGAAAGGCGTATACCTATTGACAATGGGCACAATTAATGATCTTTTAACCTTAAACCCTAATCTGATGGCTATGCATTGAAGATGCTGGCATATTCTTAGTCGTCCTCCAAAATCAATGGATCAGATTTATTGT
>ML776611.1:927323-947759 GCA_009831015.1 Picea engelmannii
CCCTGCTGGTTAGTCTGTCTTGATCCGCAAAACTTTCATTTGAATGGCAGCATAATGAGGGAGGCGCGGTTTACAATCATCCAAGTAAAACGCCTTTTGAACCCCAGTGAACACCTAGCGAATCCTGCTTTCGAGACGGATGAAACTCGAACCGTCACGCTAGAACTGGAGGCTCATTCCGCGAGGGGAATGTAAGTTCATGGTTCTTTTTTCTTTATAGACTTCTTTAGTTTTACCCCTTGATTCGGAACCATAAGCACCAGTCGAAGTTTCAATCGCAAATCGAGTTGAACAGGAGGGAGTAAATGCCAACTATTAGGATTAGGTGGGCAGAAAAGCAAGTAGACCTAGTCGCAGAAGAAATCCCAGCAGCTCCACCTCATCCAATTCCAATGCTTGTTTAAGATAAAGTCCTAAACATGCATAGATTATGCTTCGCTATATCTGATGGGTTTTATAATATAACAAAGACAGATAAGGGACATAAGGAGAGCGTTTAGCTCGTCTCGACCAAAGGTACGTTAAGTGACTCGCCTGAGGTAGGAAGGCGAGGAACGAAGTAGCTCATCCATTCATGGGTGAGGGTGTTAACGCTCACTCATCATATGGGTGAGGGAGAGGAGGGCGAGGACGTATTGATGCGCGTTCATATGTGAAACACCCGTAATTACTCTACTCAAGATCTCATAGTGGATTGGAGAAAGCATATTCTAGTTCAAGCCACTTAAGAGGTGTAGTATAGATGTAATAGGCGTAGATTGACAGTGGAAAGGTAGTGCCAGATGATTGCATGTGTGGAACAACTTGGACACACTAAGTCAAAGCGAAAAATTTCCGTCAAACCATAGGTCTATGACAGGTTGTACCAGAGCTAACAACTAAGGGAATTTTTGGTGCCCTCTTCACCACTATCACCTTCGTGACTAGTATCAAAGTTATTTCGGCGAAGCTTTGGTGCTCTTTGTTGTAACAGATATTGAAAATTTCCGATTTCACTCGGGCACTTTTGCCCAAATCGTCTCCAAGCTAAATCCCTGCATTATGAGCGAGATCCTTCTGCAGATTGGCAGGCATGATGGATATCAGGGATGGAGATTCAAAAATTTCATTGTTAGCAAGTGAACACGCAGTTTTTAAGAATGTAGAAGAAGGTCAAGGTCCCGGCATTGAGCGCTATACTTTTGATGACGACATGATGTCTCGTCACAATATTTCAAATCTCGACGCTGCTGGTCGCGCGATTCAAAGACCCCCCTCCTTGCTGCATAAGAATTACAAGACTGAAATCCAACCGACAAGATGAACTGAGGCAATTCAGAACAAGCTTGCGGTGTTGGGGGCTTGATCAATCTGCCAAACTGAATATAGTATTTTCGTGGTTTGTGTTCATAATATTCACTCTGGTTATCCCTGTTCTCAGTTCTATTTTTGGTTGTAAAGCTAAACACAGCTATGCTTATGATAAAATAGTTCAAATAGCAGAATCTACTTTGGCTGCCATTGCTTTCTTGTACCTTTCGCGCCATGTGCGAAGATACGGCCTTCGGCAATTCTCGTTCTTGGATCAAATCTGTGATGACATGCCAAAGGTGCAGGAAGGGTACACCAAAGAGCTTGATAGACTCGGGGAAGCAGAAGCCGACAGAGTTGTCAATCTTCCCGGGCAGCCGCCGGTCGATTTCGCTCATTATCCGGGATATGTGACACTGAACAAAGACAGCGGCAAGGCTCTGTTTTATTGGTTCTTTGAAGCTACTCAAAACGCGTCGCAGAAGCCTCTTGTTCTCTGGCTCACTGGAGGACCAGGTTGCTCATCGGTTGGAGGCAGAGAAGCACTGGAATTGGGGCCATTTTTGGTAGAGAAGAACACATCTCAGCTTTGTTTCAACGAGTACTCTTGGAATAAAGAGGCAAACATGTTATTCTTGGAAGCACCTGTTGGAGTTGGCTTCTCTTATACAAATACATCGTCCGAATTGAAGCCACTCGGAGACAAAATTACAGCGGAGGACTCCTACGTTTTTCTCTTAAATTGGTTGGAAAGGTTTCCAACGTACAAGTCTCGAGAGTTTTACATAACCGGAGAAAGTTATCGAGGTCATTTTGTCCCACAGCTTGCAGAGGTTATATTCGACCGTAACAAGGACAACGTCATTAATCTCAAAGGCTTCACGGTAGGAAATGCAGTGGTGGATAATGATCCTGACGTGAAAGGTATGATAGAGTCACGCAGTTATTTCAGACGAAGACTACCAGAACCTAAAGAAGTGGTGCAATTCAAAGACAGGCAACCAGTCATACTGGCTTGGATGAAATGTACACGGGTATCAACATTTACGATTTGTACACGCCTGTTTGTTTGCTGCAGACATCCTCGAATTTCTTTTCAAAACATAATATGAGGCTTAAGTTACCTTCCGGTTATGATCCTTGTGGCGAAGTATATGTAGCCATATATTTCAACAGAGCCGATGTGCAGAAAGCCTTGCATGCAAATACAACCAAAATTTCTTACCCGTGGGCACTGTGCAGCAATGTCGTTTAAGATAACTGGAAGGACTCTCCTGCCTCTGTTCTGCCTATTTTTAGGAAGTTGATAAAAGCTGGTTTAAGAATATGGGTATATAGCGGTGACACCGACGGGCGAGTTCCTGTAACTTCAACACTGTATAGCTTGAATGCCCTTGGGCTTACCATAAAAGAAAAATGGAGTGCTTGGTATAACAGCCAGCAGGTAGGAGGAAGATTAAACGAGTGAATTCAGTGCACAGGTGGAGTGGAGTGGGCCTTCAAATAATTTGGGGAACGAATGACCTCCAACTATTGTGTTTGTCGCTTCTTTGCTCCACTCCAGTCAAGGCTGGCAGAACTTCAACAGCAAGATATTTTACCATATTTTCTCCACATTTTTGGTTCTAGCTGACATGGATAAGGACAAATGTTATTGTTCATTGGCAAATCCATGGCCTCCCATTATTGGGTTTGTCTCTTCTCGGTACAGTCCAGTCTAGCCTGCCAAACTCAAACAGTCTTCGCATTTAATGATTTTTAGCAGGGAAATGAAAGAGCATAAGAGAATTATTAGAAATAAAGGATGAGTATGTGGCAGTTTTCACAATTGCAATCCGATTAAGAAGAACAGTAAGTTGGAAATTGTTCGTTGTGTTGTCGTTTCCCATGTTTTCAACTAGGTCATGCACTGGTCCCATAGCGTAGATGGAAACAATCACTTTCTTTGAACCCACAGCTTACATCAAAGCCTCGATTGATTGGCCGGTGGAAGAATACTGTTGGAAAGCATTATCTGCTATCCTTCGCTGTGAATTTAAAGCAGGGAAATGAAAGAGCATAAGAGAATTATTAGAAATAAAGGATGAGTATGTGGCAGTTTTCACAATTGCAATCCGATTAAGAAGAACAGTAAGTTGGAAATTGCTCGTTGTGTTGTTGTTTCCCATGTTTTCAACTAGGTCATGCACTGGTCCCATAGCGTAGATGGAAACAGTCACTTTCTTTGAACCCACAGCTTACATCAAAGCCTCGATTGATTGGCCGGCGGAAGAATATTGTTGTTGGAAAGCATTATCGGCTATCCTTCGCTGTGAATTTAATCAACGCTACCACGCAGCAAAGACATCCATGCATCAAAGGAATCATCCATGCGCCACTTGTCGAAGCGATTAACAACGGTTAAAAGAGGCTGGCGGGGCATCCGGCAGTCGCATAGTCCGGAGAAGGCAAACCGTTTCGTATTTCCTGGAACACAAAGAGTTTTATTTTAGATTTTTTCTTTTAAAAGATGGATTGATGTGATGGTGAAAAGGGGGCACGGGGGTGAACTGGGAAAAAACCTCTTGTGAAGAGGGGTTCCTTTGTATGCTGAGTTAATTTGTAAATCAGAATTTGAGTAATACAGATGACGTTTTTATTTGAGATTGTGAGATTCATCACGGTTGATTCTTTTAGTATGTTCTTTCTTATTTCAGCTGTGTTAAATCTGTTTGGAATTCATTTTATATGCTCCTTACCCACAGTTGATATATGTGTGTTGTCTTTATCATATTGTTTATCTCTTCCTCTTTCAGTTGTGTTAAATTTGTTTGGAATTCATTTTATATGCTCCTTACCCACAGTTGATATATATGTGTTGCGTTACATGGTGACTGGTCAGAATTCGTTCAAGATAAGCGCTCTGCATCTAGTTATCATCCTTCGTTTGTTTTCCTCTAAAGATTATCGTAGTGAAAATTCCTCCTTGATAGATGCTTTCACTGTGATGGCCTTTTCTTTTCTTTTTCTGCTACCGCATCATGATTATCAAATTGCTGAAAGATAGACTTACTTTGCCTCATTTCCGCAAGTTTATACGATCACTGTTGTTATCTCTTTTCTTCGGTTTTCACTTGACTCCATGCCCAATGGACTGTTTCCCTGGTCCAATCCCCAAACTCTAAAATCCCAAGCTATCATTTACCCATAAATCTGCCCACCATTTCACGCTTACTGAAGATCATATTGTGACATTGTTCAAGAGATCCCTCTCAGGTTGGGAGGGGCAGCTTCCAATCCGAAGTGGTTCGAGGTTGCCTTGAGATTGATTTTCATGCAACCCATTTCAGTTCCGAGTGTCAACACTCTTCATCACTGGAACTCCTATGACAAGTGGTGTCGAACCTTATCAAAGATATTCTAAGAGAAGATTGGGAACTCCTCTTTACTACAACTTCCATGATAGACTTGACTGTGTGACATATTGTGAACTTCATTGGACAAGTAGGGAGCTCATGACAAGGCAGAGAGCTCTAGGGATGAAATTTTAGTCACTTGAGAGAATAACCATGACCAAATCACTTACGGAAGGTAGATTACGCGGATTAGCTTGAAGAGGGAGACTTGTTCTTTAATGCGAAAGCCAACATAGACAGATTTGTGTGGAACATCTTTGTTGACTTGAACAGGTTTGCAATGGAAGGTCATGGACATGGTTCATAAGACGAAGGGAGAAACAAACTCTGTTTTGTGCTTGCAACCATCGTTATAGTTGAACCGTTGAAGTGGCCAAGTGTGACTTCATTCAAGAGGTATGTATGTTTCTTGTTTTTCAATTTTCAGAATATTTCAGAATATTGCAACAATTTGTTTCTTTGAAGGGGAAGATTGGCAACTTGGAGGAAGGCCAAGTGAAACCCACTTTTATGGGAAAGCCAGTAGACTTGGAATCATCCCAAGTGTTGCAGACTTCAAAAATGACCTTGGACATTTTGGGCCTCTCAACGAAAAGTTGGGGAAGATTTGCGGATGGAAGCTTAGAACAATAGGGTACTTCGACGAGTCCCTTGGTGGATACAGAATAGACTCATGTTGAGAATATTGGAGGTGGCCTTGACATCCGGTTACATCTCTCTTTTCATTGATCGAAGATCTAGGTGACATGTTTCCATGAAACAGGTAATAGAGCCTAAGGGCCGCTTGGATGTGTCGATTGTGGTGAATGGGCAGGATGACCATGGAGGATTAGTCGTTCATGTAGAACTTGTGGTGGTAGTAGGCCATCCTCTGGTCTGTAGTGTTGATGATTTGGACAGTTTGGTGTCCAAGTTGGGGCACTAGTGTATGGGTGCCATAAAAGATCTTTTAAGTTGTTGAGGTAGCTAGACATCCTTGTGGAAGAAGTGAAGTTTTTTCTTCAGTAACCGCACTGATAGAGCCAAAATATTGAACACTTGCATGGTGAGGAAAGGAAATTTTCTTCTAGGTGACAAGTGGAGACAACAAAGGAGTTGACCAAGAAAATGTTGATGTTTGACCTATATGGGATAGCTAAGTATGAAAACCAAGTGACTTGGACATTTATCTCCCACCTTTGGTATGGGACATAGGTTGAGGAAGAGTTTTGCTTGGGCAGCTTGTGGATGATCGTAGGATGACCCCCTAGACTGAAGGATCATTGGTTGGAGTTGTGATTCAAGTATTGGTGCAGACATGCCTCTCTTTGGTAAGAGGTATGGAAATTCTTCGATTGTTGAGGCACTTGAATAGCGTGGATGTGTTGGCCACCGTCATTTCAAACGTTGAGTTGGGGAAGGTCATTGAGCAGTTGGAGACAAATGTAGGGGACTTTTTCTACTATTCAAAGGAATTGTTAGGACAAACTTTATTGCAACATGAAAAGATCATTCTAGGCATGGTGTGTATTTCTCATGACTTGGACATGATGGTTGGGTGGGGCACTTGACTACCTCTAGACATGGAGAAGTTACACACAAGAGCATGAAAGGTTGATTGAAGTCGTGGGGTAGGAGCAAGTTTGGACATGGAGAAGTTACACACGAGAGCATGGAAGGTTGATTGAAGTCGTGGGGTAGGAGCAAGTTTGTACATGCAAAGACTTGGATAGTTGGAACATGGAGGCTTGCCATAATGGACACCACGGGGATAGTTTTCGCTATGTAATGGATGTTCATTTCTCCAACCAAGTCGACCCCAAATTTGAGTAGGCAAGATGAAGATGATGGAGCATTCGATGAAGGAAGCCAAGAGGCATTTGACTTGTATGGGAAGGCTTGGTAGAAGACTATGATGATAAGACATAGGTGCAAAACCTTGGTACTTGAGAACTGAGATGATGATATCTTCTTGGGCGTGCTTGGGGGAGAGATTGGCTTGACGACCCATAAATCATAATATTGTTGAAGTAATGCAAAGGAAAATTTTGGATTGGAAATGCCTATGTGGGTGTTTGATGTAGAAGTTTGGGGATGTTCCAAAATTTTCACATGAATTAAGCATGGGGTGGATTGGGGACGTTGGTAGTGATTTTGGCAGCCATTTTCCATGGACTCTCATTGAGCTACAACAAGTTGACTTGTTTCCAAGGAGATGACAGTGGAGTCTAGTGTGCCTTAGAGAGGGTACTTTGGAGAAATTATGTCTTGGAATGACTTGATATAACGATAGTCAAAAGTGGAGACTTTGCCTTGGTTTGACAAAGACAACAGAATGATGGGTTGTGGGAGACAAATTGACAAGTAAGGAAAGAGTGGTGGCCTTGCCTTGGTCTTGGAACAATTGTTCAAAGTGACAGAATTGCGGATGGGGAAGGCCAGTTTTGTGCACGGGGATGTGCATTCACATGGATTGGATACGACGATTGGATTGGCCATATAATTAGTTCAAGACTTGAGATATGCAGTGTGTGAAATCATGAAAAAAATGGTCAAAGTATAGATACATGAATAGGTCCAAGGGGCACAACACTTCCATGTTTCACTTATCTTCTTAAGGAAGGTTGCACAAGAGTGATTGTAGAAGATTGTCACAACATTAGCATAGCATTCTTCAACCATCATAGTAATCCATCAACAAATTGAAGCATTGGTGATAGAGTTGGACATGGGGTGTTTGTTCTACGTTTGTTCATGGAGTGGACAAGGAGGTTGCATGGAAACTTTGAATGGAGGACAATGACTAGAGTTGGGTCTTTATTTTAGATAATTGTGTACATGTTAAATTTTATAAATATGGGGTTTCCATTAATCATTGACACATAACTTGGGATTTCCCACAATCATCAACATAGAATTTGACGTTTCCAATGGCCTTTGGTTATGGATGGATGCACAAGTTCAGGCAGTGACTTGAGGACAATAGATTCTTGCAATGTTGTCGAGGATAATAATGAATTTTACTGGGGATGATGAAACGCCCTTGCCTAGAGTGGTGTCGGGAACCCCCTCCACACTGGTGCAAATGGACAGATTGGTCAGAAAAGGCACCTTGGCACATTGAAGGCAAGGCACAGATTTTGGGGTTTCCTTGGCAAGGCAGTCTTTAGACAGATGTCTTGGCCCATTGGAAAGACAGTGTGGATAGACTATAGATATTAGGTGACCCTAAAGATAGACAACAAGTTCCGTAGACAAGCTGTACAAAGTTGGGTCCTCCTATGGAAGGATAGGGTGTGCCGCAAACAAGTCAAGTTGAACACATAAAGAAGTGGGGTAGACTTGGCTAGAGACTTTACGAGTTATAGTGTTGAAACTTATATGGACCGACTGAGTGGGTGCCCCACACTTGGGGGTCGCGACGGCAAGTCAAGGTGCCTTCAGGCACAACTTGCCACAGATCGTGATCGTAGGCCACACTTGCTAGGTATACTCCCTTGGGCACACATTTCTTGGGAATTAGTTCATTGGGTGCCTTGGGTGCACTTGGACATGGATAGGAGTTTTGGACAGATGAACGACCTTGATGTGCTCGATATGACTTAGTGAACGAGGCGACTTAGGCACAAATGACTTGGGTGGATGGATGAATTGTAGGCTTGAGACGTATTTGATGTGGACCCAACAGGAAGGAGAAGTCTGGTGGCACAAGTCTAGATTATGTGACTTAGGTGCACTCTCATGCAATGTGACTTGCCAAGTGATGGGCAAGGAACATTTAAATATGGAGATGCCTTATGGAGATAAGGCATCAGTCAATCAAGCAATCGATAACCAAGAAAAAAAAAGACAAAGGGTTATGTGGTTGTTCCAAGAAGGTGCACGTTGGGGAGACTTGTATTGTCTTGGTGAGGCAGAAAATGGAAAAGGGTTATGGAGGCAGACCTCTAAAAGTTCTTGGGTTTCTTTGTACAAGGTTGTGGTGTAGTTTTGAGGATGAGGACGATTTGCCTTGGTTACTTTGGGTTATTGTAATTGTGCTATAGGTAGGGTTGTGTTGTTCCCATTGCATTGTATTGTATCATATGTAACATTCTTCTATATGGAATAAAAGGGTGTTAGACACTAGCTTGGTTCCCAACTTCATATGTTGTGTTTAATTTGTGCAGATGTTCTAGGTGTTGAATGTTCATGTTCTTTGCATACTTGTAATTTGGCTAAGTGTAATATTGGCCAAGTGTAGTATCATTGTGGAACTTTTTGAGGCCACGGTTAGACGTGCACCTAGTATGTTTTTTGGACAGGTTAGGTTGAGTAGGACTTGGTGTATATGATTTTTTGTAGCTCAAAGATAATTTATGGGAAAACCTTGAGTTAAGAGACAGAATGGTTGGAGTAGGCATCAGTTGGCGCCATAGTGTCTGATGCAAGGCAATGTTTCACAAACGTAGGTGCCAGAACAAATTAGGCACACTAAGACAAAGAAAAAAAATTCAGGAGATTGCATGTCCGTGACACACTTCATTTCTCTTTCAAGATAGAATAAAATGTATTAGTCGTAAAATACCATTTTGATTGTAAAATATCATTTAGTTCCTTTCACTTTATGGAAGAAAGCTAGTTTATTTTTTAGGGTAAAGTAAAATGTATTAGTGTTTTAGGGTAAAGTAAAATGTATTAGTTTTAAAAGGCCATTTTATTAGAAAAGAATAAATTCACTTCATTTCTTTTACATAATATAATAAAAATTATTCATTGTAAGAGACATTTGTGGAAGGAAGGAATAAACTCATTTCTTTTCTTTTACATGAAAGAAAACAAATGTTTTCATTGTAAGAAACCCTTCCTAGAATCTGTTAAAAAACTCCCTTCCCAAGAAAATTGGTAATATCTCACAAAGGAACCTATAGAATTTGAAATAACTATGTAATAGAGTCTATATCTCACATTGACCGACTCATATACAACCTATATACTAGAAAAAATGACCAACTCATCTACAACCTATATACTAGCAAAAGCACTTTTATGTTATAATTTGAATAAGAAATTTTTCAAAGTTGAAATTATTGTTTTTCACGACCTCCATAGTAAAGTTGCATAGCAATCCTACTCTTTGCAGTAGATAGATTAAAGCCAATTATATAGGTTCTACCTGCACTTGGATATGTGTACCACTCATTCTTATGAGGAAGAGCCTCTCACTATTTCTTATTCGCACTATCAACAAATGCGATTTGAATGGAATCAGAGCAGGAAATCACAACAAAAGAACAATAATAACAAAATTTAGAACAACTGGAGATTTTTGAAGATGCCTACTATGACCATTAAGGTCACAACATTCACATTTTCATGTTTGGTAGCACAGACTCTAAGGTATGTGAAATTTACAGTCCTAATAATCATGAATCCAAGCCAATGACTGTAAATTTGTATGGACTTAGTGTTAATGTTAGACATCAAATTGTTGAATGAGACCCCTTGTTTATGGGACAAGGGACCCTCTCCACCCAACCATTTCACTGGTAAAGTCTAGGGAGGTATACATAACCTACTCCCTTCTACCCCCTTCTGTATTTGATATTTTCATGAGATAAGTTTGCACAATGATCCAGATGGATATCGATGGCCACCCACCTTTTCCAACTGGCTCAAAACAGTTTTCTGACAATTTTGGCAATTCACTATTTTTAGCAGTTTTAACTTCCGGGGCCATTTTGAGGGCCTAAATGAAGGTTTTTTGAGATTTAGTTCCTCAATGATAGCCAAAGTCTAGATTGAGCCCCAAAAATGAATCTCTTCGAAGATACCTTTCCAACGGGCTATCACACGCCTAAAACAGAGATCGTATGCAAAAGTTACGACCCCAGGAAATTGATGTACTAACTTACCCAAACAGAGCCCACATGACTTTTGGCACTTCATCTCTTAGGGTTAGGTTTTTGGATGTCTAGGGTTTTTGGAATTCTTGCTTATTGTAAAAAAGCCTTTAGAGCCTCATTGTAACCTTCTTCTGGTGAATGCGCACTGCTGTCACATCTCTTCTCAGAGATAAGCTGCCACCATTCCAGCAAGCTTGTTTCTACTGCATTTTACAGTTTCAACTTATTCCGTTATTGAATAGAAAACCAGTTTTACTATATCTCTGTTATTTTGTGTTAAGCACCTGTTAATAATATGTATTCATTTCGTTCTGCTCATAAAATATGGATCAGTGGTATCAGAGCAGTCTGCTCCTTGTCATCTTAATGCATGTCCCCAACGAGGTCGGAGTATAAAGAGTTGGGTCTCGAGCTTGTTTCTCTTGAGGAAAGAAGCTCTCGCATGCCCAAGCAACCTCCCATGGAGGGAGAAAAGAAAGACGACGGGACAGGATATCCTTTCAAACTATTGATTGAGGAAGCCCTCACGCAATAAAGGAATGAGATGATGGATAGCTTCACAGAAATCCTTCAGCGGCTACCAACAGGGGACACATCTTCTTCGAACGGAGGCGTCGCCCCCTTCAAGGTACAAATAAACTTTGATATTCCTATATTTGAAGGTCAGATAGACGCAGATGTTGTAGACAAGTGGTTGAATCTACTAGAAGGGTATTTTTCTATCCATAACTTTTCGAATAAAGAAAAGATTACTTTTGCTCTCCTCAAAGCCATTCCCTATGTCAAAGATTGGTGGGAAACTTTCTGTGAGAAAAAGGAAATAGAGGAAACCTCATTATTTTCAGTCATGGCCACCTGGGAATCCTTCAGGGATGCTATTAAGGAACAATACTACCCTGTCGGAAGTTATGATGACCTGTATACCAAATGGACCACACTTTGGCAAGAAAGAGACCAAGCAGTGCCAAATTTCACAAATATCTTCCATACCTTGCGCACCAAGTTGGGTATCAAAGATTCAGAGCGACATCTGGTGCTCAAGTATAGCGGTGTTCTGCATAGATACATCCAGGATGAAATGGAATTTGTAGTCATCTCATCCTTGGGTGCGGCCTACCAATATGCCATCAAAATCGAGCAGAATCTCAAACAAAAGACGCGGCAATTTGGGCCTAGGAACCCCTCACAAAAAAAGCCAGGAAGGGCGGCCCCAACCCACCAAACAAATGACAGAGAAAAGATGGACAGTATCAGGACAACCAATCAAAGATGCAAGCAAAGGAGGACACCAGAAAGACAAAGAAAGATATCGAGAAGTGGTGCGACTTCCATAAGAGCCCTTGGCATAACACTGTTGATAGCCGCTCAAAGCAGTCGCTGGTGGCCGAAGTGAAAGCCTCTGAATCAGATGCATGTTATGACTTTAAGCCAGAACTAGACAAGGGAAGACGGATCATTGACATGGAACCCAGTGCCACCGTTGCTACCACCAAACTCTAGCCTAGTGAACCAAATGAGCCAGAAGAAGGAGAGTGCCTCTTCCATTCATAGATGTGGGTAAAAGGCACCCCACTGCACTTCATCATTGATAGTGGTAGCCAGAAGAACCTAATCTCAGTAGAGGTTGTCAAGCGGTTGGCCCTGCCAACAACGCCACACCTACAACCATACACCATTGGATGGCTCCACCAAGGAAGCGATCTCTGCGTCGACCAATAGTGTCGACTATCGTACAACATCAAGCCTTTCAAAGATGAGGTATTATGTGATGTTTCTCCTCTCGAAGTTTGTGATGTTCTTTTGGGCCAACCTTATTTTTGGAAACATCATGTTGTATATGATTCTAGGCCCTGTAGTGTTATTATTACTTTGAACATGAAATTGTACATGATACCCGAGGAAGTCCCACCTAGTGCTATTTCCTTGATCTATGCTAAGTAATGAAGGAAGGCCATCTCTCAGACGAGGAAGTTTGTCTTCTTCGTGATTCGCTCTCAGAATAAGCAAACTATCATAGCCACATCCAGGGTCTCTGCAGCCGACCTCTCCACACAGCAGAAGCAAGTAGATAAGGTTATGGAAGAATACTCGAATATCTTCTCCTCACCTACAGGGGTACCTCTACACTGCTAGGTCAAGCACCCCATCGATCTGACCCCCAGCGCACCGCTACCCAATGGGCCAATCTATCGTCACTCTTTGTTAGAGAATGAGGAGATCAAGAGACAGATCCAAGAACTGCTCCACAAGGGGCACATCCGCCCCAGCTCATCACCTTGTGGGAGCCCAGTTGTGCTGGTATAGAAGAAACATGGAACCTGGAAACTCTGTATTGATTATTGGGCTCTGAATAAAATCACTGTCAGAAACCGGTACCTGATAGAATAGACAGATGTATGGAAGACCGCCTTCAAGTCAAAGGAAGGCCTTTCTGAATGGTTGGTCATGCCCTTTTCTTTGAAAAATTCTCCAACCACTTTCATGAGGATGATGGATGATATCCTACAACCATTCACCAATAAATTTGTAGTGGTGTATCTGGATGACATTCTAATTTACAGCAAGACTTGGGTTGAACACTTGCATCATATTCAACAGGTTTTTCACACCCTGCGTCAGCACAAGCTATATGCCAACTTGGAAAAATGCTCCTTCAGCATGGACAGGGTCCATTACCTAGGCTACATCATTGATCAACATGGTGTACATGTGGATCCAGCCAAGATCCATGTCATCCGTGATTGGCCAGCCCCAACAACACTCATTGAGATTTAGAGCTTCTTGGTCCTTGCCAATTTCTACCGCAGGTTCGTGTTGGGTTTCTCCCATATTGCATGGGCCCTTAGCCAAATAAACAGAGGTGGTGGTAAGGAGAAATTTGCATGGGGCCAGTACCAACAACAAGCATTCAATGATTTGAAGCAGCCCTTGTGCTCAGCCCCAATACTTTCACTACCATACCTGCAACATCCTTTTAAGATCGAGACAGATGCTTCAGACTATGCTGTGGGTGCCATTCTCACTCTGTACGACCACCCCATGGCCTATCAAAGTGAGACATTGTCAGATACTATCCGTAAGTACCCTACTTACGACAAAGAAATGTACTCCATTGTGAAAGCATGCCGCCAGTGGAGACATTACATTCTTAGGAAGGAGACAGTCATCCACACTGATCATAAGCCACTGTAGTTCATACAGACATAGGGGAAATTGTAGAATGACTGGCATCAAAAGTGGTCCACATACTTGCAGTAATTCCACCTCAACATCAAGTATAAACCATGAAGCAACAATCGCGTCGCTGATTACCTTAGCAGACTGCCAGTCACAACACTCACCACGGTGCTAGACTCTTGTGGCCATGAGACATACGGATGGCCCCGAATTTATGAGACAGACCCTGACTTCACCACCACCTACCAAATGTTGGGGGAAAATGTAGTTGTCAATAATTTCCATCTTCAGGCAGGTTGTTGTGTCATCTGGGCCATATATATGTTCCATCAAGTGAGAGAGTGAATATGATCTGGGAATCCCACTACAGTTAGGTGGCAGGACACTTCGGCGTTGAAAAGACAATGGTGATTCTACAGAAACATTTCTACTGGTCGAAACTTCGACAGGAGGTCAACAAGTATATCAGGTCCTGCACTGCCTGCGCTATTGCCAAACCGACCACTAAGAAATAGGGCCTATACACCCCTCTTCCTACTCCTGATAGGCCATGGGAATCCATCTCAATGGACTACATGTCAGGCCTCCTGTCCACCAAGCGGGGAAATGACTGTGTTTTTCTGGTTGTTGATCACTTTTCTAAGATGGCGATTTTGGTTTCTTGCAAGAAGAACATCACAGCAGAGGTCACTGCCAAGCTCTTCTTTGAATGAGTCTGGGTACATTTTAGAATCCCACAAACCATTGTCTCGGATCAGGATAGTTGATTTCTCATCACATTTTGGTCAAGCCTCTGGTCATTGCTGGACACCAAGCTCACCAAATCCACGGCCTTCCACCCCCAGACTGATGGCTAAACCGAGGTTGTAAATCGAATGATTGTGCATATCCTTCACATGTATAATTCAAAGCACCCTTGCACATGGGATGAGAGCCTTCCCAATGTCTAGCATAGCTACAACCAAGCCATGCATAGCTTAACCGGCCACAACCCCTTTCAAGTGGGGTTGGGAATCCAACCATTGGGACCCATAGATGTTGCACTTCCCCTTGCGGTCACCTCAACTGACTCATATCCTACTCCAACTGAAGCTGACAAAGCCACCTGGTTCATTGAGTAGATCCAACACATCTATCAACAGGTTCAGGATATCCTACAGAAGTCCAATGACAAGTACAAACAACAACATGATCAACATCGGGTGCTGCATAAGTTTTAGGTGGGAGACAAAGTTGGGTTGCACTTACAGAAACAACGCCTTACAGGACCCCATCAGAATCTTCTCCCACTCCATTATGGGTTATACACTATCACCAATTCCATGGGGGATAATTCTTTTGATCTCAATACTCCTCCTTTCCTTAGTCTACACCTAGTGTTCAACGTGGATCTCCTTCACCCTTATTTCCAACCATTATTGGACACCTTAGAAGTAGCAGAACAACTGACACAAATAGAGCTCAACCCTGACTGCCTACAACAACAATCCAATGATCATATTGTGGACAGACAGATCAAGGGCACTTGACAACAAAGGATCCAACTTTATCGAGTCGTCAAAGCAGGGCAGCTCCTGCACCAGGGCAAGTGGCTCACCCGGGGCCAAATTCAGCAGAAATTTCCTCATATGATGGGGGACCTCAGCGCAATGGAGACCATTGCTTCATGAAGAGGGAGGATTGATCCAGATGGATATCGGTGGCCACCCACCTTTTCCAACTAGCTCAAAACAGGTTTTTGACAATTTTGACAAATTACTATTTTTAGCAGTTTTAACTTCCAGGGCCATTTTGAGGGCCTAAATGGATATTTTTTCAGGAATAAGATCCTCAATGATATCTGAAGGAATTATTGATCCCCCAAAATGAATCTCCTCGATTATACCTTTCCAACGGGCTATCACACACCTAAAACGGAGATCGTATGCAAAAGTTACGACCCTGGGAAGTTGATGTACTAACTTACCCAAACGGGGCCCACATGACTTTTGGTGCTTCATCTCCTAGGGTTATGTTTTTGGATGTCTAGGGTTTTTGGTATTCTTTATTATTGTAAAAAGGCCTTCAAAGCCTCATTGTAACCTTCTTCTGGTGAATGCGCGCTGCCGTCACATCTCTTCTCAGAGATAAGCCGCCACCATTCCAACAAGCTTGTTTCCGATGCATTTTACAGTTTCAGCTTATTTCATTATTGAATAGAAAACCAGTTTTACTATATCTCTGTTATTTTGTGTTAAGCACTTGTTAATAATCTGTATTCATTTCGTTCTGCTCATAAAATCCGGATCACACAAACAATTCAATGAATTGATGTACTATTAAGACTAAGACTCCATTTTGATTTTGTATGGGATATCCACAATGGGAGTGTGGGAGTGTCTAATTTATTGATTTTTTCCAGTGCATGCATGAAGAGTGCAGATATAGAGTCATTTTTTGATCTTAGGAAAGAAGATTTTGCCTAACGCATGCATGAAGAGTGTAGATATAGATTCATTTGTTGAGCTTAGGAAAGAAATTCATGATCAATTCAAAGGTCAAATACAATAGAGTATCTTTAGGCATATAGACAAGACAAATGATAAAAACAACAATATAATTTGAAGAATGAGACTTGATGTTAGTGTGTTTGAGGAGGGATGGGTCTCCAAAGGGGACATACACTAAGTTGAAGTTAAGATAAAACCTTGTTTGAACATAAAGAATTTTTCAAATAATGCATACAAGGTTGAGATACATGAGGGGTTGAATGGCTCATCAACATTTAATCTGATAGATTTATACTAGTATCATGAAACCACTAATTGTTGGGTAGTTGAAACGTAATAGGTTGTATACTAAATTATGGGAGAAGGAATTGACATGAAGACAAGAAATAACTATAGCAAAGAATATATATATTCATGTGGAAAAGAAGATATTTGGAAAACACAACATTGATTTTAGATCAGGATGAACTTGGCAAGCCAATGATTAGATTTTACATAATGAATTTGGCAAGCAAAATTGGCAAGCCCATGATTAGATTCTCATCATTCGGATTGTGAAAAATATGCTCACCTTTTTTTTAGTAGGCGACTTTGACATAAAATCATTCCCCATTTCAAGCAATCTTGTTCACCCAAAAACAAAATTGTTTCAATTTTGCTTTAAGGAATTTTCCTTGATTTAATTGGCTTCTTTTTTGTTTTTTCACAATGCCAAAGGTCTATCGTTTATCCTGGATGCAACCTCAAATCATGAATTTTGGCCAACAAGTTAGGATATATTGTAAAAAAATGTGTTCAAAGTATTTCCCACAATTGTTTCATTAAAAAATATTGAGTTTAAGGTTTGCGCCATGCCTTGAATTGGGCATGATGTAAAACTTAGATCTTATTTCTGTTACTACAAGAAACTAAAGCACTCAAAATCAAAAAAAATTATGTAAGTGGGGATTTTGGGCTTCGATTGAGACATAAACTATGTAGTTTGAAATGGGGTTTGATTTCTTACATATAGAGAGAGGGGTATTTTTGTATGTGTAATATGTATGGTTCTAGCACCATGAAATATTAAAGAGATTTGATTTTGGCTTATGAAATGCGTATATTTTGTTGTGTTTTATGAATTTAATGTTTCTTCCAATATCTATTGTGTACTCTAACAAACATATCTAGTAGTTGCATTAATATGTAGTTGCATTAATACGGTGGTGATTTTTCCATAAAACTTCCTCTATTCATGCTTGCCCCTTTTGACTAGACATTTAACAACAACCTAAGTAACACCTGCCAAAATTTCTTTCTACAATTTCTTGAACCCACCCCTTCCAATACTTTTGTTGAAGTTACCAATGATGGTTGAGTGCACAAAGTTGGTGGCAGAAAAAGTGGCAAGGGGGTCAGTAGGAACACACACTCCTATAGGCTTGGTAAGGCCCGAACCTGCAACAATCTTGCCACGTAGGTTCGTCAGCAGGAACTCACAGAAATTCCTGTTGTGTCCTTTAAGGACTGCAAGCGTGCTTTGTAATCATTTTCACACCACGCTTCATGACTTTCCAACATTGAGAAATCAAAGAGGACAAGTAAATAAGGAGCCAATCCTAGGATCTTGCCACCATGTCCATCACAAGAAATGTATGGTTTATTTTTTGTCATTTCCTTTCTTGGATTTGCAAAAATACAAAAAAAATTACTCATAGGTTATGGATGTAAATCCCAATGGAATTGAAAAATTATTAAAAAGTTTCACTACACAAAATTAATACTTGAATGTAAATATCTGAACAATTAACCAATCTTGTATAGGTTTTTTTCAAGTTTATTGTAAAGATAACACATAGTTTTTATTTGTTTTACACAAAATTATGTTAATGATTTTGTTGGGATACAATGACATTGTTGTTTGTAATACATTAGTCATAAGTCCACTTATTAAATTGTCTTATTAAATTGCAACATACATTATAAAATGGAATATGGTGACCATGTAAACTGCCCACCAGCAGACCAAGGATAGAAAAACCCCAACCCACCACAACCACCCAATCTAAAAAACGAAGTCGATGAGGGGTTGACTATAATAAGAACACTTTCAGAACAGTTAAGGGGCACCAAAGAACCAAAGAGAATTTCCTTGGCTACTTCTTTGGACATCATTGCGAGGTCCATTGGAAGTGCCCAAGGGGAATTGACTTCTATTTTTGTGTATAGGGAAAATATGTTTGAGTACTACAACACTGGATTGGATAGAAACCAAGTCAGAGACTTGGGTAATTCAAAAATATAGCTATTTTCTATTTTTAGGGATCCTTGAATGAAGAAAAACTACTTATGAAAAAAAACTCTTTTGTATTGACCGGTGTATCCATCCACAGATTAGTCAAAACTGGATGGATATGTGGTATATGGTATTTGATAAACCTCCCTGCAATAACAGGGAGGTGCCCTTATATTTTTTGAGAAAACTAATGGATGGATTTATTTTCGGTTTCCATGTCAACTAATTTGACATGGGTGAGTTCCAAGGGGTGGGTCGAGGGTCCACACATAACTGAGAGCATGCCAAGCATGATCCCATGTTAGGTCCTCATCCCCCTAGGTGAATTCTTGACCCCCCTACCTATCATCCTCTTATTGCATAGAGCTTAAAACATGTACAACTAGTTATTTCATCATTGACCCAGATCCTAGTGCAACTTGGAAGCTTTGTTTCACTATCTCGGCATGAGGTGTCTGTCGATGACATTGATAGAGGGGTTTCAAATTCACCCTGCATAGAAGAGTTTAGTGAGGAGAGGGAACATGGACATAGAAGTCATCCATGTGAACCTCACAGATGCTCGAGCTACGAGTAGACCTACTATGGGCCTATAAAGGCTAGTGGATAGCATAGCTTCATGGAGGAGGTTAGTATCTTAACCATCACTATGTTCTGAATTGTTATATATATTTTTGTATTTTGTGTATTTATATTGATATTTTACTGAATGTTGTTTTGCAGTTGTTATGTTCTTGTAGCAGACCCTCTACGCCCATAGATGCATCGGTACCTATCTCCACCATTGATGCAACAATAGAGGAATATTTATTATTGGGCACACCCCATACACATGTATGTGTCACATTTGATAAATTCACCATAGTCTTTTCTTTATTTTATGGCATCCTCAAATTTTTAATGTTCTTGTGTTTCTATAGGATGTGGGACTAGGCAATGCTGGTGAATTTCTGATGCAGGAGCATCTCTCCATACAGCCAGCCAGCCAGCCAGCCACATCAGCATGCACGTCTTTAAAGGTTGAAGAGAGGCACAACCTCATTTTGAATATGAAATTCAATGTAATTTAATGTCTTAGGCTGGTGAGCCAGGAGAGCCATGCCTTTGCGCAGGCTGTAGATAAGATAGGCATTTAATGTAGATCTGGCTGAGATCTAGTTCTGGGTAGTATACTAGACAGCCATTGATTGTAATTAATTAGAGTAGGTAAATCCTAGAGGGAAGCGCTTCATTGAGCCGCCTCAGGTAAAAAGAGATTTGATATCTCATTTTTGGAGAGAGTTGAGCTCGGGAAGAGTATGCCTATAGAGAAGAAGAGAAGAGCCGAGAGAGAGCTCGAGGAACACCTTGTAAAATATTCAGGCATTTTCCATTATTAATACAGAGCAGTTTTCCTGCATTTTCTGTCATTGTATGCATGTCTGTGTGAGTGTTCATTATATGCTGCATTTGTGTATTGTGATTATGCCATTGCAGGGAGTGTGTTTGATTTCAGGTTGGAGAGGTCTTTGAGGTTTCATGCCACGAGGGCATGACAAAGTGTTGAGACTCTGAATACCGGTGCACAGAGGATGCACTTCTGAACTTTGAGGAGTCAGACAGAGACGTGCTGAGGCACAGGACTGAAGTCATCACCTCATATAGAAGGAAGACTTTTGGGGTTACTGAACACCTCAAGAGTCAAGGCAGTGTAGCTGAGACACTGTTGTGGATAGAACCTCTAAGGAGTTATGTAGGAGCTCTGCCAAGAGGGCATCGAGCGTGGGTGCAGAAGTGCAAAGGGGAAGGAACTCTGCTGTGAGTTCTGAAAGATCAGAATTCTGAGAGAATTCTGAGGAGCTCCGTCTCGAGGATGTTGAGCGAAGTGTGCAAGTGGAAGGAGGAAACATAACTATTGGGTGTTTTGTGGCAAAGATACTCCGCCGGGGGGGGGGGGGGGGGGGGGG
>ML776611.1:947781-968746 GCA_009831015.1 Picea engelmannii
GGAACCCTTCGAGTTCTATCACCTAAAGGAAGCATCCACTAAGAGAACTCGTTCTGGGTTACTGAATACCCAGAAGTACTCAGCAATAGGTTGCTTGTGTTGGGAAACTGCCAGGGGGCATTGTATCCTCCATCTAAGGGAGACACAGGAGAAGAACCGAGCTTCTGTAGAGGTCGAAGCTACAGGAGAAGCTCAGGACAGATAGCGCTTCTCGTGCAAGAACGTTCGAGAAGGAAGTGCTTTGAAGCGGAGGAGATCTCCTAAGAGGAGAATTAGCAGCCAGGATTCGTCGAGTGGAATCGTGAAGTCCCGCTGACCGTTAGATCCGGAAGGAGTTGCACCGGATTTAGTCCCTAGACACAAGGAGAAAGGATTACAGCCCATCGGGGTTCAGCATTCAGCGTTTGGCGAGGTAAGAGTGTACTCGTCAAATTCGCGAGTCCCAAAGTGTCGATTTGATCGGGGCCGTCGATCAGGACGGGGACAGGTGGCACGAGATCCCACGGAGTCGGCGTTCGGGGATTTCTGGCAACAGGGAAGCTTGCATCATGGATTTGAAATCTGCAAAGTCCCGAGGCGACGTGGCAGCGTGGGGCCCCGGAGACTAGTGGAATACAGGTGGTGCAGTCTCAGGGAATTGGTACCTCGGGACTCGGAGTTTAGAAACTCAGGCCGTTGACATCGCGAGTGGCGATATCCCGAGTGTTGACCTGTTGACCATCGGCACTCGGGGTTTGGTGTTTTGAATTGCATGAGGAGTGCACACAGGATTCGCGAAAGCGCGAACTCCGATCTCCCGATTTGCGAAGGGGAGATTGCCGAGGAGTGAACTGTGGGTAAAGAACTCTCGAGGGAGTTGGAAGAGATGTTGACTCTTCGGGCCATGTGAGAGAAGGTCCTGGTGGAAGCAGCTGTTCAACGAGGAGCGGTTGCGTCAGAGTGGTATCAGAGCTGGAAATCTGTTCGTATATTGCGGACATATGAGAGCTGGAAGAGGACAGAGTTACTGTAGGACTCTGTAAGACGATTTTTTGCAGGTAGGTAGCAATCGAGTAGACAGTCAGCAGGACTGTGAGAAGGTGAAGCCGAGCACTCATGATTTCAGGAGTGACAGCTGCAGATATGCCCGGGAAGCAGATAGAAACAACAGCATGGCTACTGAAGGCCATAAGCATGCTGAGAGGAAGAGTCCAAAGCTGATGAATGCAACAGAGATGGATAAAGAGCTCACTGAAATAAAGCGAGAGATGGAGGAGCTCGAGATAAAGATGCAGCAAAATAAAAGGAAGAGATGGGTGCATGAATGGCCCATGAAGGCACAAAAGGTAAAATGGCCAATCAGGGAGATGATGGTCAAAAGACAGCAGAAGCTGTTGAGAAGATGGTTGAGGTATGCTAAGGACCTCAGGGTCACCGAGGATATGATGATCTGTTACTGTTGGCCAGAGACCGGAAAGGGTCTTGATAATGACGATGAGGATTGAGATAAATTGGGATCGTCTGATGATCTCAAGAACTGTCTATTGGGCAGAAAAGAAGAAATTCCATATGGCCAAGAGGACGATGAGTGGATATCGGCTGAGGATATCACGGACTGTCAAGAGGAAAGTGAGGGAATTTCACATTGCCAGCTGGGCAATGAGCAGAGATCACTAAGGGATCTCGGAGACTGCCAGGAGGGTAGTAGAAGCGTATTGAGCTGTCAGGAGGGCAGAGAGGAGAGTGCGAGACTGTCTGAGGGTCTCATGAATTCAGAGATGAATTTGAGTCGGCGAATACAGCTGACAGAGGAAGAAGATCAGAGTGATATTTTGATGATTGGGGAAATGGAAATATTCCTACCATGTACCCAGGAGGAGGCAGAAAATGGTATCGCAGATGCGGCAATGTCCGAGAAACATTCGCAGCTGGAGATGACTGTCGAAGAAGAAGAGTTGGAGCAGACTTTGGGAGTTGCCCAAGCGGAGGAAGAGAGTGAGAATTCCAAGGAATGGGTCAAAGTATTCAACGTTGAAGCTGAAAAGGCTGCAACAGGAGAATTAGCAACAGAAGATGGAGGAAGCGAGCATTCTGAGGAATGTCTCAGCATGTTTAGCCCGGGAGATAAAAACCAAGAAGCTGTAGCACTGAAGTTGACAGCAGAAGAAGAAAGTGAGTGTTCTGAGGAACAACTCAACAAATTCAGCCAGCAAGCTAAGAGCGCTGTAGCATTGAAGCTAGCAGCAGAAGAAGCCGAGGAGCAGGCAGATAGAATAGTTACTCCATGGGAGATGGAGCTGGAGATGTTGGAGGATTGGTTGAACACTCCAAAGCCCGCAAGAGAATGGGAAGAATTTGAGATGTCAGAAGAGATGACTGAGCAGCATGTTAGTCAAGAAGGGACTGCAGAGTTGAAGTCTGCAACCGAGTGGCGACTTGAGGCCACAAATAAAGATAAGGATGAAGATGAAGGAAATGACATGGGAGATCATGATGATCAGATCCATGGCCAAAAATTGTTACAGCTAAGGAGACTGCAACAACAGAACCATCCACTGGAGCAGCTGGACCGAGAGATAGAGGACATCAAAAGACTGATGTTGATATCAGCACAGACTACCAGCGAAGAGAAGCTGGGCAGAGAAAAGGCAGCGGCAACAGCAGCGCAGCGGAAGCAGTAGCAGCAGAAGGGAGCAGATGGGAAGCTCCAAAGACTTATTTGGGATCCAGGTGGATTTCCAACAACTCAGAGGGGAAGCTCATGAGCGGGAGCTCATGATTTTTGCAGCTATGGAGTATTATGCAGGAGCATCTCTCCATACAGCCAGCCAGCCACATCAGCACGCACGTCTTTAAAGGCTGAAGAGAGGCGCAGCCTCATTTTGAATTTGAAATTCAATGTAATTTAATGTCTTAGGCTGGTGAGCCAGGAGAGCCATGCCTTTGCGCTGGTTGTAGATAAGATAGGCATTTAATGTAGATCTGGATGAGATCTAGTTCTGGGTAGCAGACTAGACAACCATTGATTGTAATTAATTAGAGTAGGTAAATCCTAGAGGGAAGCGCTCGATTGAGCCGCCTCAGGTAAAAAGAGATTTGATATCTCATTTTTGGAGAGAGTTGAGCTCGGGAAGAGTATGCCTGTAGAGAAGAAGAGAAGAGCCGAGAGAGAGCTCGAGGAACACCTTGTAAAATATTCAGGCATTTGCCATTATTAATATAGAGCAGTTTTCCTGCATTTTCTGTCATTGTATGCATGTCTGTGTGAGTGTTCATTATATGTTGCATTTGTGTATTGTGATTATGCCATTGCAGGGAGTGTGTTTGATTTCAGGTTGGAGAGGTCTTTGAGGTTTCATGCCATGAGGGCGTGACAGAGTGTTGAGACTCTGAATACCGGTGCACAGAGGATGCACTTCTGAACTCTGAGGAGTCAGATAGAGACGTGCTGAGGCACAGGACTGAAGTCATCACCTCATATAGAAGGAAGACTTTTGGGGTTACTGAACACCTCAAGAGTCAAGGAAGTGTAGCTGAGACACTATTGTGGACAGAACCTCTAAGGAGTTCTATAGGAGCTCTGCCAAGAGGGCATCGAGCGTGGGTGCATAAGTGCAAAGGGGAAGGAACTCTGCTATGAGTTCTGAAAGATCAGAATTCTGACAGAATTCTGAGGAGCTCCGTCTGGAGGATGTTGAGCGAAGTGTGCAAGTAGAAGGAGGAAATGTAACTATTGGGTGTTCTATGGCAAAGATACTCCGCCAGGGGGGGGGCGTTGAAGGAATGTGAAGATAGCCCAGGAGGAAGGAACCCTTTGAGTTCTATCACCTGAAGGAAGCAGCCACTGAGAGAACTCGTTCTGGGTTACTGAATACCCAGAAGTACTCAGCAATAGGTTGCTTATGTTGGGAAACTGCCAGGGGTCATTGTATCCTCCATCTAAGGGAGACACAGGAGAAGAACCGAGCTTCTGTAGAGGTTGAAGCTACAGGAGAAGCTCAGGACAGATAGCGCTTCTCGCGCAAGAAGGTTCGAGCAGGAAGCGCTTTGAAGCGGAGGAGATCTCCTAAGAGGAGAATCAGCAGCCAGGATTCGTCGAGTGGAATCGCGAAGTCCCGCTGACCGTTAGATCCGGAAGGAGCTGCGCGGGATTTAGTCCCTAGGCACAGGGAGAAAGGATTACAGCCCATCGGGGTTCGACATTCGGCGTTTGGCGAGGTAAGAGTGTACCCGTCAAATTCGTGAGTCCCAAAGTGCTGATTTGATCGGGGCCATCGATCAGGATGGGGAAAGGTGGCACGAGATCCCACGAAGTCGGCGTTCGGGGATTTCTGGCAACAGGGAAGCTTGCATCGTGGATTTGAAATCCGCGAAGTCCCGAGGCGACATGGCAGCGTGGGGCCCCAGAGACTAGTGGAATACAGGTGGCGCAGTCTCGGGGAATCGGTACCTCGGGACTCGGAGTTTAGAAACTCAGGCCGTTGACATCGCGAGTGGCGATATCCTGAGTGTTGACCCGTTGACCATCAACACTCGGGGTTCGGTGTTTTGAATTGCACGAGGAGTGCACACAGGATTCGCGAAAGCGCGAACTCCAATCTCCCGATTTGCGAAGGGGAGATTGTCGAGGAGTGAGTTGTGGGTAAAGAACTCCCGAGGGAGTTGGAAGAGTTGTTGACTCTTCGGGCCGTGTGAGAGAAGGTCTTGGTGGAAGCGACTGTTCAACGAGGAGCGGTTGCGTCAATTTCCATCTAGGATGGACAAGTCACCTGCATCACATGTATCATGTGTAGAGTTAAATATCGTTTAAATATCAAAATTTTCGTGTTTATGTTTTTGAATTTTACTATTTGGTACTAATAGTTCAATATTATTAATATGTATGCAGGTTGCATACATATTTGCAGTTTATAGTACTACTGCACTCTCTAGGCACATGGGATCTACTTTTGGGTTAGCATACTCTAAACCAAGGGAGTTCTCATCACTTGTAAATGCGGTGGGGGTCCATTATTTCCCACTCTCAACACCTATCTTATTCCATGCATCATTAGTAGATTCACCTGCAGGCCACCCATTTGCACTACCTCTTCCATCATTGATCTAGATTATTTTCGACACGAAATGAGAGTGGAGATATAATAAAGAAATACAAAGAGATATCACATATATTCAATAATATAACATAAATGTATCAGAGATGCAACCATAAACACAGATATACAATAATACATGATTTATATTAATGAAAGAAATGTACAGAGACTGTAAAAATATAGAGTGAAAGACTCACTAGAATGGTGGAAGCTTATCTCTGAGAAGAGATGTGACGACTACTTGCATTCACAAGAAGATGGTTACAATGAGGCTTCCAAGGCCTTTTTACAATAAACAGGAATGCCAAAAACCCTAGACATCCGAAAACCTAACCCTAGGAGATGAAGTGCCAAAAGTCATGTGGGCCCCGTTTGGGTACGTGAGTACATCAACTTATCGGGGTCATAACTTTTGCATACGATCTATGTTTTAGGTGTGTGATAGCTCATTGGAAAGGTATTGTCGAGGAGATTCATTTTGGGGGATCAATTATTCCTTTGGATAAAATTGAGAACCTCGATCTCAAAAAACCTTTATTTGAGCCCTCAAAATGGCCTCGAAAGTTAAAAACTGCTAAAAATAGTAAATTGCCAAAATTGCTAGAAAATTGTTTTGAGCCAGTCAGAAAAGGTGGGTGGCCACCAATATCCACCTAGATCAATAACATCCATCCATAATGGATGCACCCATATGTCACCCACCCCTGCCACCATTTCCATTGACCCCATCCACTGAGGATACCCTAGTAGAGATTTCCTTTGAGCTGATTGTACAGCTGATTGATCCACCTGCCAACGAATCTCCATCGAGGCCTAAGATATTCATGGTGAGATAATGTGTTGATGATATTTTTTATGTATCATGAATTTGATTTTACGCATATTTGTTTAATTTTCATTATTTGATCCTTGTAACTGATGCAGGGTGGCATTGTTGAGAGATTGGGGTTGTGGAGGAGGGTAACTCCTTCACGATTGTCAGTAGCATATGCAGTGATTTTTATTAGCTTAAATTACAAAGTATCATTTTGTATGTCTTTTAATTCATTGAGGAAAAAAACTTTTAACAATGTTTTTCCTTTGTGAAGTCTCTGGAGCGACGAAACAAGCCTAGGCCCAGAACCACTCGAGGTACTTCCTTAAGCAAGAGAAGAAAGATAGATTTTTAAGATTCTTATGAGGGTGGTGAGGGTGGCAGTGATTAATGATTGACCAACTACTGACATTTTGTATATAGGCGACCATATGGTTGTTTTCCATGTTAGGGCACTTTTTGTTGTTTTGTATATTGGGCACGAGGTGACATTTTGTAAAAAAAGTACAATTTAGATGATGTTGAATATATATATATTTCATGGCATGTTTTTTTATCAATCTCATTGTTTCTGCATTTTATGTTTATTAATGTATGAATTTTATGTGTATGAATGTATGACTTTTTTCTAAAGTTATTATAAATACTTGTGTTACGCATTAACGAATCTCTTATGGTGGAAAAGATTGATAAGTTCTAAATCCATAAGAAATTAATGGTTCTCATTACCTAAATTTATGGCTAGGGAATGCATTTCCTTCAACATTGATAAAGATAAACCAATTGCCAATGCACTGGACAAACTTGGGTGCACTTGTTGGACGTATATGGTCGATGGACAAGGCACCTGTTATAGCAAGATTTTCCTCGCCCTATGCAATCTTGCATAGAGGGACTTTTTCCATTTCCCTATGCAGACTTGAAGTCCCTTTTTGGAAATCCCACAGCTAAAAACATGATTTTTCCACATATATGCAGCATGCCTATATTACAACATGCGTATACATAGGTTGCACCACTACCGCCTGTGTACATCGGCAAATGTGGCCAAAATTAAAAAATGGTGTTGGGTTTCCATGTCACATCACGAGATCAATGATCATTGGCCTTCCATATACTGGAAACGTTCCAACTCGACCCTTCAATTCCACTTGAAGGCTATAAATGGGCCAAATCCGAGCTATGGAAAAGAGGAGAAAGAATTCAACTTTGAGAGAAAAGTTACTATGGAGAAATTATTCACTTCACATTGAGTCTGCATCCCTTTGTCCTTTAAGTCTAAACATATTGTCCAACCCCCAAGCTCTTCCCTTATTGATTGAGAACTTCATTGTCTCTCTTATATAAGCTTGTCCTTAGTGGAGGATTGAAGTGGTGGAGGCCCAACTAGAAGGAACTTAGTTTCTCGGTTATGAACCGTGTCGACACAGAATTTTGTAACTCATTCACTTTTGTTGATTATATCTTAATAGAAATACTCTTTTCTCATCCAATTCATATCTCTCAAATATTTGAATTATTATTCCATGGGCATATTTGCTATGAATGTTGATGGATTATTCTATTGAATATGCTAACATTATATATTATCACCATATGCTTGCGTTGTTTGGTTGCTGATGACTAGTTGCAGGTATATTGCTGTGGGTCAAGTGCTCAATGGTGGACTTCATTGAACATCTAGATGGGGTAGGCCTCTTATCTTGTCTTGTTAGAATACTTGTTTATATAGTATACATGATATTAGAGTTGATTTATGCACTCATTTATGTCTGTTGTGGTTTACCCCTAGCCATAGATAGATCTTCCTCGTAACAGAATTGGTGACCATATTGGGGACACAATCTTATTTTTAGGGTTTGTAGTGTTTTTCTCCTTAGATGGATCTCGTTCATATTGATTTTCTTATCATATGATTGCTTGACATCCTATGTTCACTCCGAGTCTGAGTTTCTTAGCCTTCTCCTTATCCTAGTTGTGTTTTGACACATATACGTTGATTTTTTCTTGACAATCGCATACATATGCATTCTATACTTCTACAAGCTGTGTATATACATGCTTTTCCCTTGAATAGTTGCATACATCAACCTTTGTTGCTTGATTGTTGGGTTTGGTGGTTGTTGGGTAGGTTTTGATGATTGTTGAGTCTTCTTGGGTCTCTTTGGTGACTGTTAAGTGTCTGTGGAAAGAGAGGAAACATGTCTTTGGTTGAATTTTTGGGTGATGCCTTTCTCATCATATCTTTCTTTTTGATTGTCCTTGCACCTTGGGCTTGGTGTTTTGATCTTTGATATCCTACTTGGGTTGTCTTTGTCTATACATAGTAGAATATTTATATGAAGCTGTTGTTCATTCCTTGCATTTTCATTCTCTTATATTGAAAATACAAAAATATTAGGCATTTCACATTGATTGGCATTTTGATATCTTGAGTCTTTGTCATTTATCTTAGTGCATGTAAAGAAATATTGGATTTTATTTAGAATTGCAGAATTGAATTGAAAATTTCATTTTTTGAAAATCATATCATTTATTGGAAATTGAAGTTAGGACTTTGCATTGTATTCATATTCATTTATTTTACTTGTTGAGTCATAACATCACTAGTTCCATGACCACACCTTTTGAGTAAGAAAGGGCATTAAAATTAACGCTATAATTTAAAATTGATTAGTAACAATTTTATTTTCTAGGGTGCACAAACTAGCCTAGGCTTTAGAGCCTTGGAATAGGATTATGTGAGTAAACTTCTCCAAGGCTATTAAATCAACATATGTGTCTGATTAAGGGAGTGGAGAAATCCATTGTATAATCGGTCATATCAGGAGGCTCCACTTACACCGAAGTTAAGCATGAGTTCACGTGAGGTCGGTTGAAGGGATATCCCTCTGATACCTTCTTAGCGTCAGATATATTTCTGGGGATCTATTCGTATATGGGGATCTTGCTAGTTCCCTTACCTTCATGAAAGGTAGTGCTTTCAATGTTTCGGGCTTTCCTACCTTGCCCATATGGTGGACCTAACTTACGATTGTTCTCTTGTGCATCAGTTGTACCATAGTTGCTTAGTTTCTTGTCTTAGGTATCACATAGGTTACTTGCGGGGGTTATTCTACAGTTACCCTAGGTCAGATAAGGTTCGGACAACACACAACCTTTGCGAAGGATTACCTCTTCGAGGGGATTTGACTGACTTGTTGTTAAGTCCACAAGGGCCCTTATAATTGATTATGCTTCCTCCAATATTTAGCAGAGGAGTTTTAGGCCCCTCTTGGGTGAGGCATACCTACATTAGGGAGGGAGGCCCTTTTCAACCACTTTATCCTATTTGTGTGCATATTGGCCTTTTGATTTTATTTTGGTGTGCTCTTTGACTATTAGTTGACCTTAGGATTATATATTGCACCTTGAGTTTTCATTATCATGGATAGTGGAGTTCCTTTGGCTCCCTCATTTATCGCTACCTCCCCCATGAAATTCACTCATTTCATTCGAACGAATCCATCTATGTTTCATAATGGTATGCAGAATTACGATACTCAATCCATGCCTTGGGTCTCTAATCATTTCCCTTTTAATATGCCTATACATTCATCTGGGGGCACAATGGCTCCGATATATGCATCTTCATTTGAGAGCAGTCTTATCCCTCAACTGACTCTCACTGTAGTGGGTTGGAATATCCCCTCTTACGGATCCAATCCTAGCCTCGTTGTTTTAGGAGCCAATGCTCAAATGGAAGGTTATTCTACTTATTAAACCCCATCAGTGTATCCTTCGTCCATCATGCCAGTTCCTACGAACACTTTTCCTATGGCGGGTCCACATATATCCTTGGGTCTTTCATATAAGGGGAATCAGTTTTATAGTTCAAGCTACCCTCTTCACGGAACCCCTTCACATGGGGGAAACATATATCCTCACTTAAATAATCCTTATCATACTTTTGTCTTTTCCCATAAATTTTCTTCAGTGATGATGCTCGTACAAACCTCTATGGATCAATTAGGTGAAGGATACTACCTTTCTAGATAGGGACAGGGTGTAAACCAGGACCCTTCATGGTCTGCAATGTCTCAAAACCAGTCTTTCCCGGGACCTTAGTCTCAAATGCCAGAACTCACCATTGTCGGTAGTCCAATCACTACCAGTCATAATGGAGCTCCATCACCAACCACTACTAGTCATGTTGGAGATTGGTTGACGACCTTTGTAATTCATGTTGAAGACCCACAACCAAATGCTACTAGTGATGTTGGGGACATCACTCTAGTCACCACGAGTCATATTGATATCACATCTCCAACATCTGTACATCATGTGGGAGATGAACCTCCATCCTCTGCCAGTCACACTGAGAGCATGTCACCAACCATTGTAATTGATGGTGGGGGCATTCATATGATTGAGAATCCTAGACGTGTTAGATGTAATCCCAAATTCCTTTGCAAGAATTGGGAAGGAAATCATATTACGCGTTTGTGTCCTACTACTGCCAGGATATCGGAAGCATGGTTCTCACCTAAGGGCCCTTCGAGTTCTAAGGTGTCTGTGGTTTCCCCACACACTATTTCTTCTTTGATTCACATGCAGTCATGTTGATGCAATCCTCTTCTGATCACACCCCCATTTTTTAGGGTGATGCATCTATTGGCATTATTGTCATGCATCCTATTGAACCAATGATTGAAGAAGTGGTCGTACCAATGTAATTTCCAATCAATCCAACCCTTCCCTTGGAGGGTGATGCGTCTTTCAATCATGTCATTAGCATTTCTAGTACTACACCTTCTGAATAAGAGAGAGTTTTACTCTCCCCGAGTACTCTTCCTTCAAGTCCTAGAGAAGTTCCATTTGATTGGGATGGTCTTGTGGGGTATCCAATGCCTCCTCCTATGTCCTTTCAAGTAATATACATTATTCAATATATCATGGGGAATGTAACCTCCACTAGTAATTTATCCTCCTCGACTTGGAGAGATTTGGGTTTTCCCAAGATTGTGTCAACTATTCGTAAGATGCTAACCTTTCACAAAGGTCCAATATGAGAGCCTTGGCCTCCCCCATGACATGCCGCCTAGAAACCTCTCAACGATTCTAATTTAGGCTCTTTTCTGACTCATCTAAAAAGCTAAAAGATTGTCAAGTGAATTTGTCCCTTTCACACTCGTTAAATTGGACTTGAAAGGTTGTGAGTCTTGGTTAAGCTCTTTTCCAACTCTTTTTCAAAAAGTGAAGAGATTGTCGAGTGAACTTGTCTCTTTCACACTCATAAATTGGATTTGAAAGGACGTCTATTTGGTACAATTTTATCCCTTTTTCAAACCAAGTAAACTAATATTATGAAAAAGGAATTTTTTTGGCATTAAGTTGTGATTGCATCTCATGCCCTTGCTTGCAGTATTGAGCCTATTGTCGGTTCTCTCTTTGCGTTATAAACCATTTGCCTCGACAGTTTTTCATCCTCAACCAAGCAGAGCCTTGTTTATATCCTTCACATCTTGACACCCTATACCCAAGAGGGAACATTCCCATGAGTGTAAATCTCCCACATGCACCTCCATGCATTGAGAATAGATATATTCCACTGTTGGAACTAGTTTTTCTTACTTGTGAGACTTGTTCCCTCCTCTATATCATAGCATTCATTTAACTATGAAAAAAAAAAAAGACGGTCGAGAAGGGAGTATTATCTTATATTGGTAGAGGTCGTGTCACCTTTGAATAGAGCACACAATTTGTTAGTCCACTTATCATCATTTTAGGTTTGGCATGACCTTGGGAAGCTGAGCTCATTACATAGAGTTTACTCCCTTGACTGGTTAATCTTCCAGTCCCTATGGAGAATTTGATTGATGCCTCCTGCATCTCATGGTTTCATTATTGAGTCTATTGTTAGGACCCTATAATGTACCTTTTTGTTCATACTTTTTCCTATCATTACATCCTTTTCCCACTCATATTTAAGCCTACATTATCACCTTAACCTATATTTCCAAAGGTATATACCGTTTCTTCTCTTTGTTGTATGTTTAATTTGTTTTACATGTAATTTTACATTAATCTCATACTTAGCCATCGATTAGAAACATATAGTTGTTGAAACAGTTTGAACTATAGATTATTGTTGCTGCTTGAATACCCATTGCTGAAACAGTTTGAACTGTAGATTATTGTTGCTGCTTGAAGAACCGTTGCTAAAACAATCAACAACACACAAATCCCGTTGCTGAAATAGTCTGTGATTTGCGATGCTGGAACAACAATTCACACACCAGTAACAAGAAGGATCTTTTACACTGGCCACAATAGCCGCACCTTAAGCCATCACCAACCATCGCTGCTGCTTGAGACCACGTTGCTGAAATAGTATACAACAACAGTAACAAGAAGATAAATAAAGAAGCTGTTACACCGGCTGCAACAACTACACCTCAACCCAACACCATTCCAACTATTGTAACAACATTTTACTACGGGAGATTAGAATATCCTATTCCAGCATAAAATATTAGATCTGACTAAGAATAGGATTCGTATGTACACATGTAATTTTATGATCAATTGTATTAAGAGGATTCTCCTCTTTAAATAAGGGGAAATCATCATTAGGGGGGGATTTATTTGGCTAGAAAGGAATTACAGAGAAGGGCGTGTTCACTTTGGATATTGTAACATGATACAATTGATAGATGAATAAAAGATTATTCTGAGCATTTCTTCTTAGTTCCTTTCATTTATGGGAAATCTTGTGAGAAGGGAGGGCCCACCTTCTTCAGAATATTCACCCATTAGTTCTGTAGTGTGTTAGTATTATTTTTGTTCATGCCTTGTTTAAACTCTATTTTTCTGAAACTCTACTTTACTGAACTCTGTTTTGCTGAAAATCTGCTTTACTGATTGATACATTGTTTTCATACAATTCATTCCTGGGCAACTATTAATCATTTTGATTGGTAATTCTGCTTGATGAATTAATGAAAGTGTGATAATCAGAGACAAGTGATGAAGATTCCTGCTTGGGGAATAGCGTCATGTTCTCTATTACAGAATAGTTAGTCTTCCTTGCAGTATCTTGAAAGATTTATTTTCCTAGGTTGTTGTTTCTTAATGTAATCCGTGATTCTTCTAATAATTATTTCCATAAATCTCAAACTCTGTAATAGATAGATTGCTTTTCTGTAATTCAAAGTAGAACTTCAATCTGTTCAAGGCTAGGTGTGATTAGTGTACTTTTACTACAACTCTAGATTTCTTTTGAGATTGAGCATATACAGTGTGTGATTTCCATTGAAATAAACAAACTTCCCTGGGTTGACAATTTATGTAATACTTGATTGTTTAATTAATAAGCAATTACAGTGACCAACATTTTGGCGCCATTGCCCAGGAAGGCAATTATAGATTTCAAAAGCACTTATGTTCTTTCAGATATACAGATTGCATGAGAGGACATGGAGACCCCAAAGAAACTGACCCTACAGGTGGCAGGGGTAGAGGAAGGGGAGGAAGAAAGACTTTTATTGATGAGATTATATCAAAATCTGAATCTGCTACTCCTCAATGACCAAGCTCTCGAAAACCAAAATGTCAACCTTTCTTTCAAGCAAACTTTGAAATGGAGAAAGAAATTAGGAGCCCTAAGACAGTTTAGAAACCAACAAAAAAACATTGAGGATCGAGCAAGTGCAGCAGGGGAACAAACAGAAGAAACCATGGATGAGTATAATGAAGAACTGTACCATGAAGAACAAACAGGTGCTGAAGGAGAGGTAAATGATGAAAACACTTTTTCTACCTTAGGATTTCCTATTGGTGATCTTCCTAGAGGAGTAGATCCCATGAAGAATATTCCACTCTCAGCTTTACCTAACTTTCATGGTTTATCTTCAAAGGATCCTGATCAATTCCTTTTCGAGTTTGACATATTATGCAGAAGTTATGATTACATTTCCAATGCTTAAAAATTAAATCTATTTCTAGCAACATTAAAAGGAAATGCATTAAGATGGTTCATCAGTCTTGGAGGTCATGTAATCACAACATGGGATCAGATGAAACAGAAATTCCTACACAAATACCAAGACTATTGCCAAACAAGAGAAAAAAGAGAGGAACTATTCAAGATGATATAGAAAGAGGATGAAAATTTGGAGGACTTTGTGGAAAGGCTGCAGTATAATCTACAAAGATCCAGTCACCCCGATGTAAGTAAAGATATTCTTAAAACAATATTACTAAAAGGAGTAAGGGATGACTGTCTAGATATGCTGAATATGCTTGGAAAATGGGACATATCTAAAGAATCATATGATGAAATTGTTAACCTATGTAAAATATGTTCAAGAGGAGTTGCAAGGAATAGATCAAACAACAGGGATACCACATTTTCAAGAGTTCAAAAATCAACCAGTGGAGGAGCAACAAGAGACGAAATAGGTAATTTACTTGAGGGTTTTAAAACTGAAATGTTAAGCTCTTTTGCTTCACAAATTGATACCTTGCAGATTCAAAAGAAATAAGCCAAAGCAGAAGAAACTCTGTCCATCTTTTGTTCCAAATGCAGAGATAAGCACCCACGAAGGGAATGCCCATTGGAAAAAAAGACAATCTGCACCATTTGTAATAAGTATCATGAAACTCAATAATGCCCTTCTTTACCAGGAATCAAGGCAACATTACAACCAACTGATGAAGAAGCTGAAGCTGTCTATCTGTTGACACAGAGAAGGCAATGGTATCCGCGGGGACAAGGTATGAATCCTAATATGCCATTTGCATCTTGTAATTGTTGGAATAACTATCCTTCTTTTAACCAAGAAAATTACCCTCCCTTTAATCAAATGCAATACCCACCCCTCAATCAAATGAATTACCCACCCATGCAACAAACTAACCCTCCCTTTGTAGATCCAACAATGTGGACTCCTTGGCCTCCACAACAATAACCTTACCTTAACCAATGGAATCCAAATTGGAGAGGTCAACAACCCCCATTCCCAAATCAATTACCTCAACTTCAATCACAATTTCTGCAACCACTATCTTTACCATCAGGTAATCCACCGAACAATTAAATGATGAGGCTTCAACTACCTGTACAACCTAACCCTAACCCCAATAATAAGGCTGTGCAGTGCATTGATATTCAAAACCAGCCTATACTTTCTCTTTTCCCTGTGCAATGCAATGATATTCATTTACGATCTGGGAAAATAGTAGAACCTATCATTGATGATGTTACCTCTTCTAATTCCAATAAAGAAGAAATAAAAAAGGACGATGTACCTAAAGAGGTACAATCATCCTCCAAAACTATTGTTGAAACAACAAAACCACCATTCCCTGAGTGTTTAGCTTTGACTAAAATGCCTGAGCCACCTGCTTTCAATCTTCTAGGGGAATTACAAAATCTTTTGTCAAAATTCCACTATTACAAGCACTAAGAGACGTACCAATTTATGCCAGAACTATGCGAGACATTTGTGTTAAGAAACCAGGTAGGAAAACTAAAGATCCCCTCACAATTCATGTTATGGGTGATTTCTCCGCACTAATGTTGGGTAAAGTTCTTCCAGTTAAATATGCTGATCTCGACCATCCCACCGTCTTAGTGAAAACTGGAAAAACTATAATTCCTTGAGTTCTGGTAGACTTAGGTACTGCTATCAATATTATGACTCTTGAAACCTCACAACTGTTACAACTAAAGAATGAAATCAGAGATACCCCAACCATTCTAGAATTAGCTAACCGTTCTACAATCAAACCAGAAGGAGTCATTGAAGAACTAATCATCTCAATTTAATCCTGGAATTATCCAGCTGACTTCGTGGTATTACAACCTAAAACAAAGTTGGGGGGTCACCCTCTAATTTTGGGTAGGCCTTGGCTAGCCACAACAGATGCTTTTATCAACTGTATATCTGGTTCAATGACAATTTCCAATGGATATAAGACTAAACAACTTACCCTCTACCCTCACGCTACACCCTTGATTAATAATGACAATTCCTTATGGGTGGAATTTGATGATCAAACTACTCAACCTATCTTGACTATCAGACAAGCCTTACGCCTTAAAGATGCCACTGAGGATGAAGTAATTAATAATTTTATTTGTGAACCTTCCTCCGTGACTCCAGAAAATCATAACCAACTAACTGCATTTTTGGAGTCAGATACCCAGGAAAACCTTAACTCTGAAAACCCACCTCAAACATCAGCCACCATCTCTTCTAAAAGTATACCAGTAGAAATTGAACCTAGCAAAACACTGAACATAAACCCCAACCTGACAGTTGTTGAAACACAACAATTAATGAAGTTACTTCTTGAACATAAGGAAGCATTCACATGGGACTATACAGATATGAAAGGAATCTCTCTCAAATTATGTACTCATCGTATCTATATCAAGGAAGATTGTCGATCGATCTACCAATATCAACGATGAATGAACCCTAATTTAAGAGAAACTCTTAAGGAGGAACTTCAAAAATTGCTTAATGCAGGGTTTATATATCCTATATCAGACAACGAATGGGTTTCCCCATTGGTAATAGTTCCTAAGAAAAATGGGAAATGGACAGTATGTGTAGACTATAGAGCCCTAAATAAAACCACTCAAAAAGATCACTTTCTGTTACCATTCATTGATCAGGTGTTAGATAGTTTGTCAGGGAAGAAATTCTTCTCCTTTTTATATGGTTTCAGTGGGTATAATCAGATCAAAATTGCACCCCAAGACCAAGATAAGACCACTTTTACTAGCCCATGGAGAACTTTTTCTTATAGAGTCCTCCCATTTGGACTATGTAATGCACCAACAACCTTTCAAAGAGCAGTTATAGGAATCGTTTCCGATATGATTAATGACTCTATGGAAATTTTTATGGATGATTTTACCCCTTATGGTGCCTCTTTTGAGGAAGCACTACAAAACCTTGAGAAAGTACTTAAACGATGTATACATGCCCACCTCTCCTTAAGCACATAAAAATGTCATATGATGATGAGTGAAGGAGTAGTACTTGGACATTTTATTTCATCTCAAGGAATTCAGGTGGATCCATCCAAGATACAAGTCTTTAAAGACCTTCCTATTCCCAAAACCCAAACAGAGGTGAGAAGTTTCCTAGGACATGCTGGATACTACAAAAGATTTATCAAATTTTTTCCCAAAATAGCTTCTCCTCTGTTTGTGTTACTTATGAAAAATGTTGAATTCAAGTGGACTAATCTTTGCCAGGAAGCATTTAATACACTCAAACATCAGTTATCTACAACTCCTATTCTAAGAGGACCTAATTGGACACTTCCCTTCCATATATCATCTGATGCTTTAGATATTGCAATAGGAATTGTCTTGGGACAAGAAGAAAATCATCTCCCTTATGCTATTTACTTCATTAGCAAGAATATGACTCCTGCTAAACTTAACTATATAGTTACCGAAAATGAATTCTTAGCAGTTATCTATGATATTAATAAATTTTGACATTACATCACTGGCTACTCTACTTTTGTCCATACTGATCACTCAACTATCAAATATTTAATGAACAAACCTATCACAAATGCTCGAGTCACCAGATGGTTACTATTATTACAAGAATTTGATATTACAATTGTAGATAGACCAGGAAAAGAAAATGTAGTTACTAATTTCCTTTCTCGGTTAACACCTAATGATAATACCCCAGTAGATGATTCCTTTCCTGATGAATTTCTATTTGCAGTATCTGCTCACTCACCATGGTATGAAGACATCGCTAACTACTTGGTTGCAGGGAAGTTACCACCACACCTATCCCATCGAGAGAGAAGAAGAATCATTCAACAAAGTGCTCGGTATAGCTGGATAAGTGGGTGTCTTTTCCACACAGGACTTGATCAAGAAATCTGAAGATGCATTAGAGAAGATGAGGTTTATGATTTACTAAAAGCTTGTCATGATGGCCCTTGTGGAGGGCATTTTTCTGATAAGAGAACAACACATAAAATTCTCAGGATGGGTTATTATTGGCCCTCACCTTTTAAAGATGCAAAGAAATATGTCCGGGCCTGTGATAGTTATCAAAGAATGGGTCAACCTAATCATAGAGATGAAATTCCATTAAATCCCCAGGTAGTACTCGAACCATTTGAAAGATGGGCCTTAGACTTTGTAGGACCCATTAACCCTCCATCCAATAAAAAAGTTTATATAGTGGCCTGCACATATTATATGACCAAATGGGTGGAAGCTAAAGCACTCCATAGAGCTACTAAAGAAGTGGTTCTGGATTTTCTATTTGAAGACATCTTTATCAGATTTGGAGTGCCTAGAGAATTAGTTACAGATGGAGGACCTTCTTTCACTTCTCAAGGTTTTAAAGCCACTCTTCAAAAATATCATATTCATCATATAATGACTACACCATACCACCCCTAAGCCAATGGATAGGTGGAAAAAAAAAATAAAGTAATAGAAGCCATTCTCACAAAAACAATGAAGGAAAACAGAAAGGATTGGTCTCACAGGCTCCCTGAAGCATTATGGGCTTACAGAACTACCTGGAGAAATACTACAAGATTCTCTCCCTATGAATTAGTTTATGGAAAAAGTGTCATCTTTCCTGTGGAATTTGAAATCAAAACCTTAAGGACTGCTTTAGTTGTCAACCTTGATTTGACCGATGCACAGACAGCCTGGTTACAATAGCTTAATGAATTGAATGAAAAAAGACTAGATGCCATTCATCAGACAACTATGATTCAACAACAAAGATCAAAATGGAATGACAAAACCATCAAGCATAAGCAATTCCAAAAAGCTAATTGGGCTTTACTGTATGATTCTCAATTTAAAGAATTTCAAGGGAAACTATGTACAAGATGGCTTGGACCTTATGAAGTGGACACTGTTTTCCCCAATGGAACAATAAGGCTCCTCACAATTGATGACTCTAAAACACCGTTATTAGTGAATGGTCATCGTCTCCGTCTGTACCAATGCCCCATTTCCAAAGAATATTTTAAGGCCACATGTGTGGCAGACTCACATTATCTCTTTTTAGAGGGGCCTCCTACCCCTCATTGCAATTAATTTTTCTGAATTTAATTCCTTTAGAATTAGATTAAATTTCTTTTACTAATAATCCCTGTCAAGGAATGACATGTTACAATTGATTCTTTTGCAGATTCTCGATCAAAGAAAAGGCCTACCAAGAAAGGACGATCTTACTTCAAGAAGATCTAAGCTTCATTTTGTGAAGCACTTCTCCCTCTTTCTTCATCACTTTCCAGCAACATTCTCCACATTTTTCCCATCTTCCCCATTGTTGAAACACCATTGTTCAACAATATTTCATCCTTTTCCCCATTGCTGAAACATCACCTTCTAACAACATTTTCCCTCAGTTTTCCCATCTTCCCCATTGCTGAAACACCACTTTTCAACAATATTTCGCCCTTTTTCCCATTGCTAAAACACCATTATTTAGCAATATTTCATTTTTTTTTCCCCATTGCTGAAACACCATTGTTTAGCAATGTTTCATTTTTTTTCCCCATTGCTGAAACACCACTGCTCAACAACATTTCGCCACTGTTGAAACGCCATTTTTTCAGCAGTATTTTCCATTGTTAAAACATCACTCTTCAACAAACATTTTTCTATTCTTTTCCTATTGCTGAAACACCACTTTCTTAGCATTCCCTATCACTAAAAACATTTGTTTCATCTCTTTCGCTCTCATACTACATTTTGTCCTTTCACGACCCTCTCTCATAATTAAACAAACCCTTGATACAATTTCTCTAATAAATCCAAAGTCTCTCCCATGGTTACTGAAAAACTATTATGGACAGGCACTATATGTTTTTTGAAGTACGAATCGAAGGTAAAGATGAGGTATGTAAACTTTATATATGTAAATACAATTGAACTATGGCTAATGAGAAGATCCCAACTCATTATTATCATTCGCTTAAAATCATTATTTTATCCGTACTTGGGGGGGGGGGGAAATATCAAAATCTTATGCCATCATTTCACACGAACCGACTACCTTCATTCCTTTTTACCCATCATTTCATTTGTTTTCACCACCATTTGCATGACTTCACTCGCAAAACTTACTCTGCTCAGAAGAGGTTACTCGATTCTATGACTGTGCATTTTACTGAGCTGTTAGCTATGGGAGGCCCTGTTATACGATACGAACCCGCCATGACAGCCCTGTTAGAATTATATCTAGAAGTCTATCAAATTTTTCTGCAGGCAGGCTGACTAGGTTATTTTCAGAGGCTCCAGGTATTTGATCAACAACAGGTTCTTCAATTTGCTTGAAATATTCAAGAAGATCATTCCATTGTTCAAGGGGTTCGGATTCCAGTCACAGAGGATGATATAGCATAGGTTTTGGGTCTTCCTGTCACTGACATTCGCTGGTTCAGCTGCAAACACATTATCCTTAATGCCCACCAGGATTTTCTCTTGCCAGGAGAACAAATTGAGCCTAAAGGCTGGGGTGTTCGACTTAGCTCATTGTCGCCTCCTTGGTCGAAAGTTATAGATTTTGTCAAGCACTACCTCACCTATGAAGGCCGATACCAGGTAGTCTACCAGTACGATTTTGTCTTGTTGTCTCATTTACGACATGCTAGATTGGTGAATATTCCCTACTATCTTCTTGAATGTCTTAGAAATATGTTGCATTATTGTAAAAAGGCTAAAAATCATGCCCTTTCCCTCACCCATCACCGTCTCGCTCAACTACTCATCCAAAAGGGTTTTTCCCAACAAAACCTTCCCCTAAACAACCCACCCATAGACCCTCAAGAAGCTATTGAACATCCTGAAAATCCTCAGGAACAACAACCACAAAACCTTCCAGAACCTCCAGAAATACCTAACAATCCACCTACAGACCCAATTGATCCAATTAACTGTCCTACCATACCAAGTCTTCCCCACAACTTACTAGAATCATCTACTCCTACTGTTCATATCCTTAGCGATGATTCTGAACTAGATAAACTTGATAACCCTCCCTGCCTCATCACTGAGGAAAAACCCACACACAAA
>ML776611.1:981882-994717 GCA_009831015.1 Picea engelmannii
CTTCCCTAGGTGCCTAAGGGGGAGAAAGTGCCGAATGTGGGTCCTAGTCATTTAATTTGTGAGATGCAAATTAAAATGTGACTTTATGATTAAAGTGAGGGTGAGTGAAGAGACACCAAATCTCAGCCACCCATCTAATCTAACCTCAACCGTTAGATTACAAAAATCCTCACCTTCCCTCATGAGGTCAACTTGGGCAAGAGGGCGCACCCATTCTTGGGTAGTTGAAACATTCTTGTTGAGAGAACAAGAGGAGTTCAAGCATTCTTGTTGAGATAACAAGAGAGAGCAAGAGAGAGGTCGAGCTGAAGAAAAGAGATAGCAGCTGCAATTTTTGGGAGTATTGGCATGCATTCCAAGGATACCGAACAACATTTAGTGGCACAGAAATTGAGTCTTAGCAGATTTGTGGCATGAATTTCGAGACAGTACGTGCAACATTAATTGTTGGGACAACCGTACAGTTGTATAGATTTTTGGTTCAGAAATCGAGGAGCAAAGCTACATGAATGTCTAGATAAGTTTGTGTAAATTTATGAAGATGAATATGCTGTAAAAGAATTTCTCAGAAGCTCATAAATAATACAAATCCCTCTCTCACTGGTTTTCCCCTTATGGGTTTTTCCAGGGTCGAAGTTAGACCGAATATCTTTGTGTCTATATTTTCTCAGTTTTGCATATTGCTGATATTTTATTTCTGCATTGAAAACGATGTTCAGAATCCTCATGTTTCAGTTCTGAAGTTTATTTTCTATTAAGTTTTTATATGCTGAAACAGTGTTGTAACCTATGCTGAAACAGTGTTGAAACTGGAGTTTCAGCATTTAACTTTGGTTGAAAAATCAACGAGATTGAAACTGGGTTGAGGTCTGAAAACTTAACACAATCCCGGTTACGAACAACCTATTCCTATGTAGGGTACTATTCCTTCACAGGGGGAAAACCCAGGAACTTCTTCTACATCAGGGCCTTGGCATTCTTGGAAGGAGTCAGTTCCCTTGTCAGGAATGCTGATATGGGGCAATTATTTTCACAACCAATGGAACCCCGGACAAGGTAATATGCCTATCCCCATGGGATTAGAATGGGGCAACCATTCCCAAAGTCCTCTGAATGTAATGCACACCCAATCATCTATGTCCTATTTTGGGAATCAACCGATGATGTCTCCTCACATGCAGAATCCATATGCTGGTCATGGCCATGGTTTTTACCAAAACCCAGGTGAGCAGCCAAACTTTTCCTAGAAACTTGGTGCCAGTCAAACTCCAAGTCCCTTTTCCCATGGTTATTACCAACAACCCAAACTACCATTCCTGGCGACCTTGCATTTGCCAGACTTGACAAGGTTGTTGAATGACCCTATCTGTCATGATCCGTGTTGGCCCCCTATGCCAACGAAGTTTCCTTCTGACATACCAAAGTTCAAGGCCAAGCCTAATGAAGATCCAGGAGATCATGTGACCACCTTCCATCTTTGGTGCTCGTCTAACTCGTTGAAAGATGACTCTATACAGTTGTGATTGTTTCAACGTACTCTCATAGGGAGTGCTGTGAAATGGTACATTGAGCTCGACTGCTCAAGATACTCTTCCTTCGAAAAATTGTCAATGGATTTCCTAAACCATTTCCAATTACCTGTGAGATACGACACTGGCACAGAATTGCTGGCCAATTTTGTGCAGACAAAAGTGGACCATATCTCTGATCACATCCGGGAATGGAGACATCGGAAGAGTTTAATTAAGGTGCCAACCCCACCATCATTCTTGCTCGAGTGGTTCTTTAATTCTTTGGTCCCATAGTTATCCAAAGACGTCATGATGTCAGGAGTGTTTTTCAAAGAATACGTCATCATGAGAGATCAACAGCTTGAGCTAATCTATTCTCAGTCTAGTTTATTATACAAGATCTTTCCAAATGCACCACGCTCAATACTTGATAAAACTAGATAGAAAGTTGGACCACATGCTGATGGTATTGTTGGTTCAACACAAACAAAGCCCACTGAGCAACTAATGAAGCAATTGCAACAATTGTCTATACAACACACAAGGGCTAGCCAAACTACTGTTTTGGCTTCTCCCCCTACTAAAACATCGGATGTAGACATAGTGAAAACGACAAATCTAAAGGCCACCCAACAACCTGAAGGAAAGAAAAAACAATGAAAGAAGGGTAAGGTGGATAAGAAACCCACTAATAATGCTGGCAGGGGCAACTCTAAGAAACATAAGGAGAGGTATCCGTGCAACCTATGCGCAGAATACCACCCGAACCACCAATGTCCTTGATTTGCAGAGGCCCAAAAGTTGGTGACATAGCAACAACCTGCCGTGTTAACCAATCCATTTCAACATGGGAAAAACCTAACCCAAGCCTCTACAAGTGCGGAATGGGGAATTCAAGGACCCTCTCCATCTTCGAACAATCCCACATCCGTGAATGTGTATATGATGAAGGGTGATGATTTTATATCGACTAGAGCACATGACTACAGTAAACCAAGAACTTCTAAGAAGGGCAAAGAATCCTAACTCCCATCTCTTCCTCTCTAGATCGAGAAGACATTGGGTGAAACAATGACATGCATCCCAAAAGGCGCGTTCAGAAAAAATTCTCACAACCCAAATGCAAGGGTCATCCAAAACTATTCTGTGGTGGAGGATTTGTCTCAAACCCCTTGTGCAATGTTCTCTTTGGAGGTCCTTCAAAGCTTCCCTTCCCAGAGGAAAACTTTGTTAGATGCTTTAGGATCTACTGAGACTTGTAATTTGGGTACAATCATGCTGGATACAACCGACTTAAAACCTCATCTGCCTTACCACATAGTGTTTCAGATAGTAGTGGTTCACCCCATGAAAACTTTTACTCAGAATATTTTCCACACGGTGGTTGATGAGGTGCCTCGAGATGCATTATTTCATTGGCATGTTGGAAGGCCATTTGCCAGCCCATTTTCCCTCCGTCACCTACTCTTCTCACTGCTTTCGATGGTCATTCATTCCGACCACATGGTATCATTCCCTCTTTCCCCATGCAGTTAGGAGGGAAGACCGTGTGCATCGAGGTAGAAGTAGTCGACGCGTCCCTCGACTACAATCTCTTGTTATGAAGGAGTTGGACTTACACCATGCAAGTAGTGGTTGCTACAGTTTTTTGTGTCTTGTTGTTTCCACATGAGGACTGGAATGTGACCATTGATCAATTGTCTTTCTCTATACCTGACCCTTCAATGGGGGTATTCACAGTCCCGATGATTAATAATCCCCAACCAGGTGTAGTCAACATAGGGGTTGGTTTGTGCCCATCTTTGATGGGTACCTTCTATTACCCGCCCCCTCAAGGCGATGTCAAGTTCATATCCGACCACCATAAGGTTGATATTTTCTAGGTTTCATCATTTCATACGAATTAGTTCAACGATCCATGGATACTCCCTTCCCCATTGGCCACGATGGAAGGGACAAGGCACCCAGGCATGTCTATGCCCTTGTCTACAGCTGAAGTAGTGTACTCGTTAGTCCAGCAAGCTTTGGCCAACAAAGATCCAACTCTTGCACAATAGTTAGATCTGAGTCTAGAGTGTATTTGGGCTCAAGGTTCTCTCGCTGACACCGATTCGTTAGAATTAGTCTTTCCCTTCAACGAAGCAAGAATTGAAGTAATGACTAGTCTGAACAAACCCTAGGACGATCTCCATCAAAGATCATACTTCCTCCCAGAGTTAAGCAGAATCGAAGCTGGAGAATTCACCTTGACTATGACTGGAGATAGGTCTTGTCCTATTAATCCCTTAGCTACATATGAGGTTTATGCCAAGGGTAATATGGGAACTATCGCTGAAACCATATCGATCAATATCTCCAGAACCCCTGGCGTCGTGGAGAATGTTTTTGTTGGAATTGGTTGTTCCCTTGGAGAGATTCAAATGTAGACAGATCTATGTAAATAATTCTGCAACATTTTTTTCTGGTTATGAGGAAGTTCCAGGCATTGTTCCAAAAATAGTCGAACATGAAATCACATATTATCCATATGCCAAGCCTATTCAGCAGAAGCTTTGTCCAGTTAATCCCAGGAAAGCAACAACCATTAAGGTTGAAGTTGAGAAACTGCTAAAAGCCGGTTTTATCTCTCCTATCCATTTGACCCAATGGGTGTAAAATCCTATGCCGGTCAATAAGAAACAGGGCACGAATCATGTATGTATGTAATTCCGTGATTTGAACAAGGGTTGTCCAAAAAATAATTTTCCCACACGATTCATCGACCAGATAATTGATGAATGTGCAGGTTGTGAGGCCTTCTCTTTTATGAGCGGTTTTTTGGGATATAATCAAATGAAAATCAAACCCGAAGACCAGCACAAAATGACATTCATTTTTCCATGGGGTATATTTGTGTATCGTAAGATGCCCTTTGGTCTCAAAAATTCTAGAGGAACCTTTCAGCGGGCCATGTCTTTTTCTTTCCATGATCTCAAGCATATAGTCAAAGCCTATTTAGATGATTTAGCATCTCGATCTCGCAAGATAACGAATCATCCCACACACCTCCGACTTATCTTTGAGAGATGTTGCTACTTCCATATTTTCTTGAATCCAAACAAGTGGAGATTTTGTGTAACATCAGGATGTTTGTTAGGTTTCATAGTGTCAACAACGGGGATCATGGTCGATCCTCTCAAGGTTGAGGCAATAATTCAATTGCCTCCCCCATGCACAATCCTTCAACTTCAGAGTCTACAGGGCAAGGGGAATTTTTTAAGACATTTCATCACTAAGTATGCCAAGATCACAAAGGGATTTATGCCTTACTGAAGAAAGATGTTCCTTTTTATTGGGATGGTGTCGCTCAACGCTCTTTCAAAGTGTTGAAACATGCCCTCACAACTTACCCTCTTCTTCGACCACCTAACTATAACAAAGATTTCTTATTATACCTAGATGCAGTAGAGTCAACCATCGGCATGGTCTTAGTTCAGGAAGATGATTTGTTCTTAGAATATGTGATCTATTACTTGAGCTAAGTCCTAGTCGGATCGGAACTCAATTATTCTCATATCGAAAAAAATTTGTTGGCAGCAGTCCATGATGTTCAACAGTTCTGTCATTATGTTCTATTTCACAAGACCACTATCATTGTCATTGTGAATCCATTTCAATACATGTTGACATGACGGGTAATAGGTGGAAAGATCAGTAGATGGATAGTCGTCCTCCAGGAATTTGACTTAGATTTTGTTTCAATGAAATCCAAAAGGTCACTGGTCTTCGCAGAACTTATTTCGGAACTTCCGGTTGAGTCAGGTGATGTTGTGCCCAAAGAGTCGCCTATCAGAGGAGATATGTTTTTTATCACATCTTCGGATCCCTAGTACGGAGATATACTTATCTCTCTCCAGACTTTGAAGTACCCCACCACTGCTTCTCATGATGAGTGTCGCCCTATACGCCATCAAGCCAATAATTATCTCATACTTGATAATACGTTGGATCAAAGAGGTGTAGACTACATCCTATGCCGATGTCTCACTCATGAAGAAGAAGTTATCGTGCTTAACGATTTCCATACCGGAGCATGTCGTGGTCATTTGTCTTGGTTGGAAACAACCCAAAATATTTTACGAGTAGGTTACTTCTGGCTGACACTAATCAAATATTGTAATGAATCGGTCAAGAAGTGCCACCCATGTCAGATCTTCTCTCGAAAGATGAGGGCACATCCCGCTCCCATGTTTCCTATCATCACCATTGGTCCCTTCACCAAGTGGGGGATTGATTACACTACATTCAACCCTCCTTCATCAAGGGGGCACCATTATATCATTGTAGTCGTAGACTACTTCACAAAGTGGGTCTAAGCTATGCCAACGTTTAAAGATGATGGAGAGACTGTGGCTCTCTTTTTATTCAACTAGATAATAGCAAGGCTCGACTTCTTGAGAGAGATTGTCACTAACCATGGCAGTCACTTTCAGTACTAGATGATGACAGAGTTAACATCAAATCTTGGGTTGTGACAAGAACATTCGTCACCCTAGTACCCCCAAGAAAATGGTCAGGTGGAAGTTGTAAATAAATTTCTTAAGACCATCCTACAACAAACGATCAACTTAGCCAAGTCAAATTGGCATTTGATTTTATACTCGGCATTATGGGCTTACCAAACGTCTGTTAAGACTGTAACTAGTTTCTCACCTTTTCAACTCATTTACGGGTTGGAAGAAGTCTTGCCTATCGAATGTTAGATACCATCCCTAAAGTTGGCAGTACAATTACTGTCGGACACTTCTCCACTTGAAGAATGATTATTATACCTTGAGCGGCTCAATAAGTAGCATCGTGATGCAACACTGGCCAATGAGGCTCACAAACATAAAGTCAAGTGTCAGTATGATTGGTCTATTTTTCCTTGGATTTTCTCTGAAGGCGACCTTGTCCTGGTCTATGACCAAGATAAGGACCCCCTGGGGGCAGGAAAATTCAAACCCATGTGGTTCGGACCTTTCATCATAAAAGAGGTTCTAAAAAAGGGTGCTTATCATCTGGTCGACTTTGAGGGAAATAGTTTGGTGTAGCCTAGAAATGGGCTCTACCTCAAGAAGTATTACTCATAGGTAGGTCACCTTGGGTAACTTTTTGTAACATATGTATAGTCTTTGTACTATTACTTTCTATATTCTTTTAGTATTATGGACGTGTCATTTTTTATGTTATCTTTTGTCACTATGGCAGATGTCAAGTGAATCGGAGGTGTTCATTGGGTATGCAGATGGTGCTAGCCAGCACACTCGGAGACTTGCCTCTGCAGCTTGGGTAATTTTTACACCTTGAGGCCAGTTAGTATCTTATGGAGGTATATACTTAGGTGACACCACAAACAATGTCGTCGAGTATAGTGTAGTTATTGAGTTGCTTCGTGACGCCTTGTCATTTGGTATCTCTCATCTCCAAGTCTATTTAGATGCTTAGCTAGTTGTGTCTCAGTTAAATAGAGTCTACCATGTTCATGATCTGACTTTACACCGATGATTCCTTAGGGTACGTCTCTTAGAACGAAGCTTTGATTATATTACATATTTTCATGTTCCTATGAGATTAAACCAAATTACAGATACTCTAGCTAATCAAATTTTAGACTGGCATCTCGCACACATATAAAAATACATACACATAAACATGTAAATACATTTTTAAAGGAAAATATGATCCATAAGAAACAAAAAGACATAAAACTCCATATATAATATCATAATCATCAGAGTACATAGGTGGACGCAAGCACCTCAAAAGTATGACCAGTAACGAGTCATGGGGATTATGCCCTCAAAAAATATATACAAGTAGTGCTCTCGGCACATGAAAAGTCTAGATTTACTAAGATCAAGGCCCGTGGGCCCTACTGTAATGATGAAAAACATTTGCCAAATGCCAAAATAGTTGGACCCATGTCCGTGGTGTCCCCACTACATGAGACTGCATAGATGGTGGAATATCCTCAATCTCTACCATAGGGACTGTGTGGGTGAGCAAGGTAAATTTTCTCTCGACTCATCTCAAAACCCTCTCAACCTCACCGGCTAGAAGCTCTATTGCTGCTGTTGGTCCCCCTGCGGTGGCAGGTGCGGCCCCTGGCCGAGGACGATGCCTGTTGCTCACGTAATCCGCAGGTCACAATATTCCCACATCTTCACATAATAGATACATATCTATCAAATACTCTAGTATATATAAAAAAATGATATATATATATAAAACAACATAAAAATTACATATGTTTCACAAAAAACAAAAAAAAAACGATGCAAACTTACCCATCTCTCCTCTCTCCTCACCAGGAGGTACCGGTATCTTAGGATCTCTCGAGAAATCAATCCCAACATAAGGTTAATCCTCTATGATTGGGATCTGTTGCGACAACCAAGCAAATAAATTATCATCAAAGGACTCATTGGTCCTTCCACCACCCTTTCATGGCAATAACACTGCCCATCTACAAACCGCAGGAAGAGAGGCCTAATGTCCTCATACCACCACTCGAGGACTGAAACTAAGAACTCTTTCAAAGAAAAAAGAGCATAGAATCATCCTGAACCCGAAGTTCCTCCGCATCCACGACCGACAATCTGTCAGCTGCCTCTTCATATAATCTAGCAGTGTAATGCTCCAGTCAAATATCTGTGCATTTAAGCACTGGATTGCACAGCTCATCTATGCATGGGATGCATGATGTAGAGCTGTAGAACCAGTCATCTGCCCAACAAGAAACACAATCGCCTGTAGTGATAAATCCATGATCTTGCTTATGAGCACCTGTGAGGTTGATCGGTCTGTGCAAACCTCACAATAAAGTCCTATCAATTCCGATATGTTATGAGGGCCCAAAGGAAATGTATGGAAATGGAATGGATCCCCTCTCTTGAAGAGGCCATTCAAAAAATATATGTCCTCTGTAGTAGGCACCAGTGATTGCCCCTCTAACATAAAGGCCTCTGTGTTGGGATGCCAATAATCAACCAAGGTATTCAATAGCCTAGGTTGTGCCCACATAAAAGGACATAAGAAGAACTTGAGCATCGCACATTGCGTTAAGGCATCAACAACATTGGGGTCTTCCCTGACCAACTCACTAATGTCCTCATGCTCTCTTTCCCTCCAGTGAACATACATCCTGTAAAACACTAAGTTCAAGAGGGTTAACCCTTTCTTTTTAAAGAAAAATTCATTAAATAAAGGGGTCCACACGGGCTGTAATGATGACAGTCTCATGTACACATGTGCAGTTTTTCCTCTTCCTGAGTGTACACGCATCATGTCATAAGATAGCCCACGTGGACCTAGGGCCAACCTTTTGAAGGTCGACTCCCCCCTAAAACTTGAAACTAAAAGCATAAATAAAGATTTAAATTGCAAGAGGAGAGAGTTTATACTTACTTGGTCCAGACGGATGGTCGTTTCATCCACTGTAGCTCTCAGACTCACCACTTTTATCAAAGGGGGTTTTTTTCTCCAGAGTTAATTTCCAAATAAAAAATGGTGATAATGAGCTGCCAACTTCTATTTATAGACTTTTTGGCCCCTTTTTGTCATTTTTTTGGCCCCCCTTATCATTTTCCTTAAATTGAAAACCATTTAGAGTGATTCAGGAGTGGCATTGGAAGGTTATGATCGAGTATTAGGACATTTTTTGGAGTTTTGGGTCACTTTTGACGGTCCGTGGAAAAAAACTCAGATGATCAACTTGAGCATATAGGTTAGGTTTCCACCCCGACTTTTGTATCTCGTTGTCTTGATCCCTTTTCCATAGGATCGATCCCACCAGGTTGCAACACAGAACCATCATTGTTGCTTTAGAAGTGTCGCGATTTGATGGTAGAGCTTACCAGAACATGGATGCCCTAGGTAGATCCTGGTTGCGTTATGGTGTCCATCCTGTCACTAATGAATGTAGGCTCGGGAGTCCTTTTTGTTTTTCTTGATTACGAATTTGAGCCTCATTTGAATGATTCCTTTTCACTCTTGACCTCACCCTCGGGACTCCAAAAAAACATTCTAGGTCTTCTTTTAAGCCCTTTTTAGACCCTCTAAACATGAAAATATTGTCGAGCAATCTTGTGGCCTTTCATGCTCGTTAAACTGAAATTTGAAGGAATGTCTATCCGGCGGTAGTTTACCCCTTTTTCAGTATGGACGGTCAACTGTACGAACAAAGGTATACTCAAAGGAACTTCAGTTCTCTAGAAGAGTACTCTCAAGTATCATTTTAACCCTTTTTCGGGCCCGAGGGACTAAATGTATGAAAAAGGAACCCCCACGGAATCCATAGTTAAGCTCTTTTCAAACTCCCTAAAATTGAAAAGATCACCGAGTGACCTTATTCTTTAACACTCATTAAAATGGTCCAGAAGAACATTCCTGATGTAGTCCATAGTTAATATTTTTTCAGACTCCTTAAAAATGAAAAAATGGCCAAGTGATCTTGTCTTTATCAGACTCATTAAAATGGTTTTGAATAGACATCTTTTTAGTGCTAGTTTACCCCTTTTTCAAACCGACTAGACTACCTTTGAAAAAGGTACCCCAGTGGAGTCCCCTTTTACGTTTTCCAGAGTCTCCGAATATGAAAAACCACCGAGCTTACCTTCTCTGGGCTCATTAAACTCACATCGAAGGACATTACCATTGTGTGTTTTATTAATTGCATTTTCATACCTGCGTCTTTGGCCTAATGCCAACTCCATGCTACTCTCAATTGAACCATCTAAATCATGCCTTATATGCAAGCCCTGTAGCACTTTGCCTCTGCGTCTTGACATCTTTGGCCCCTAGAGGATTTTTCTCGAGTGTCCTTACTTTGAACATCAATCTTGTCCCTGGGCCTTGAACTTGTATGTTTGCAACACTCATTCCTCCTTTGTAATGTAACATTATTTTATTCTTTTTCCAAAATTATTGAAAAAGACAAAAAAATCAAATATACCCCAAAAAGAGGAAGGGAAAATTATTTTCTTTATTGGCAGCATAATGAGTTTCCCTTGGATAAATCACATCTGTCTGTTTTTTCTTCAAACTCTGGGATTTAATATGACCTTATGAAGCTATTCTCACTGTTAGCGCTCTGTAATTTTCCCAAGGCTGTGAGGTAGTCACAGAGGCAATATCAAGACCACTTCGAGTCTTGGATCTAGCCCTCCAAGACTCAGAGAGGGATCTCTTTGTCTGATATAGCTTTGTTTGAAGAGAATATTAGGCTAGCTATGAAAGTATGAGGTTGGGTTTTTTGAAATATTTAGAGGAGGATGTGGTTGACGAGTTTCTCAGATCACCATTGGGCTATGGGGTATGTTTATAAGATAATGATCCAGTCAGATCTAGAGGTACATGTCTCCACAGGGAAAGATACTAACTAGGTTGGATCGTATTAAGCTTGAATGGTGTCGATGGAGGAAGAAATGGGGGAGGAAAACTGAGAAAATGAGCAGTTAAGAATTCATAAACCGAACTTTAGAAGAAAACATAAAGATTACCAAAGGATCAGATGCAGAGTGTTCACCAATAAATTCTGCTCTATTACTGTCATTCGATAATAGGAAATTGAAAAAAAATGGCATGATAACTGGAAAAAAAAACACTTAACACAAAAGAGAAACTCCACCAACGCTGCTACACAAGAATCTTGTAAATCATTTTCTCTATTACTGTTGAGTCATTCGGAAATTACAGACAAAAAACCTCCTGAGGTAGTAAGGCCCACAGTCCAGCCAAGAAAGGAAAGACTCACATAGGTCGAAACCTTTTACATTAAAATCCTATGAATAAATAGGATATGCCATCCCAATAAGTTTCAGAATTCGGTTTAACTGCCTCGGCCAAAAATATCCACGAATCTCCCAAAATCCGGAACTGCCTGCCATGAAAGATGGGCCTAATTTTTGCGAAAAATGGGTCCGAACAGACATCGTTTTCTCTTCAAATATGAAACCTGGGAAAAAAATGAAGGAGGTTATTGGAGATGGACATGTTCTGGACAAAAAAATCCTTCGGTTTCGCCAAATTCGTCCCTAGCTGGCCGTAACAGCTCCTGCAAAATTGGGACTGTAACAGAAAAATGGAAATATGGAAAAAATGGCCTCGAAGATGGATTTGATTCTCCCTGATCGTAGCGCTGTTGCAAAAAATGAGAGAGGTTTTTTTTCTTTAGGATGTGATGAGAAAAAACCTCTCTTGGATTTTTAAAATCTGTCTTCATTTTCCCATAATCAGTTTTGAAAGAGGACGTGGTCAAACAGGAAAAATTGGCAAAAAAATGAAAAAAGTGGTTTTTTTCATGCTGGGTGGTATTCCGGACCCCCCCTGAGGTGGTAAGAGGTTTTTTTTTTTGGGGGGGGGGGTNGGTTTTTTTTTTGGGGGGGGGGGGGTCTGATGGAATATGTTCATGACACGTGGAGGGGGGTGGTATTGAAAAACCATTATTCCAGACCCCCCCCTCTCGTTAAAGTCTGGAAGGTGAGTGGGGGTCCGGAATTTTCGTCGTTCGTTGATTTATTTTAAAACGTTTGATGTGGATGTATGCGTGTACGGGAGTTGGGGGGTAAGAAAACTTAGGATAGCTTTTAATTTTTTAAATTTTTGTTTTATTATTTTATAAGTTTCATTTTTTATGTTTTGTATTATGTTTTAATTCTTTCATTACGTTTTTTTTGCTATTATGTTTTAATTGTTTTCTATTATATTTTTTGTTTGTTTTTTGTTTATGTTTTATGTTTTTATTTAGTTATTTTATGTTTGTTTTTTGTTTATATATTTTATTTTTATATTTAATATGTTTTACATTTTTTAATATATTTATTTAATGTTGTATGTTTATTATAATTGTTTTAAGTTTTGAAATTTGTTTTATTTAATATTTAATTAATCCTAACTACTAACTTAGATTTTTAACTTAATTAATAATTAATTAATTATTAACTAGTTATTTATTAATTAGTTTAACCTATCCTAGCTATACTAACATCACTTATTTAATCTAACTAACTTTATTGTTATTTTTGTTCATCCTAAGTCTGATTATTCATGGATAGGTGACGGGCGAGAGGTAGTCAATGAGTCGAAAAGACAAGGGAGTGAAGGCGCAGCGGAGGATGAAGGATGCAACAGGATGATGGAGGATCGAGTGAAAAGGACAGATGACACGTTGGGACAGGGCCCACTAGATAAAAATGCTTCATTTCGGACCCCCCCCACCGTCGTTAAAGGCAGAATGGTCCGGGGGCTCCGAAATTAAATCTCAGTCGTTGATGAAAGCGCTGGTGCCTCAGCTGTTCAGATGC
>ML776611.1:999649-1010411 GCA_009831015.1 Picea engelmannii
CTTAGGCTTTAGCGATTTTGGTGGGTTTTGTGCGCTGCTTCTTTTGAAAATAATTTGCAGAGATGAAATATTATTTGCAAACCTATACACCCAGAGTGAAAAATTTCCAGTCAATAGATGATCCTATGAATCATAGGGTTATACCACTCGCTACATAGAGTTGTGTCCTCCTCTATTTGGTTATTCTTCCAAACATATGGAGAGTTTGTGTTGCCTCATGCCTCGTAAACTTATGTTAATGCCATGCTTCCTGAGTCTCATCATTTGTCATGCTATTGTCCAAGGGAAGTTTTTCCAAGAATGAGTCGGCCCCTCTGCAGTTTGTCTCTTGCCCTCATGCCCAACCATCCTAAACGTCCAATCAAGTCTTTGTTCAAATCAATGAAGCCTTCAGTCTGATCATCAAGATTCTTTAGTCCATGATCGATGAGCTGTCGAAGACCTCTAGGTAGTGAATTCGTACACTCATATTACACTCCTACCCGATTTTTGAAAATTTTGAAGTTGTTGCTTGAGCTCTGAAGACCTCATCTCCAACCATTAGGCCTTATCGGCTTCTAGAAGATGGATACTCTACACATATATCTTTTTTCTTTTTAGATGTAGCTCTGCTGTGTATTGCTTCCAGCTACACTTTATATAGTTATATGACATGGATCTATAGTGTATTTGATTGGTAGCCATGATTTTATTTTATCCCAAGCATGGGTATGCCCGCCTCGGTGAGACAAATATTATTTTGCAGACGACACCTCCCGATTTATGGTCCCTGGGCTCACTTGTTCAACACATCGGTGAAGATTGTTAATGTATTTTGGCCATCATATGATCTTCTGACCTCACACATTAAGGGGCATCTGTTATAACCCTAATTTTCACCAGACATGCTTATCTGACATCAGGCCATCTCAGATTCCTTCTTTGCCAAAACATTGTTGAACAAATCTTCTTAAAAACCCCTTTTATAAAGGCTCACACACCCTGCTACATTACTACATGCCTGTACACGCTAGTTGACCCAAGGCAACCTGCGTGTACCTACAAAAGAATGAAAAAAGGAAAGTTGTTGATGGAACACACAACTTTGGGTAAGTTAACTAAACCTTTCAGCCATGCATGGTCGAACATTCGACCAAATACCTAGCTTCTTCTAGCCTATAAAAGAAGGGTTAGGGATTTCCCACCCATAACAATAGGTCTCTTTCCATCGACTTCATCTCATCTATTATGGAGACAAGACTTAGAGTCCTCTGAGTACCTAGAGGGTTGCATTCATTAGTGGCAGGTTATCTCACCATCGATAGTTGGGAATATATCAATGTATCCTGATCTATGGATTCTTCAAGTGTTCGACCTTGAATCCTTTATTCACACTTGTAAGAATGTACTCGGTGCCTTGATACCTATTTTCATCATCGACAGACTGTCTCACGTTTGTTAACGATATACCTCAATGTACGGTAATCAAACAAAGTCTCATTGTGTTTGAACTCAACAAATTTATTCAGATTATGTAGACTTTCACCTTTGGTGGATTGTGTAGAAGACTTGAAGACATCAGTTTATAGTCGCATCTTTCCTGAGCTATTGCTACCTTTTCATTGGACTTGTACCTGTGTGACTTCAATGATCATGGGATATTAGATTGTACTCCATTGTATACAAATATCTTCAGATTGATTTTGAGACTGGTTTCACTGGGCCTTGTTCTTGACTATGACAACCTTTGGCATGTAACCACATTTGTATTTTCCTATTCATGGCCGTGGATAGTTGTTTGGTATATTTTCACATGGATTTGTAGTGTAATTCAAATTGGAAGCCATGTATGCAAAGTCAGTACAGATTGTAATGAGAAAATAGTTCTTCCATTTGGGTCCCCACTAATCCACTTCTGGATCTTATAATTTATTTTTTCCATCGCACATACTCCTCTGAACTCACACATTAGGGGGCATCTATTATAGCAAGATTTACCTCACCCTATGCAATCTTGCACATAGAGCATTTTTCCATTTCCCTATGCATACTTGAAGTCCCTTTTTGCAAATATCGGAGCTAAAAACATGATTTTTCCACATATACACACCCTGCCCATATTATAGCATGCATATATGAAGGTTGCACCACTACAACCCACGTACATCAGGAAATGTGCCCAAAATTAAAAAATGGTGTCGGGTTTCCATGTCACGTCACACGATCAATGATCCTTGGCCATCCATATACTCGAAACATTCTAAATTGGCCCTTTAGGTCCACTTGAAGGCTATAAATGGGCCAAATCCAAACTATGGAAAAGAGGAGAAAGAATTCAACTTTGAGAGAAAAGTTACTTTGGAGAAATTATTCACTTCACATTGAGTTTGCATCCCTTTGTCCTTTAAGTATGAACACATTGTTTGGCCCCCAAGATCTTCCCTTATTGATTGTGAACTTTATTATCTCTCTGTTGATGGGCATATAGTGACACACTGTCAACTGGAAGGTCAAACCAGGACCAGGGTTGTCTAAATAACCCAAGCCGTTTGGAATGAAAAGACCCGATGGGTTTAATGGCTCTGTTTACCAACTAAAGTCCTAAAAATAAAAAAAGAAATGAAGCTAATATAAAAGCTATGATATTAAGAATATTAGTTTACTAATTAGAAGCATTCAAATAGAAACATGAATATGTACAAATGATTATAAACAATTTATATACAACTTGCAAGATTTACTCGACATCTTGTGAAACAAATGTTCTTAAAAGTGTTTATAAAAGAGATAAAGAAAGCACATACATTTTTTTGTTTTCTTTTGAATATTTAAACATCTAACACTAATTCATACTAAGAAAATATAATTGAAATAAGAATATATAAATAGTCAAAGCTAATCCATGCTACCCTTATTTTATTAATAAATCATTTAACTAAATAACAAGTAAACTAACCTGTAACTAATTGATTAAGGTGAATTTATCTTCCTATGTAATTCGAGATCCTAACTATCGTGCATATGAGGGAAACCTGTAACAAAATTGTGCTAATACTCCCAGAACAAACTCAAAGATGCATTGCAGCAAGAATATAACAATATAATGGTATTGTTGTTTTTAAGTTTCTGTGGTGAGGAGTTTAACATGTGTTGTTCGGATAATCCACAGTTGGTGTTATTTCATCATCAACACTTAATTGTAATGGTAAATGCACAGATATGGTGATATTATGATAATCAATGCTTATAAAGAGAGGAAACTCAATTCAAATCATTAATATAATCCATCATTTAATATCTAGAATAAATCGATAATAATCAAATGGCAGATTGTTCACAAATGTAAAATGGAATAACAAATTATAGACATCATCTAAATATTTAATAATATGAAACATCATATGCTAAATAGACTAAATATGCATCAAACATAATAATATTTCATAAGATCAAGGCAATGAAAGAACAACAATGGAATAAGCATCACACAGGTCTAAAGCCAAATGTTGAATAACTTCTCCATCTAAGTTCTCCAAATCACATGTCCATAATGTATCCCAGAAAAAAGTTGTCTTCACTACTAACAATGATCACTATTTAAACTATTTTTGGATTAACAAACTCTTATCATGCAAGATAGAGTGAAATCCCCCCAAAATAGATTGTTTTACAAAAATAATACAACAAAAAACCAGTCCTGCAGAAGTTGATTTGTGAAAATTATTACAAAATAACAAAGTTTTATCAGCATAAAAGAAATAAACTATTGAATAATACAACGTATGATCCAATATGGTTTATCCATGTAAACAACATCATAATTATCATTTTCTTGTAAATAGCAAAATGAAATTGATATTCAGAAAATAATACTAACTAATATTCAGAAATAGACTGGCTACAAAATCAAAGATTCTGTAGATAGACTTATATTAACAAAGAAAATCAAAACTAAATCTTCCTATTTTGACTTTCATAAAAGAATAAAATGAAATAAAATCAAACAAAATCACTTTTACCATTTACAAATTAGACAGTGAAGGATCAAACAGTTCTGAATTAATGATGGCATTGAAGTTGGTTGCATTTTTTATGATTATATTACCGGAAATTTTGGGTCTTTTATTTTCCATTTCTATGCATGATTTCAACTCTTGGCTTTCTTGTTCAAGTAGAGAATTATGAGCATCCAAATGTTTTACTTGTGCCTATAACAATGGCATGTCCCTGTAATAGTGTTCTACCTAATCGAAACAATTGTCACAATGCACTAATGCTATAGGAGGTCCATGTGAAATATATTCAACAACGTGTATTTCGTGCTTCCGTGTGGCTTTTTTCAAGTCATGGATAATGCCAGCAAATCCCTCTTGGCCTTTCATAAATTGGGGTAGTCTAGAGACAAAGTCATATTGCTCAATTTGACCAGTAGCTTCATTCGCGAGACACTGCATATATGGATCTTCTAGTGCAAGGAAATCATTGATCTCATCATCTCAACAGTGATCATTGACCTCGATCATAGAGATCGAGCTCAAATGATCATTTTTTCGATTCCTTAAACTCCTATGTATTAATCGACCATATCTCTTATTCATAAAATTCAAATCCAATCTTGCCTATTTCTTACCATTATGAATTTTCTTTACAGTAGGTTTGTCACTATGGACCTGATTTGGTTTGTTAGAAAGAACAGTGGAAACCTTTCCTTTTAATTCATCCACTACCTATTCCAATTATTTTTTGGGTGAAAAAATACATCGTGATTTTTTAACTGTGGGGGTTTGCAAAGAAACATACATAGATTCATTAATTTCATAGCCATTAGGTAAATCGAAACCTTGATTCTTGGTCACGGGATTATTAGAATTGGGGTTCACATTTAAAGGTGAATTCATTGTGCTGTCGGGTTGGGAAAAACTGTTTTGAATCAGGAAGCTTTCCCAAGTGTCCCCTATTTGTGACAAGTGAGATAGAAAACAAGATTTTTATAAGAACGTGATGAAAGAGGCTTGACAAAGGGTTCGGTCTTTATTTCTTATAGCGTTTTGAAATTTTATGCAGACTCATTAACAAGTAGAATGGCATGTTCAGCTTAAACCCTATGAACACCATCAACAGTCAGACGTGTTATAAAAACACTAACCCATATCTTCCCTCGAACATTATAAAATGATTCAGAATCAAAATAAGGTCGTTCCATTGAGGTTTCAGAAGGGTAATAGGAATACCTTTAGGGCAGTAGGTAGACTCGCGAGAGACCATGAACAGGCTCCATGGAACATCTTCCATTTTAGCATTCTTGAACAACTTTTCTCCTTCTTGTGGGAGTCTTGTCACCTAGGCTATAAAGTCCTCTTTGACCTCCAATTGCATATCCCCAACTTTGGCTCTAAGCCCATCAAATGTTTGAGAAAAGGCTTGTGCGACGACCATGTTGTAGCCTTCAAATTTTTGGATGAAAGTATCCCAACCGTGAGCTTGCAAATCATTTATGGCATTGTCATGGGAAAGAAGGTTCTGACAGCCATTAGTTTCGATTTGAACAACAAGGTCCATGGTCAATGTGAAATAGACACAGTCGATATCACGGGAGCCTGGGGACTTCGGATTCCAATAAACAAGTATAAAGGAGAGGTCTATGAAAATTAAACCAACCCGATAGCTACAAAGCTTGGAGACTGACATGCTTGATAAAATAAGTTTGGAAAGATGAAAAACCAAAGGGCATGCAAAACTATGAGACACTACACATAATGAATATCAAACCCTCAACCACTATCAAATACCAATTCAAACAATGAATGGAGTCATTAATGCATAGGACAATAGGGTGAGGTGTAGTCGTGGGTACATCAGACCTGTACCAAGTGACATGAATGTGATATGACTAATATACCAAAGAGCATGTATCGATAGTTAACCCAAAGTTGCAATGTGCTTATGTATGAATAATCAAACCACACAATCAATCATAAAACATCTCATATCATATAAAAAATGTGACAATTAATTAATCAATGAGATTATAAAACTTCAATTTAGTAAGATATAGGTGCCTTCAAAGTGTAATCTCTTAGGTAGAAAATACAAACTACAAAATCATTACCCAAGCCAAGTTTTTGTTTAAATTTCATGCTTGCAATCATGAATTTAAACAAAATAAATGAAAATTTAAACGAAAAACTCATAAGATAAGTTTAGCCCAATCATCGCCTCGAAACCTAAAAGACATAAACATTAATAAATGTAAGGAGGTGGCAGCTAAAAAAAGATATTATCTCTTTGTGATGATTTTTTAAATGTGATAAAATTTAACATAATAGGTGGCTACCAACAATGGCAACACGCTGGGTGAAGCAGTTATCTTTGCATCACCAAAAAATTTATGTCAAGGGCTCAAAAATAATTTTTTAGAAACAATTAACAACAGATCAAGCGTTCCAATCATAACTCATAAAATAAGGCAGTTTAGCATTGGATGTATTTCTTTCTGAAGATGTAATCTGGTATCTTATTTAAATTACAGGTGTAGCAATGTTTATACATATGACTTTGATACCATTGACAGGGCCACTACTACCAACAGACGTCTATAGCCTCGACATGGATTTGATTTAACCCACTCTAGTAGTTCTATCATGTCCATGAGTTTTCCATTCATGATAAAACCATCTTCACACTTGATCAAATAAAATACATACCTGAGAATATTCTCAAACCCAACATTGCTTTGCTACCAACGAGCTTTTTCAGTACCCCGACAAATTTGCCTGGGTATCATGAATGTATTTACCTATTGCCAATAGACCTATTCAGTGTCCTGGTGGGTTTTCAAACACTTTCCGCACATTACAGTGCTTCCAACTCTCTAGAATTTGTTTATAAATTTGCAGAAACTCCATGATATTCAAGAGAGTGGGGTGATACTGAAAATCTCATAGTTTGGAATGAAAAACTTGATCATTTACAAATTATTTTTCTATTTTGATTACTTTCATCATGATTTGGATAGTTAGATTTCTATTAATAAATCACCTCTAGGATGGGGAATCACATTGAGTTGTCCTCATTAAAACAGGGGCAACATTAGAAGTTTGTTAAGGATAATCGTGTTTTCCCGTGATTTTAATGGGAAACCAGGAACAATGTTTGACCATAAACTTCCCTCTATTGATATGGTTTTTAGCACTTACTGCTCAAGTGCTTAAAAAGTTATCAACTTCTTCTAATGGATGAGAATTATGATTCCCTTCAACAAATGAAATGGTGACTCAAACACAATTCTTTAGAAAACAAATAAAAAACAAGCAAAATGAAAATAACCAAAATTAAAAACAGAAAAGAAAATTAAAAATATTTACAAGAGGGTGGATCAGTAATTGTTAAGCGGAATATCTTTTGAGAGTCTGGCCATTCACTGGGAAAGTGTTTGACTACCCCTCCAAATCATGCTGACGGAAAGAGCTAGGACCCAATTTTTTAGAAATTAAAAATGGTCCCAACCACATGTTTTGGGACTTGGTATGTTCCCCCTTAGCCTGGTGGGATTTGTCCCACTTGAGAACCAAATCTCCAACATCAAAATTCCAATAAGAAGATGAATTTGCATCAAACCATCTCTTCACAATTTGCTGATGCTGATCCAGTTTATGTTTAGCTTGTGTTCTCACCTCTTTTAGTTTTAATAAGGCATTTATCCGGTTTTCTAAAGGAGGACACTTGTTCTTGAACTTTTTGCAATAATTGCAGAGAAGGAAGTAAGACATGTGGGGGGAGGATGGATTCTCTTCCATAGACGAGGAAGAAAGGGGAATTACCAACATAATATTTTTGAGTTGCCCTATCATCCCAAAGTGCACTATATAATGCATTGCGCCAATTCTTGTGGTTTTCTGAAACTGTCCTTTTAATAATCTTGATTAAATTCTTATTTATTGATTCTGCTAGACCATTCCCTTGAGGGTAGTAGCTGGAAAAATACTTTAGTTTAATCCCTTTTTCTAGAGAAAAAACATTCATATCAAGGGATGAAAAATAACAGGTGTTATAAAAAACTAGACATTTAGGAACACAGAATCAAGTGATGATATGGGAGTTTAGAAAATACACTACCTGATTTGTGTTGACCACTTTCAAAGGTACAGCTTCAGACAATATTGTAAAATAGTCTGTTGCTGTGAGGATGTACTTATGCTGTTGCAAAGAGGTGTTATTGATTGGTCCTATGATGTCTAGGCCCCATTTCTGAAAATGTGTGTCTATAGTAACAAGTTGCAAAGGGAAAGTTTCCTTTATCACCCATCCTTCAGCCTTTTGGTAGATTACACATTTGTGGGACAACGTATGGGAATCTTTAAACAAGGTAGGCCAGTAGTATCCAACTCTTAACACTTTGTGGGCAGTGGTATCTCCACCAAAGTGACCACCGACCTCACTGACATGAATTTCAAACAACACTTTTTTGGACTCTTCCTTTTCTAAACAGCGTAGAAAAATACCATCAAATTTCTTTTGAAATAATATATCATTGATTATATGGAAAGATGAAAATTTAAGCCTAAGTGCTCTTTTGGTTTTGGGATCAAGATTGCAGGGAGCAGAACCATGATTTAAATAGAATCTAATGTTCTCATACCAAGAATTGGGTGTAGCTTATGCACAGTGGATCTGTTCTTTGTTATGTTGATTTACAGTTGAGGTGTTTATTTTACTTTCTTGTTCTTCAACCGAATCAGCCACTAGTTTAGACAAGCCTTGACCTCTAGCAATTTGGGCAAGGGTTATTTCAAGGTTATATTCCTGTAGTGATGTCATCCAATTCACCCTTTTCTCACCCAGCTCTTTTTTTACTAATAGGTTTCTCACAGCGGGGTAAGGAACAACAAGTTTGGTTCTGGATTTCAACAGCTAAGACTAGAAGTGTTTCACTTCTTTGAAAACAACATATGCTTGCTGATATACTACTAGGTAATTAAGTTATGCTCCTTTAAAACATGAGCTCATGAAGGTAATGCATATCTCATTGATTTCAATGTTTTTTCTGTGTAATAATGACAACATAAGATCTATCAGATGCAAAAGTGTAAAGAGTGAAATCCTAAGAAAAATTGGGACTCATCAGGGAAGGGGCTTCTATTATTTCTTTTCTAATTGAATCGAAATGCTGACTTTCTTAAGGCTCCATCGGTACAAAAAATCATTTTTAATTAAATTTTGTAATGGTCTAACCATTTATGAGAAACTCGGGACAAATCTTCTATCAAATTTAATCTTACCCAAAAAGGACTACATGGCCTTTTTGGAAGAAGGAGGGGGAAGTGTAGCAATGGTTTCAGTTCTTTCGGGGTCAATAATCATTCCATCCTTAGACAATATAAACCCAAGTAGTTTACCCTTCTCTATTGCAAATACCGATTTCTTAGGGTTGAGAGATATGTTGAACTTGCAACATCGTTCCAAGACAACCCTAAGATGAGACAAGTGATCTTTCTTGGTTTTAGAAAATCCAATGACATCATCAAGATAGACCACAATTGACTGGTTAATGAGGCCAAAAAAATCAATATCCATTTCTCTCTAGAAAGTGGCACCGACATTTATCAGTCCAAAAGGAATTTTCCTATAGGTGTAAGTTCCCCATGGGGTACAAAAGGTGGTTTTAAGCTGGTCTAAAAGAGACATAAGGATCTGGTTGTATCTAAAAAATCCATCTAACAAATATGGTCTTTCGGAACCAAACACCTGTTGTAAAATTCCATTGGAGGAACAGGTTAGTTGTCTTTATCAGACGCTCGATTTAGGTTTTGAAAATCGACACAAAGTCAAATTTCACTACTTTTTGTAAATTCTAACCTTGTACAATATCTACTACAAACTGATATTTAGAAAAGAACAGAAAAGATACAATGGCAAATACAAACATTACACAGAGATTTTTCACCTGGAAACCCAAACCGGGAAAACCAACATATATTATATTCATACCTTTTGTTTTTTTTTGTTACATTGTTTACAATACAATATACATATAGGAGCCAACGGCATCCAAAATCCTAACCCAATGACCTGGATTAATCCAAAACCCTAATTCCTTAACCGGAAATAGAAAACCATCGACAAAAAACCATGTGCCGAAAAACCACCTAATATCATGTGGTCTCGGAAATATGTCGTCCAGGAAATATGTCGGCCCGACGAAAATATGTCGGCTCGAAACTGGCGAAAATATGTCGGCCCAAATTTTTTTTTTCGGGGGCGCTGCCCCTGAACCTCCGCGCGGGGGGCTCCGCCCCCTGCACCCCCCTCTTACCCCCCTGCGCGCCCGGCGCAGGCGCTTAGAAACTACTACTCGTGCAAAGAATATAACACATACCCAACATTCTCCCACTTGTTGTTTTATTTTCACATAGGGGGTTACAGGGTTACATAGTCAACAATCCAAGGCAGCAATGCCCATGGATCCTCTACACCAAGACAACTTCTTAGTGCTCACATATTTTGTTAATGAATCTGCAACATTCTTCAAAGTGTCCACCTTCATCAGTGACACTTCCTTTTCTTCAATCATGTCTCTTACAAAATGATATTGAACATCAATGTGCTTTGTCTTTGAATGATATCCAGGGTTCTTCGCCAATAAAATTACACTCTGACTGTCACACTCTATCCTTACAGCTTCTTGTACCAACCCAATACCTGAACACAATCTTTGTAACCATACTGCTTCCTTACTTGCATGAGTGGCTGCCATGTATTCAGATTCTGTAGTTGAAAGTGCCAC
>ML776611.1:1015720-1031685 GCA_009831015.1 Picea engelmannii
TGACACATTCAGTAATACTGAATCGGAGAGACACAGTCGAATTGTGCTCTTTGCCTTCTGATCCGTCTTTTTCCAGTCATTTGCAGAAGTTCCTGTAGGTGCCGTACCTGGATCTACCGCGATCCACTGATCTCTCTCCACCAAAATATCTTCCATCTTGAGCTTCCACAGCTCAAAGATTTTCCCATTAAACTTCTCGATCTCCATCTTCGAATTGCTTTCCATTTCTTTTCACCTGAAAAACAATACCGCAGATCTCCCACTGTAACAAGGCTTATCACAGTCCCGAGCCAAACCCTTGACGACAAAGGCGTCCCCCTGAAGCCAATAAAGCTCTCATACCAAATGTAAATTCTAAACTTGTACAATATCTACTGCAAACTGATATTCAGAAAAGAACATAAAAGATACAATGGAAAATACAAACATTACACAAAGATTTTTCACCTGGAAACCCAAACCGGGAAAACCAACATATATTATATTCATACATTTTTTTTTTGTTACATTGTTTACAATACAATATACATATAGGAGCCAGCGGCATCCAAAATCCTAAACCAATGATATGGATTAGTCCAAAACCCTAATTCCTTAACCGGAAATAGAAAACCATCGGCAAAAAACCATGTGCCGAAAAACCACCTAATATCATGTGGTCCCGGAAATATGTCGGCCCGAAAAAAAATAATTTCGGGGGCGCTGCCACTGAACCCCAGTGCGGGGGGCTCCGCCCCCCTACACCCCCTGAGGGGGGGCCTAGCGCCCCCCCCCTCTAACCCCCCTGTGCGCCCGACACAGGTGCTCCGACACTACTACTCGTGCAAAGAATATAACACATACCCAACACTTTTCTTCCTTACAGGGACTAAGTTAGACACCCATTGTGTATGCCTAACCAGGAAAATTATCTTTGTAGTTAGTAATTTCTTTAGTTGCTTTTAAACAATAGGTTCTAATTTAGGATGCATCTTCGTCAATTTCTGTTGAAAAGGTTGAGTCTTTTTTTTTTGTGTCTGGAGGAATCAACAACTAGTTGGGCACGTGCTCGCATTACACGTGGCCGTGTTATCCAACCGCTACCACTATAACCTCCAGGTGTGCCCACGATGCCCCTTATGTGGCACACAAGGTAAGTCGGGGGGAGTTGAACTCGAAACCTCATGGAACTTCATTTTCACGGCACTTTCCAGTTGAGTTGCCCCCCCGGGGGCCATAGGGATTACATGTTGTATGATGTTTGGATCGAATTTTTTCAGGTCATTGTACGTCCAAGAAATAAATCATTAAATTATTTAAATAATTTTATGAAAGCAGAACTTTCTTTCTCAGAGAATCCCTTTCCCAGATTAATGTTTTGAGGATTATCTCTTGTTCCTAAATTAACAGTTTCATGAATCAAACAGGAAATTGACTACCCCTATAAACTTGTCATGCAAGTCATAAAATCTATCTAATCTCACAACAGATCTAGGGATAGAGTTTACTAGCTTGGATGTTGATTCAAGAGATATAGGATTAGATATTACCGTGAAGTTTCGAAGATTCTCATCATGAATGACTTCATTAATGATTGCATCCTGGAAGGTTTCTTCCATATGCAAAAATTTGATGATCTACTAGTCATCATCGAACACTCTCCAATTTGTGATATTATCTGAAATCAACGACCAAAACAACAATTCGATAAAAACGCATTAGGTGAAAGACTTGCTATGGGAAAGAGTTTAGAAACAACATTGGCTAGTAAATCAACTTCTGAATTACTCATCCTAGGAATAGAATTTATATTAAATGCTAGAAATTTATGCATTAAACTCCATACCTCAGTTTGGTAGCTTTTCAGATGCAGTGACAAACAATGTATTGTGTTTCTTACCTACTTGACCACGATTTATGAATCATCAAATACAATCAAATTTTGCACATCCATATCCAGTGCTTTCTTAGGTCCTTGTAGAAGTGCTTTGTACTTGGCTGTGTTGTTAGTACATTCAAACTCTAATCGACAAGCAATAAAATCTTTATTACCTGTAGGTTCGATGAGCACACAACAAGCACCTGCTCCTTCTCAGGATTTGGATCCATCAAAATATAGGGACCATATTTGTGCATCATTAGAATTACTTGGCATATTCAGAAATGTTGGTGTCTGAGTATAAGTTGTAACTTCAGATTGTTGTCTCAGATCAGTGATAGATGAAATTTTGATCATGAAGTTATCAAAAAAGGTATTCATTCCCTGCATTTCAATAGAATTTGTATATGCAACGAAAGGCTCATTTGGATTGTTCAGATATGTCATGGTATTCTTCAGATAATGTTCCCTATTTATTTTGATTTTATTGGGATGTCCATTTTCAGGCAGCCACAAGTGAGACCAGTCTGTAGCAAAATAACCATGCAGTTATTTTCACCAATCTTTGCTTAAAAACAAACCATAAAATTCAGGAATATCAACAACGATAATATCAATTATCTGATGAACTTTAGGATTGGATTATAATCTAGTCAACACATTCTTAAGCTCATCGATCACTTTAACATTCGTTCGATCTAGTTGGATAATTTTAAGATCAAAAGGTTGTACTTCTGCATTATTTTTATGGCATACTGATAGAGGCATCATGTTCAATGATGCACTAGAGTCAACCATACAATTATGTACATTCCCATTAAAAATTTCAAAGGTTAGTAAAAAAGGTGGGACATTTTTCTGTGTTGAAACAACAAAATTCTGGTGATTTTTTATTGTTGTCCCTAAAACTATTTTATTTACATTTGCTACAGTTTTTTCTGCTAAATCCCTTTTATCTTGAGGTTCATATGTCTTTCTAGTTTGGACATTTTTTGCTACGTTTAGATCAATTTCTGTTGATTTTTTGCTGCTAAGATTGTTCTTCTTACTGTTTGCAGTGATGCTTTGAAGCATTTTCTGCAAAATAAGAGGAAATTTCAGCAGTTCAAAAATATAAATATTGTCCCTTAGTTTTTTCAGATCTTCGATTAAATCATACTCTAAAACTGGGGTAGATAAGTTTTGTCTAGTTTCTGTTTTCTTTGTTTGTTTAAGAGACACATTTTTACTTGTTTTAGGTGTGGGTTTGTTTTGATTTTTGCTTCTAGTGTTGTAGGGGTGAAATTTTTTGAAATTTGCTTGAAAAATATTGTCCAACAAGTGCTCAAAAATAGGAAGAGAGGAGTCCTCTTCTAGTACCTCTTCCTCAACTATATCATCATAATTTTCAGAAGGAACAAAAACATAATTATCACGTGCTTCTAGTATTGTTTGCAAAGCATACTGTAAATTTTCAAAATTTAGACCTTTTGTGGTCGGGTTTGGCCAGTTTGGAGGGAAAGGCTTTCTAAAAGGAGGTTTGAAAATTCTTTTCTTGTGGATGCCTCCTCAGCTAATATTTTCAAGTCAACAACATGATTGGACAGTTTCTGGAAAGATTTATGCAAGCTCTCTAAGTCTAAAGTTTCTTGTTGATTTTTTGTTTGAGGAGGCCTAGTGATAATTTCTATTTTCTTCTTAGAGGACGAAGTCATTTCAACTTCACTGTTCAGATTATCTTTTAAGCTCAATATATCTTTCTTGATTTGACTTGCCTCCTCAAAGGATTCTAACAACGTGTTATTCTTGGACCTTTTAACCCATATGGATATGTTATTCTATAATGCCTTAACATAATATGCAACAATTAAACTTTCTGCGAGCATCGAATCTGCAAGGATTTTGTTCTTTAACGTCAGAAACCTTCAGTTAAATTCCTTCACCTTTTATTTAGGGCTCATTTTTAAGCTATAAAGTTCCATAACCAAGACTTCCAGAGATTTATCATCTCCAAATATTTCTAGAAAACAAGTTTCAAACTTGTCCCAAGAGACAACGGTTTGGGGTTGTTGAGTGAAATACCATGTGGAGGAATTTCCCTCAAAAGTATAAGGAAATAATCTGCATACTACATCCTTGTGTTCAATGCTCTGGAGTATAATGGACAACATAAATTTCTTGATGTGATCCTCAATGTATTTCTTCGAATCTGGAACGAATTTGGGCAGCCATTTCTCCAGACGTTTAGGTAGTGGGTGTTGGGGTCCAGGTACGACCATGACATCTTGATCATGACAAGGTCTAGATCTTGGGAGTTAGTGGTGTCAAAGGCTGAGATGGTTTTGATGAAGAACTACCTTCGTCCGAAGAATATCCTCCTGAAGAGGATGGAGAAGAACGAAGTGGAGATGGTGGGATACTAGATCCTCCAGCTCCATGGATAAGCATTTCCGCAGGATCAATAGTATTTCCAGTCCCTACCATGTTTCTAGGCAGACCAATGCTTTGAATTTGTTCCTGTAGATTGAGTTATCTACCAAGTTGTCTAATATGAGCTAAGGCACTATGATTTCTTATAAGTGACTGGAAGACAATTTCCTGGACATTAATCCCTTGAGGGAGTGGTGTCACTAGTTCGACAAGAATATCAGGGTTATCATTTGAGGTAGTTGTTGTTTCAAGTGTAATGTTTGTGTCAGTGAGGCTACGCGTCACGATGGGAGAACGGTTGTTTGGAGGGGTCTTTTGACCTCCATGCGCCATCAATCAAATTCAAGCCCTCCTTCTAGCGCCATTTGTTGACGGGCATATAGTGACACACCGTCAACTAGAAGGCCAAATCTGGACCGAGGTTGTCTAAATAACCAAATTCGTTTGGAAGGAAATGACCTGATGGGTTTAATGTCTTTGTTGGCCAACTAAAGTCTTAAAAATAAAAAAAGAAATGAAACTAATCTAAAAGCTATGATATTATGAATATAAGTTTACTAATTACAAGAATTCAAATAGAAACATGAGTATGTACAAATCATTATAAATAGTTTATATACATCTTGCAACATTTACTTGACATCTTGCGAAACAAATGTTCTTAAAAGTGTTTATAAAAGAGATAAAGAAAGAACATACATTTTTTTGTTTTCTTTTTAATATTTAAAGATCTAACACTAATGCATACTAAGAAAATATAATTGAAATAAGAATAGATAAACAGTCAAAGTTAATCCATGCTACCCTTATTTCATTAATAAATCATTTAACTAAATAACAAGTAAACTAACCTGTAACTAATTGATTAAGGTGAATTTATCTTCCTGTGTAATTCGAGTTCCTAACTGTCCTGCATATGAGGGAAACTTGTAATAGAATAGTGCTAATACTCCTAGAACAAATTCAAAGATGCATTGGAGTGAGAATATAACAATAGAATGGTAAATGCAAAGATCTGGTGATCTTATGATAATCAACACTTATAAAGAGAGGAAACTCAATTCAAATAATTAATATAATCCATCATGCAATATCTAGAACAAATCGACAATAATGAAATGGCAGATTGATCACAGATGTAAAATGGAATAACAAATTATAGACAACATCTAAATATTTAATAATATGAAACACCATATGCTAAACTGAATAAATCTGCATCAAACATAACAATATTTCATAAGATCGAGGCAATGAAAGAACAACAATGGAATAAGCATCACACAGGTCTAAAGACAAATGTTGAATAGATTCTCCATATAAGTTCAACAAATCACATGTCCATAATGTATCCCCCAAAAAAGTTGTCTTCACTACTAACAATGATCACTATTTAAACTATTTTTGGATTAACAAACTCTTATCATTCAACATAGAGTGCAGTCCCCCCAAAAATAGATTGTTTTACAAAATTAATACAACAGGAAACCACTCATGTAGGAGTTGATTTGTCAAAATTATTACAAAATAACAAAGTTTTATTAGCATAAAAGAAAGAAACTACTGAATACTACAACGTATGATCCAATATGGTTTCTCCATGTAAACAACATCATAATTATCATTTTCTTGTAGATAGAAAAACAAAATTGATATTCAGAAAATAATGCTAACTAATATTCAGAAATAGACTGGCTACAGAGTCAAAGATTATGTAGCTAGTCTTATATTAACAAAGAAAATCAAAACTTAATTTTCCTATTTTGACTTTCATAACATAATTAAATGAAATAAAATCAAACAAAATAACTTTTACCATTTAGAAATTAGACAGTGAAGGATCCGATAGTTCCGAATTAATGGTGGCATTGAAGTTGGTTTCATTTTTTATGATTATATTACTGGATCTTTTGGGTACTTTATTTTCCCTTTCTATGCATCCTTTCAACTCTTGGTTTTCTCGTTCAAGTAAATAATTTCGAGTATCCAAATGTTTTCCTTGTGCCTGTAACAATGGTATGTACCTGTAATAGTGTTCTACCCAATCGAAACAACTGGCACAATGCACCGGTGCTATAGCCGGTCGAGGTGGAATATTTTCAACAACGGGTATTTCGTGCTTCCCTGTGGCTTGTTTCAAGTCATGGATAATTCCAACAAATCCCTCTTGTCCTTTCAAAAAATGGGGTAGTCTAGAGACAAAGTCATATTGCTCAATTTGACCAGTAGTTTTGTTCCCAAGACACTGAATATCTGGATCTTTTAGTGCAAGGAAATTGTTGATCTCGTTGTTTGAGTAGTGATCATTGACCTCAATCATAGATATCAAGATCAAATGACCCTTTTTTCGATTCCTTAAAATCCTAGATATTAATCAACCAGATCTCTTATTCATAAAATTCAAATCTGAGATTTCCTGTTTCTTACGCTTATGAATTTTCGTTACAGTAGGCTTGTGACTATGGCCCTAATTTGGTTTGTTAGCAATAATAGGGGAAACCTTTCCTTTTAATTCATCCACTACCCGTTCCAATGATTTTCTGGGAAAAACAATACATAGTGTTTTTTTAACCATGGGGGTTTGTAAAGCAACAGACATAGATTCATTAATTTCACAACCATCAGGTGAATCAAAACCTTGATTCTCAGTCACGGGATTATCATAATTGGGGTTCAAATTTGAAGGTGAATTCACTGCGATGTCGAGTTGGGAAAAACTATTTCAACTTAGGAAGATTTCCCAAGTGTCCCCGATTTGTGATAGGTGAAATAGAAACAGGATTTTTATAAGCCTGTGATCAAAGAGGCTTGACAGAGGGTTCAAGATTTGTTTCTTATAGCATTTTGACATTACATATAGAATCATTAACAAGTATAATGACATGTTCAACTTAAAACCTATGAACAACATCAACAGTTGGACGTGGTATAAAAACACTAACCCATACCTACCCTCGCACGTTAGAAACTGCTTCAGAATCAAAATAAGGTCGTTTTATTGAGGTTTTAGAAGGGTAATAGGAATACCTTTAGGGCAGCAGGTAGACTCGCGAGAGACCATGAACAGGCTCCATGGAACATCTTCCAATTTAGCATTCTTGAACCACTTTTTTCCTTCCTGTTGGAGTTCTGTCACTCAGGCTATACAGTCCTCTGTTACCTCCAATTGCACATCCCCAACTTTGACTCTAATCCCATCAAAATTTTGAGCAAAGGCTTGTGTGATGGCCAGGTTGTAGCCTTCAAATTTCTAAATGAAAGTATCTCAATTGAGAGCCTGCAAATCATCTATGGCATTGTCATGGGTAAGACATGCCTGATATCCATTAGGTTCGATTCGAATGAAAGGGGCCATGGTCATTGTGAAATAGACACAATAGATATCACGGGAGGGGGACTTCGATTTCCAATATACAAGTAGCAAGGAGAGGTTTGTGAAAATTAAAACAGCCCGATACCTACGAAGCTTGGAGACTGTCATGCTTGATAAAATGAGTTTGGAAAGATGAAAAAACAGAGTGCATGAAAAACTATGAGTGATTAGACATAATGAGTATCAAACCCTCAACCACTATGAAATGCCAATTCAAACAATGAATGGGAGTCATTAACGTACAGGATAGCATGGCGAGGTGTAGTTGCAGGTACGTCAGACATGTACCAAGTGACATGAATGAGATATGACTAATATACCAAAGAGCATGTATCGATTGTTAACGCAAAGTTGCAGTGCACTTATGGATGAATAATCAAACCACACAATTAATCATAGAAAATCTCATATCATATAAAAACTGTGATAATCAATTAATCAATGAGCTTATAAAACTTCAATTTAGTAACATGTAGGTGCCTTCAAACTGTAATCTCTTAGGTAGAAAATACAAACTACATAAGCATTACCCAAGCCAATTTTTTGTTTAAATTTCATTCTTGCAGTCATGAATTTTAAGCAAAACAAACAAAAATTTAAACGAAAAACTCATAAGATAAGTTTATCCCAATCATTGCCTCAAAACCCAAAAGACACAAACCTTAATAAATGTAAGGAGGTGGCAGCAACAAAAATATATTATCTCTTTGTGATGAGTTTTTAAATGTGATAAAATTCGATAGAATTGGTGGCTGCCAACACTCTCTTATATGAGATTTCCTTTGGTGGAGAATTGAAGTGGTGAGGGCTCAACTAGAAGGAAATTAGTTTCTCGGTTCCGAACCGTGCTGACACAAAAGTTTGTAACTCATTCACTTCTACTGATTATATATTAATAGAAATACTTTTTTCTCTTCCAATTAATATATCGCAAATATTTGAATTATTATTCCATGGGCGTATTTGTTATGAGTGTTGATGGATTATGCTATTGAATGTGCTAACATTATATATTATCACCATATTCTTGTGTTTCTTGGTTGTTGAGGACTAGTTGTAGGTATTTTCTTTGGGTCAATTACTCAACGGTGGACTACATCGAACGTCTAGATGAGGTAGGCCTCTTACCTTGTCTTGCTAGAATATTTATTTATATAGTATACCAGAGATTAGAGTTGATTTCTATAGTCATTTCCTTCTATTGTGGTTTACTCCTAGCCATAGAGAGATTTTCATTGTAACAATACCAAAGCACCCAAAGTTGATGGATGATACTTGAATCCACCTTAAAGTACTACTTTGAAGGAAATTATCATATGCAAAAGAGGATTCCTCAAAATTACTAAAACATCATCATCATCATCACCATCACATCTATATAGTATTAACTTATTAAAAAAATATATTGCAAACTAAGAAATGAATGACTAAGATATGTAAAAATCAAAGTTCTAACCTTCTAATGCCAAAATCTAGGTTCTTACATTTACAAATCCCTAGAACACCACTATGATCTAAAATAGACTAATCTCTCCTTGCATGTCTTGTCATGTAGCTTCCCATTTTGACCTATACAACAATAAAGATAAATTTCCATAACATTATTAAAGGAAAAAGTCAAATCAAAATGTAGATTGCAATGAAACAATAATAACAAAAAAATAAACCTTTCGCATCCAAAGAAATATTTTTTTTTCTAAGGGCATATGACGTAACCTTATGCCACAAAGTTCATTTCCATACAATGAAGTGTTTATGAAATTTTAATTCTATGTGAAAAAAAATTTGTTCCTTGCTAATGCATGACATTCCTTGAGTTTCCATGCCATGTCATGCCATGTCGTATCATTCCTTTCCTTGCCAAGCCATGTCATGCCTTGCTTTTATATGCCATGTCATTGCATACCTTGCCTTGTCATGTTGTTCCTTACATTTACATGCCTTTCCATGCCTTATCATTCCATGCCATGCCATGCCATGCCTTTCATTTCCATGCTATTCTTTTCCTTGCCATGTTGTGCCTTGCCTTGCCTTGTCGTTCCTTTCCTTTCCATGCCATGTTATGCCATTCCTTTCCTTTCCATTGCATGCCTTTCCTTTTCGTTCCATGCCTTTCCATGTCATTCCATGACATGCCTTTCCCATACATGCCATGTATTGCATTTCCATGCCATGACATGCCATTGCATGCCTTTCCTTCTCATGCCATATCTTGCCATGCTATGGCATGCCTTTCCTTTCCATTCCATTGCATGCCTTTCCTTTCCATGCCATGTTGTAAATGTGTTGAAGTTGCACATAATAGATAAACAATAATACACAAATTTATAGAGATAATTTGAGAAAGAATAAGAAGGAGAGAAATAATAGAAGAATTCTCATTAACCATTATGAATAATGAATAATTTACACATTATATACTCTATATAACTCAATGAGTGTGCACTGGAGGAGAACCAATGCACCATAGTGGTGTTCTAGAGTGATATGGACACACACCATCATTTATAGGAGTGAACTTCCACCTAGTCTAGTCTCTAAGGAAGTTACGGGAGTGAATTGCCACCTAGCTGAGTTAACTAGTCAACTAGTCTTCAATTAACTGACTGAACAAAGAGTAGTGAGGAGTAGATCAAGGAATAAATGGTAATGCACTAGTCTGCTGATGGTCCCAAGGAAAGTGTGAATTAGCATGGCGATGATCCCAATGTTTCATGGTGAAAAAACCAATGTAGCATGTAAACTCAACTCAACTAGTCAAACTGAAGTGTCAACTGAAAGAGAATATTCTCCAGGTGGAATATTCTCCCCTAAAATATAGGAGATTGGATAATGAATAATTATGACTAATAAACAAGGAAAAAACCGAGGAAAAATAAATCCTAGGTGTGTGTGAAGTAACTCCAACACCCCTCCTGAACATCACTATGGTGAAAATAAAGAAAGGGTCTCGACAACGAGGCCATGTTAGGTACCCAAATACAAAAGATACACTAAAATAAAGTGAGGAAAGAGGGAAAAACTAATGGGAAAACCCTTCGTTAAGGTACAATGTATGTGAAAAGAAGAATTACAATTTCTAGGAAACTGTCCTTCACTCCCAGATGACTTCGCAGAGAATGGAACTTCTGCTTAGTGAAGGTCTTGGTGAATATGTCTGACGTTTGTTTTGCTGAAGGACGTAACTATAGGTCGATGATCCCCTCGTGTACTAATTTCTAGATGCAGTGCATGTGGATATTGATGTGCTTCATCCACAACCTCTGAACTAGATCTTTGCATAACTTCAAAGTGCTCTGGTTGTCACACCAGATGACGATCATCCGATGAAACTGAATTCCCAACTCAATGAGAAAATGTTGTAGCCACATATCCTAAATGGTTATTTTAACTACCCATTTGTACTCTGCCTCGGCTGAATATAGAGAAATGGAGGCTTGCTTCTTACTTGACCAACAGATAGGCCTAGAACCAAGACTAAGTGAGTAACCAGACATGGACTTCCGATCAGTGTTATTGCTAGCCCAGTCAAAATAAATATACCCGATGAGATCTAATGTAGAGTCTATTGCATAATGAATCCCAAAGGTGATGGTACCCTGTACGTTCTAAGGATACACTTTGTAGCCTTCCAATGTAGCTCATGAAGCTCTTGCATGAACCTGGAAACTGTGCCAACTACATAGGAGAGGTTCTGTTTGGAGTGTGTGAGATACAACAATATCCCCACTAGCCGTATGTACAATGTGTTTTCAACCAGTGGAGTCTCCCCTCCATAATCAAGTTTGAATCCTGATAGGAAAAGAGTCGGAGTAGACTTGTCGTCTGTCATGTGAAATATCTCAAGGAAATCTCCTGTATACTTGGCTTGAGACAATTTGATGCCTGATGCATCTTGACTGATCTCGATTCCAAGGAAGAAGTGTAGCAGACCCATGTATGTCATCAAAAACATGTCATGTAAAATCCTCTTGACTACAACAATCTATGAAGTCGAGCAACTAGTGATCATCAAATCATCAACATACAAAACTAAGAGTAGAATTGAATCAACCATCCTGAGCATGTAGACCTTCAGGTATGATTTACAACGTACAATGTTCTGTGAAAATAGGTAGGAGTCCATCTTGGCATACCATGCCCTTGGATCTTGCTTGACACTGCAAAGAGACTTCTTTAGTCGATAGACGAAAAATGAGTCCTGCATAAATCCTTGGGGTTGCTCAATATAGATCTCCTCAGAGAGAGCATTGTGAAGAAATGCATTCTTCATGTCCATATGATGGACTTCCCATACATTGGTTTCCATAATGGAAAGTGCCAATCATATGGAATCCATATTTTCTAATGGAGTGAAGGTCTCATCATAGTTAATACCATGAACCTATTGAAATCCTTTGGAAAAAAGCTTGTCTTTGTATATGCTAATCTGTCCATCCACTACGCTCTTGGTCCTATAGACCCATCTGACAAGTTTCCTCCCATAAGTAAGGGGAACCGTACCTCAAGTCGGGTTCTTGAGGAGGGAGTTGTACTCCTCCTACATGGTGGATTCCCAAAAGGGATTTCCAAAAGCCTCACCATAATACTATGAATCTGAAGACAGAACGAAGAAAATATGCTTGGATGGAAATGGTTCAGTGTCAGTGAGTGCAAAAGGAGGCTCCTTGAAATTAGATCGATTCCTCCTAGTATCGACTGGATCACCAACAAGATCCCTTGCATCCTGAAGAGTAGTTTGTTCCCACTTGGGCCTCTACTATGGCTCTGCAACTTCATCTGGATTCTCTGAATCTGCAACTAACTGTACTGACATTAAATATGAATCATCTAAGTCCTCTTAATTAGAACTCTCATCTGAAGAAGAGACAACATCTGCATGCTCATCATTTCGAACATGTCGAAGAATGAAGGTGTATGCATGGAGCTACTGAGGTGCATGAGAGACACTTTCCTAGAATTGGACACTTCTCTCAATGATGAGCCGGTCCAAGGAAATATCAATAAGCCTATATACCTTCACACTGTCGGGGTATCCAAAAAAAAATACACTTAGTGCTCTATGGATCAAGTTCCTTCATCCTTTGAAAGGGAATCTGGGCCCATGCATGTGAACCGAAAATGTGAAAGTGGGTCACTTCTGGTTTGAGGCCACTCGAAGCCTCATAGGGGTCTTATCCTTGACATATCTATGGGGAGATCTATTTTGGATGTATGTTGCACAATTAAGTTCTTTGGCCCATAGTCTCTATGGTAGTGACTTTGCATGCAGCATGCAAGATGCCTTCTCTTTTAGAGATCTGTTTTTTCACTCATCAACTCCATTTTGTTGTGGAGTATAGGGAATTTTGTTCTACAACTGAATCCCTACCTCATGGAAAATATTATGGATCTCATGATTTACATACTCTACCCTGTTATCAGTTCAGATGACTTTGATATTCTTTCTGGACTATGTCTTAACCAGGGCTTTGAAATCTTTGAGGTGTTGAAAGACCTCGGATTTTTTCCTAAGAAAGTAGATCCATGTAAAATGTGAGAAATCATCAATAGAAATGAGAACAAACCTTAGGTTTCTGATAGATGGATGTGAAAAAGGACCCATAAGGCCACTGTGTATCACATCTAAAGATGCAAAATCTCTCTGAGACTTTTCTTTGTCGAATTTCTCTTGAGGGTGTTTTCCGAGAACACATCCCTCACATACTCCCTTGGAGAAATGGATGTCTGGTAGACAATCAACCAATATTTTCTTGCTAAGTTTTTGCATGTATCTAAAATTCAAATGTACAAACCTTTTGTGCCATGTCCTACTACTTTCATCAACATGAGTAAGTGGTAAAGCATAATCATGTTCAATGAATTCAGAAAATGTATACAATCTAGACTGATGATTTACATCACCAGTAGAAACCCTGGAGTTGGTTTTCATGTCATATATGTCCACAGAATTTGGTGTGAATATGAATTTATTTCCAATGCCATAATTCATCATCTGATAAATGAAGATAAGTCTGAAAGAAATTTTGGGAACATGTAACACATTCTCGAAGCTTCCATTGGTGAGTTCAATCCTTCCTTTTCCAATGACCTCGAAAGAAGAGTTTCTCCCCATCATAATAGAAGGACCTTTTCATGCATCCAATGAAGAATATAATGCTTTTGAGGCAGCCATGTGATGTGATGCTCATGAATCAACGATCCAAGCATCAGGAGATGAGTTGATGGAAATCAAGGCATGGCTAGAATTTCCTTTCTTGGGATTAAGATCTTCTAGATTCTTCTTCTTGGCATCCTTGGGAATGTGATATCAAAGGTTGTTTTGATGAAGTATTTGAGACATTATATATATATTATTTTCCATGCATGTATATTCTGGATGGAATAATTTGTGATAGTACGATCATTTCTCCCCTTTTCTCCCCTTTTGCCCTTTGGATCTGGAGGCTTCGGTGAAGGTTTTTGTGTACCCTTCCTTATTCATATGTGCATGAGCTTTCCTTTTGTATTTATATTTATATTTCTGATATTTATGGCTACCATACTGCACAGTGAGTGCATGTGCCTTTGGGCCTTTGATTTTTCCCATGTTGATGAGCTTGGTTTTCTGTTGTATCATTGATTCGATAAATTCCTCAAGAGAGGGCATCTTGTAGGTCGCTCTAGAGGTGAATATGACAGAATGGAATGTGGATATGAATATCGATAATTTAGGACCAATATTGGAGAGAATGGTGAGAACCATTTGTTTCTCCTCCTTTGATTTATCAACCCCGCAAGCTTTGAGTTGTGACAGTAAATCATTGAATTTTGTAAAGAAATGTTGGATATTGTTGAGGATTTTTTGGATACAATTTGAGTAGCTCCAACTCCATCATGTGTCCCCTCATCTAATCCTTTTTTCCAAACATCCCTTACAAGGTGGTATAGGCTTCATTGGGATTCTTATAGGAAGATATGTGAAAAAGGAGATCGAGGGAAATAAGACTACAAATTGTTTCTAGTGCCTCATCCATGCGATTTAAGTACTTGAATTTTTCTATGGATGATTTCAGTTCTATATTTGTATTCAAGGTTAACCTATACAACCCTCTAGTTCGGATGTGTATGGCTATTTTCTCCTTCCAGGCAAAGCAGTTGTAAGGTGTAAGAATGAATTCTTTTTGGAAATCCATCTTTCCGCTATCTTCAATCTTTTGTACCTACAAAACAAATTGGTGTATATTTTTCTAAGAAGTCCCTCGGTTCTGATACCATGTAAATGTGTTGAAACTTCACATAATAGATCTATCTAAACAATAATACACACATTTGCAGAGAGAATTTGAGAAATAAGAAGAAGGAGAGAAAGAATAGAAGAATTATCATTAACTGTTGTGAATAATGAATATTTTACACATGATATACTCTGTTTAACTCAATGTGTGCACACTGGAGGAGAAACAATGCACCATAGTGTTTGTATAGAGTGATCTAGACAAACACCAAAGGTTACGGGAGTGGTATTCCACCTATTCTAGTCTCTCAGGTAGTTGTGAACTGCCACCTAGCTGAGTTAACTAGTCAACTAGTCTTCAATTAACTGACTGAACATAGAGTAGTGAGGAGTAGATCAAGGAATTAAGGATAATGTGACATTATGGTCATGATCCCAAGGAAATTTTTCATTATCATGGTGATGATCCCAATGTTGCATGGTTACAAAACCAATGTAACATCTAAACTCAACTCAACTAGTCAAACTGAAGTGTCATGTTAAGAACCAAATATCAATATAGCATAGAAAAACCTCAGAAAAAGTACTCAATGCCTTGAAAAAAAGATAAGTTCAGATAATAAGCCTCTTTGAGGGGGAAACCTCATTTTACCCCACTTAAATGTTCAAGTACAAGATGATTCAAAATGAAAATGTCTCCTTGTTATATATAGGAGACTACGAGGTATAATTACAACTAATGGCCTAAAGCTGACATAAATAAAATAACAATACTAATATAATATGCCCCAATTAAGGGGTAATGAGCCAATATTAGGGCTTAACATGAACCTCCCCTTGAGACAAGTGTTGTTCGAAACAATTGAGTAACTCTGGATGCTTCTGTATAAAAGACTCATCTTCTCAAGTGGAATCTTTAGCCAATAGTTTCCTCCATTTAATGAGATACTTTGAAATGGATCTATACCTCAGCTGGAGAATTCTTGTGTCAGTGATGGCTTCAGGCTCCAATATGATTTTTCCTTCCTCGTCAAGTTCTGGAAATATAGTTTGAACTGGGATCTTGTCGCCTATAACCTTCTTTAAGCATGAAACATGGAAAACTGGGT
>ML776611.1:1040600-1113987 GCA_009831015.1 Picea engelmannii
AACTCCAACACATGTGATGTGATTCCTTGTCTTGGCTTGCCTTTCATTTCCATGACATGACATTCCATGCCATGCCTTTCCAATCTATGCCTTGACTTTCTATGATATGGCATTGCATGCCTTGCATTTCCATGCCATGCCATGCTATACCTTGCATTATCATTCCATGCCATGCCATTTCACGCTATTCCATGCCTTCCTTTTCATGCCATCACATGCCTTTCCTTGTCATTACATTCCATTGCAATCCTTTCCTTTCCATGCCTAGATTTAATTAGCCTTGGCATGTCCTGCCTTTCTTTTCCTTGCTTTGTCTTTCCTTGCATTTCCATACCTATACCTAGACCTATACCAAGACATTTACTTGTCGTGCCTTTTCTTTCCATGGTCTAAGTCACAATTAAGGTCACGGGTTAACTCATGATATAGGTCTATGTCATGGTATAGATCTAGGTCCAGGTCTATGTCATGGTCATGGTTTATGTATAGTTCTAATGCCAACATGTCCCTGAATGACTTGAGAGGCAAGTTGGAATTCGTGAAAAAACTCAAAGAGGGAATCAAATAGACAAAACCTCAACTCCATTGGATTTGGGGCACTAGTTTTCAGCTAGTGGGGCCCTTCCACTATCATTCCATTTCCCGGAAAACCATTTGTTGTAGGATCTCCAACACTAGGGTTTTTCTCAATGAAGCATAGTGCAATTTCTAAACAAGAGGTCGATTTTCAAGAAAACTATGTCGGGTGATTTTGGGTAGTGTGGTTGTGTGGGCCTTGGCCAAATATACTTGAGGGAGCTTACGAAACACCATTATGTTGCACGGTTTGGATTTTATTCACCTCGACAAAATTGACGACATGTCCTTGAAGGACTTGAGGAGGCGAGTTGCAACTCGCGATAAAACTCAAACCGTGACTTGGATGGATGAACCATTGGTTTCATTGGATCTCGGGCACCGGGTTTTAGCAAGCAGGGACCCTCCACTAAAGTTTCATTTCCTAGACAATCGTTTGTTGGAGGATCTCCGACACTAGGGTTTTTCTCAATGAGGCATAGTGCAATTTATGAAGAAGAGGTCGATTTTCAAGAACATTGTTTCAGGAAATTGTGGGCAGAATGGTCACATAGGCCTTAAAAAAATAGATGTGTGGGAGCTTACAAAACTACGTTATGCTACTTGGTTTGTATTTTATGCCCCCATACCTAATTTTCAATATGTCCCTGAATGGCTTGAGGAGGCGAGTTGAAACTGACAATAAAACTCAAACCAAGAATCAGATTGACAAACCATCGATTGCATTGGATATGAGGCATTGGTTTTTAGTTGGTGGGGCCACTTAGTTGTCATTCCATTCCTCGGAAAAATGTTTGATGGAGGATCTTTAGCACTAGGGTTGGAGGATCTTTAGCACTAGGGTTTTTCTCAATGAGACATTGTACAATTTCTGAACAAGAGGTTGATTTTCAAGAATACTATGTTGGGAGATTGTGGGTAGTGTGGTCATGTGGGCCTTTGTAAAATAGATGTCTCAGAGCTTATGGAACTCTATTATGCTACTCAATTTTTATTTTATACCCTTGGACCCAATTGTCGACATGCCCTTGAATGGCTTGAGAAAGCGAGTTTCAAATCGCGATAAAACTCAAACCGAGATTCAGATGGACGAACTATCGGTTGCATTGGATTTGGGGCACCAGGTTATAGCTAGTGGGGCCCCTCTATTGTCATTCCATATCCTAGATAACCATTTGTTGGAGGAACTCTCGCACTAGCGTTTTTCGCGATGAGGCATAGTGCAATTTTTGAGCAAGTGGTGGATTTTCAAGAACACTGTGCTAGGAAATTATTGGTAGCATGGTCACTTGGGCCTTCGAAAAATAGACATTTGAGAGTGTACAAAACTCCATTATGCTACTCAGTTTGTATTAATTCCCCCGAACCAAATTGTTGATATGTCTGTGAATGCCTTGAGGAGGTGAGTTGCAACTCACGATAAAACTCAATCCAGGACTCGAATGGATGAACCATCAATTGCATTAGATCTGAGGCACCCTGTTTTAAATAGTGGGGCCCCTCTATTTTCATTTTGTTTCCTAAACAACCATTTGTTAGAGGCATAATGCAATTTCTGAACAAAATTTCAATTTTCAAGAACAATGTGCCAGGAAATTATGAGTAGCGTGGTCGCATGGGCCTTGGAAAAATAGACATACAGGAGATTACATAATTCCATTATGCTCCTTGGTTTGTATTTTGTGCCCCCAAAGAAAATTGTTGACATGTCTCTAAATGGATTGAGGGGGTTAGTTACAACTCATGATAAAATTGAAATCAAGTCTCGGATGGAAAAACCGTCAATTGCATTGGATCTGGGACACTAGTTTTTAGCTAGTGGGCCCCCTCCACTGCCATTTTGTTGCTCGTACAAGTGTTTGATGGAGTATGTTTGACACTAGGGTTTTTCTTAATGAGGCATAGTGCAATTTATGAACAAGAGGTCGATTTTCAAGAGCAGTGTGTCAGGAAATTGTGGGTAGTGTGGTTGCGTGGGCCCTAGAAAAATAGATGTGTGGGAGATTATGAAACTATGTTATGCTCTCAGTTTGGATTTTATTCCCCCGAACCAATTTTTTGACATGTTCATGAATGGCTTGATGAGGCAAGTTGCAACTCATGATAAATCTCAAATAGGGACTTGGATGGATGAACTGTTGGTTGCATTGGATTCGGGGCACCTGGTTTTAATTAGTGGGCCCCCTTTGTTGTCATTTCATTGCCTGGAAAACTGTTTGTTAAAGGATCTTCGACACTAGGGTTTTTCTCAATGAGGCATAGTGAAATTTCTAAACAAGAGGTTGATTTTCAAGAACACGGTATCGGGAAATTGTGGATAGCATGGTCATGTGGGCATTTGAGAAATAGATGTGTGGGAGGTTATGAAATTCCATTATGTTGCTCGGTTTGAATTTTATGCTCCCAGACCAAATTGTAGACATGTCCCTGAATTACTTGAGGAGGCGAGTTGCAACTCGCGATAAAAATTAAACCGAGACTCATATGGATGAATTGTGGGTTGCATTGGATCTGGGGCACCGGGTTTTGGCTTATGGGGCCCCTCCACTGTCATTCAGTTTCATGGAAAACCATTTGTTGGAGGATCTTTAGCATGAGGGTTTTTCTTAGTGCTTATTACATATTTTTGACAATTTAACACCTTGTTAGTCTAGACATGGCAAGGCATGGCATGGCATGAAAAGGAAAGGTATGACAAGTCATGGCATGGCATGGAAAGGAAAGTCAAGGTATGTCATGAAAATGCATGGCATGGAAAGGAAAGCTAAGGCATGGAAAGGAAAGACATGGAATGGAAAGGCATGGCATGGCATGGAATGAAAAGACATGGAAAGACAAGGCATGGCATGTCATGTCATGGAAAGGAAAGGAAAGTCATGGCATGACAAGGAAAGGTAATGCAAGGCATGGCATGTCATGACAAGGCAAGGCATGGCATGGCATGACAAGGAAAGGAATGGCATAGCAAGGAAATGCATGGAATGACAAGGCAAGGCATGGAATGGCAAGGCAAGGCATGGCATGACAAGGCATGGCATGACAAGGCAAGGCATGCAATGGGAAGGCATGGCATGAAATGGAAAGGAAAGGATTAACATGGCATGGAAAGGCAAGGAATGAGATGGAAAGGAAATACATGGCATGACATGGCATGGTGAAGAAATTGCATGTATTGGAAATCCATAGCAATGGCATGTCAATGACATGTCATGGAATTGAAATGGCATCGCAAGGAAAGGAAATGAATGCAATGGCATGGAAATGACATGTCACGGCAAGGACAGGAATGCCATGAAATGGCTTGGAAAGGCATGACATGGAAAGGAAAGGCATGGAAAGGCAAGGCATGGCATGGAATGGCAAGGCAAGGCATGGCATGGCATGGAAAGGAAAGCTAAGGCATGGAAATGCATGGCATGGCATGGAAAGGAAGTGCATGGAAACGCAAGGCATGGCAAGGCAAGGCATGGCATGGCATGGCATGGAAAGGCAAGGCAAGGCATGGATTAATAAGTCCTTGAATTTATGTTGTTTTCCATGCAATCCAAAAGAAATTATGGATCAATAGTATAATGAGACTACACCATAAGGATGGAACATAAACCTATTTAGTGACATCTCCTTCTATGCAAATCTTTTTAATTATGATGATCTTTGTTTCACAACTATGAAGATACTTAGATCCTTATTTCAAGTTTTGCGAATGATTTTATGGTTAGAAATTCATGGATGATCATTGATTTACCTATTAAGTTCTCTTTCTAAGTCCTTGATGGTTATTTATTGAATTTATTAAATAAATGTTTTATCAAAGTTGTGATATTGCATGTTATCTTGTATTCTTCTTGAATTAACCTTTTCTTCAAACCCTCAAGGAAAGGCATGGCATGGAAAGGCAAGGTAATGCATGTCATGGAATGAAATGAAAAGGCATGAAAAGGAATGGAATTGAGAGGCAAGGCAATACAATGAAAGGCATGACATGGTATGGCATGGCAAGGCAAGAAATGACTTGGCAAGGAAATTCATGGCATGGCAATGCAAGGCATGGCATGACATGGAAAAGGAAGGCATGGAATGGAAAGGCATGGCATGTAATGGAAAGGAAAGGCAATGCATGGAATGGCATGGAAATGAAAGACACGGCATCGCAGGTGAAGGAAATGCAAGGCATATAAAGGAAATGCATAACATGGAAAGTGAAGGAAATGCAAGGCATGGAATGGCATGGCATGGCAAGGCAAGTCATGGCATGACATGGAATGGAATGGATTAGCAAGGCAAGGCATGGCATGGCAAGGAAATGCAAGGAAAGACATGGCATGGAAAGGAATGACATAGCATGGAAAGGCATGGCATGGAATGGGAAGGAAAGGAAAGGCATGGTATGGCATGGCATGTCAAGGCATGTCATGTCAAGGAAAGGCAAGGAAATTCAAGGCATGGCATGGCAAGGAAAGGCATGGATTGGTAAGGCATGGTAAGACATGGAAAGGAAAGGCATTTAATGGCAAGGCTTAGCATGGAAAGGCATGGCATGGCATGGAAAGGCAAGAAAATGCATGAAATGGAATGGGAAGGAAAGGCATGGAAAGGCATGGCATGACATTGAAAGGTAAATAATGGCATGGCATGGAATGACATCGAAAGGTAAGGAATTGCATGGCATGACAAGGCAAGAAAATGCATGGCATGGCATGGTAAGGAAAGGCATGGAATGGAAAGGAAATGCATGGCTTGACAAGGAAAGGTATAGAAGGGAAAGGCATGGCATGGCATGGCATGGTGAGACAATGGAATGACATGGAAAGGAAAGGCATGGAATGACATGGCATGGCATGGAAAGGCAAGGAATGGCATGGAAAGGCAAGGAATGGCATGGAAAGTGAAGGAAATGCAAGGCACGACATGGCATGGCATGGCAAGGAAAGGCATGGCATGGAAATTGAAGGCAGTGCAAGGCAGGGAATGGCATGGCATGGTAAGGTAAGGCATGACATGACAAGGCATGACAAGTGAAGGCAAGGCCAAAATTTCAATATTTCATAAATATGAAATGTTTTTTCAATTATTCCTTTTAAATACCTATGGTCATTCAAGTAGACCACCAGGATCATTTCTAATACTGACGGTCTCCATTAACTTCTCATGTTCATAGTAACGCAAGAAGTATCATACCTTTAATGAGTTATTACTTGGCATTGTTTGTAGTTGGAGGTTTGTACCAATAAACAAGTTCATAAAGTGGTATATGAATTCACCTGTTCTATAATATTGAGATACATAACCACCTTTATTATGTGTTATTTTATCATGTGTCATATATTCTCCTTTAATAACCATCAACCCAATTGGAAATTAAATGCCTTCGGAGTCTGTTACTGATCGCATGAGGTCTTTATTTCCCTCTAAGCAACATGATAGCCAATAATTAGTGCCCCATTCATTACCTCTTGGAGAAACCAATGCGTATATGTTCCTTGCAAAAAATGGAGTGCTAACACATGAGTCCAGTAAATGACCAAAGAATAAAACATTGATGCTAGTTATTCAAAATTTAATAGAAGATTTCAATGAACCTGACAATATGAGATCTCAGACATGATCGTAATCTGTTGAAATAATCGACTGGTCCTCCTCCAACTAGGATAATTCAATAGTTATATGTTGACCAATGGGGAATGATACACGATCCCATATATCAACCTAGCCTGTCAATTAACAATCATCCCATTCATTATTACTATATGGACCACAAAACCAAGAAAGTTTTCTCATCCATATTTCAACTATTGCATTTTTTGATGTTATAATTGAATGAAATCCATGATTTCCCTAGATTGTTTTTCATTCATACCACTATGATCGATCTACATCTACCAACTCCCTGCTATGGGGAAAATTACCCTAATGTAGGTCTAGCGGTCTAGCGACTAGGCAGAGCTTTGACACTTTAAAAGACAAAAAAAAAATTATTCTACCCAAACCAAAAACAACCTTACGATAATTAAGGGAAGAGAGAGAATATATAAATGTGTACCTTAAGTCCTTATAGTTGTTTTCGATCCCTTCTAGTTTTTGTTTGTTCCAAGATTGTAGGCCTCCTCCCAAAGTTGGCCTAAAACAATGTTACAGAACAAAATATGACAACATATGTTTAATTATCAAGATTATATAAATGGTTAATTATTCATGAAAACATTCATAAACACAAACACATAGACATAAATATCTAGGACAAGAAGTTTTTCTCTTTATTGGTAAAAAAATTAGAAGTTACAACTTGAATTTTGTTGGCCCCACTCCACAAACCTTTTCTGGGTTCCTCTACTTTGTCTCCAAGTGCACTATTCCGAATATGTTATCCTCACAACTGATGCAAACCCCCTCCCCTATGAGGCTCGCGTGACCTCCTGGTATAGGATCCAATTACACAGGAGTTGAATTAGCTCTCAGATCCCTGCTGGACCCTCTCTTATGTTCACAGGCCCCTTTCATTTCCTTATGTAGGTTCACACATAACCCACTGGGTGCTTTCTCTAAGCCCCTTTTCCATTTGGGTCAAAACCACATACTCTATCCCTTATTTCCTAACAGAATCGCATATGACCGTGGGCTAGAACTGAGCGCTTATCCACAAGGCACTATTCGGAGCTCCGGGACTATGGTGCTCCATGAAATTTTCCAAACACAACACTCCAATCTACCGAAGTGGTTACCGACTGAATTCGATCATAAAGTGACTATTGATCGACAACTACAGGTTTTATCCTGTTCTTCCACTCTCCAAACTTCTATGGCCAGATCTTGTTGATTAATTGGGTTGGTTGTCATTGATGTCAACCCTTGAAGAAATTCTGGTAGCGAATTTCGGTAGCACAAAGGTTTGGGAAATGGACCCAAGTTTGTTTGATGTATAATGGTATGAGTTTTGATATATTTTCACGTAAGACTATTCTAGATGGATAGTACATGTCATGCCATTTCTGGTGGTATGTGGAACGTCACATAACTCCTCACGGTTAGAGAGTTATGTCCATGTGAAGTTGAAGAACCCTCAAGAGTCATCTAGAAGCCCCAAAAGGTCAAAGTAGTCAAAGTTCTTGCAAAGAAGAGATTATTTAAATAATAAGGTGAAGTGACAAAGTCAAAAAGGATTATTTAAATAATAAAGTGAAGGGACAAAGTCAAAGAGGATTATTTAAGTAATAAAGTGAAGTGACAAAGTCAAAGAGGATTATTTAAATAATAAAGTGAAGTGACAAAGTCAAAGGGGATTACTTAAATAATAAAGTGAAGTGAAAAAGTCAAAGATGACTATTTAAATAATAAAGTGAATTGACAAAGTGAAAGAGGAGTATTTAAATAATAAAGTGAAGTGACAAAGTCAAAGAGGATTATTTAAATAATAAAGTGAAGTGACAAAGTCAAGGAGGATTATTTAAATAATAAAGTAAATGGAGAACTTTCTAATTATGTAAAGTGGTTATAAGAAGGTTAACCCTAAAATTAGGAAAATGGGTTAAGTAGTCAAGTGGCTATTGGATAAATAGACAAGTGGCAAATTAGGCAAAGTTGGACATAGGTGACTATGTGGACAAAGTGGCTATGTGGGCAAAGTGACCTAGAAGATGCTTCTAAGGAATCTACTTGGAGAGTATAAATAAGAGGCAAGACTCTCTCATTTTGATTACACTTGAGCATATTGAATATCTACAGATGACTTAGGTAACCAAAGGATCTCTAAGTTGAATTTCAGAGGGAATGTGAAGTAAAGAAGGTCGAAATTCAAGGGAGGATAAATTCTTTTGATGATGCTTTATAAGGTTGTTGTGATAGGTTATTCATACAGGTTTGGTGCATGGTTGATGCTCTTGTTTATGGTGCATGGTTAATGCACTTGTTTATGGTACATGTTGATTACAGGTTGTTTGGTATAGGTTGGTGCATGGTTTATGCACTTGTTTATGGTACAAGTTGATTACAAGTTGAGGTACAGGTGGATGGATGGTTGATGCATGGTTCGGGTTATTGGCACAGGTTGTTTGGTGCAGTTTGATTGGTACAGGTTTACAACAGTATATCTCACAGTGATAGTGTGACAATGGTTCCATCATTCTACTTATATGTTAGGGTGGTTGGACAGGTGGTTGTAGCCACCTTCTAGTTGTAGCCAGAGAATAGAGGGGGTTGTAGCCTCCTTCTGGTTGTAGCCAGAGAATTGGGGAGTTGGAGCTTCCCTTAGGTTGTAGATTGAGAAACTAGGGGGTTCGTTCCTCCTTCTAGTTGTAGCTACAAACAAAGGAAGTTGGTGCTTCCAATGAATATAATTCTTCAATACATATAAGAAAAACCATTTCATGGTTTTCTCCCGCTTTTCGTTTCCACGTAAATAACTGGTGTACTATGTATGTGTATGATTGCTCATTTATTCATTGTTTATTTACTCTGAAACTATTGGATGATAATTCTTCATTGGTATAACACTTGCATTTTATGGTGAAAAAAGATTAAATTTCTCTATTACTGATTCACCCCCCCTCTTATTAATCCAACAATTGGTATGAGAGAGGGTTCCTTCAGGAAACAGTTTAACCACTAGAAGGAGATCATGGATTATTCTGAGAATGGAGTACCAATGTTTAATGGTCAGAATGGTTTAAAGTATGAGATGTGGATCATAAGGAAGAAATTATTTTTACAGGAAGAGGGACATTATATTTGGCTATCAGTTAATATAGGATATGATAGTTCAAAAAGGGAAAAGACTATAGCCAAGAAGGAATTGAAGAAGAATAAAAAAATAGCAATGGATTTCATCTGCGAAGGATTACCTAATCTGGTAAGAGAAAAGGTTGGTAAATGTTCATCAACCAAAGAAATTTTGGATAAGTTCCATAATGTATATTCTCCATCCATCATAGAATCAAAAAATTACAAATAATATGTAGGTACATAACAAGAAGAAAGATGCTCATCATGTCAGATAGATTCAAAAGAGGAAGAGTATGAAGAAGAAGAAGTTGATTACAAAGAAAAATTGATCAATGTAATTGAATATCTAGAGAAAGAAAGAGAAGAAGACAAGTCATCTAAGAAAGAATTGATGAAGGAAAAAGAAAGTGTTGAAGGTTCCAAAAAATCTCTGTAGGTCATCAAGAATTTAATAACTCAGCTAGAAGAGGCTAGAAGAATTGAAGAAACTCTAGAATATCAAAAGCAATGTTTATAATCCAACATAACAACACAAAAGGAAGAAGAATAAAAGAGAGAAAAGATACTGATGGATCATCTCAAGGAAAGAATCGATGACTTAAACCAACTTGAGGAAGAGTTTGGTCAAGAAGAGAGAAGACTCGAAGAAGAAATAATTACACTGAAAATCCAACCTAAAGAAGCAAAGAGAACAAAAGAGGTCATGAAGTCTCAGATAATGAAGAAACAAGAAGGGGTTGAGAATCTTGAAGATGAAGTTGTCACACTAAGAGTCAAATTCGTCAAGCTCAACAAGAATGTTGAAGAGACACAAATGTTTACATTAGCAATAGAGAATGAAGAGAATCACTCTATGTTGCTAGAAAAGAAGAATGAAGAAAATAGAAAGAGTTATGCCGAAGTACTCAAAGGAAGGAATCATGGTCAACCAAAATATAAGAAAACTATTGAAGATACATCTTCAAGAAGACCATCTGTGTTCAAGCCACAAACAATCTTCAATCATAATCATGACCAGTCAAAGAAGAAATTAAGAAGGACTACACCACAAAGAAGATAATTCACTCCCAAGTATGCAAATTTCTTTTATGGTCATTGTTTTTATTGTACTAATTTTGGACATAAGGTTGCAGAATGCAGAGATTATAAAAGAAATGGTCAAGCAAGAAATGTCTATGTGGCCCCACATAACATTGAATGTTACAAATGTCATAACTATGGACACATAGCTCGTGATTGTAGAAGCACGATCAATACTTATATGAAAGAGAATACTGATATCAAATATAAGAAAGAATGGATAAGAAAATAGGAAGAATAGGTGAACAAAGACCAAGTCCCAGAGATCGAAAGATTGGCAATAAAAGGAGATGAAGAAAAATCTATAGAGAAAAAGAAAGATGTCATATACATAAAGGTTTGGAAAATAAATGAAAGAAAAGAAGGACAGGTAAATAAGGAACAAGTTCAAGATATTGTACTTTCATTTGTTGTAGTGAAATATGAATTCATAGATAGAAAGAAAGAGGTCAAAGCTCAGAGAGATAATGAATCTACCAATGAAGATGATGATGAATCTACCAATGAAGATGATGATGAATACACATCAGATAAGGAATTGTTTTAAGCCATTTGTCTTAGAGACTCCCGGGTAATATGAATATTAGACAAGGGGAGTATATGGGATAGTTGTGATAGACCAAAGAACAATCCTTCGAGCATCTTCAAGAGTTTGAGAAGACAAATTCAGAGCAGTCAGTTAGAAAAAGTAAAGTTTGATAGATTAATCAAGAATTCATGATATTATAGTGATAAATGGGTCAGCATTATGGGATGTTGCACAAGTAGAGTCTTGGACAGTATGGACAGAGATGGATTTGTAAGAACACTTAGCAGGTTTGGACATATATATGACAATGGACAAGAGAATGTATTCATAGATTGGTTCAAACAGTAGTTCAGAGACAAAGGAACATTATCATAATGGATGATAATTACACATGAAATGGCTTGAACAATGCGAATGGATTCCAAATTGAAAAATATTTTTTGGACACATGTAGTGTATACAACAATTCACATTCAAAACATAGTAATGTTCAGAAAAAACAATGACAAAAGTCCCTAAGAACTATGGAAAGGAAGCGCATACAAAAAACTCTACATCAAGGTAACTCAAGGTAGTATTTTATTAATTGAAATTGATGTTGATAATATTGTTTTGGAAGTACTAATGATAGATTAAGCGAGGAATTTGCAAAGGATATGCATAATGAATTTGAAATGTCATTACTTGGAGAACTATCCTTCTTTTTAGGTCTTTAGATATGTCAAAGAAACCAAAGAATTTTTATTTCTCAAAATAAGTATATCAGAGAAATGCTAAAGAGGTTTGGAATGGAAGATTGCAAACTAGCTACCACTCCTATGAAAACCAGTTGCAAGTTGAGAAAAGTTGATTATTCAAATTATACAGACTAAAGGAAATACATGTCAATGATTGGTATCTTACTATATATGACAACATCTAGACTAGATGTAATGCAGGAAGTTGGATAAGTGGCACAATTTCAAGCAGCACCAAAGGAATCACATGTATTAGCAGTGAAGAGGATTTTCAGATATCTCAAAGGAACATAAGAGTTTGGACTATTGTATCCAAATGGAAAGGATCTATCACTTATTTCCTACATAGATGCAGATTGGGAAGGTTTCATTGATGACCGACGAAGAACATTCCAATCAAGTATCACTTTCTATGGGAACCGGTTGCAAAAAAGAACATCAGAGTTGAATATCTGGGCACAAAAGAACAAGTGGCAGACATCTTTACAATATCACTTCCATGGGAAGCTTTTGAGTATGTTCGCCATAGACTTGGAGTTATTTCTACTCCAAAATGAATTCTTTTGAATCCTTATCTTATATGTCTTAGATGTACATGAGGAAGCACCATAAAGAGGACAGTTCAGGTTGGGAGATCAGACGAGTCAGTTAGGGGGAACAACCCCGAATGGAAAAATACGTTTTCCATTGATGACAAAGGGGAGATATTTATCAAATGTAGAGGATAGAAGCATGGTTCCAGGGGGAGCTTTGGTCACAGAGATGCAGGCATGGTTCCAGGGGAAGCATGAATGATATTATTTTAGTATTGCATCAGAGTGTTTCCATCAATTCCAAAGGGGGGTATTCTTGATTAATTGGATTGGTTGGCATTGATGTCAACCCTTGAAGAAAGTACGGTAGCGAATTCCACTGCACAAAGGTTCGGGAAATGGACCCAAGTTTGTTTGATTTATAATGGTATGAGTTTTGATATATTTCCAGGTAAGACTATTCTAGATGGATAATACTTTCATGCCATTTTTGGTGGTATGTGAAATGTCAGATAACTCCTCACGGTTAGATATTTATGGTGATGTGAAGTTGGATAACCCTCACGAGTCATCTAGAAGCCCCCAAAGTTCAAAATAGTCAAAGTGCTTGCAAAGAAGAGATTATTTAAATAATAAAGTGAAGAGACAAAGTCAAAAAGGATTATTTAAATAATAAAGTGAAGTGACAAACTCAAAGAGGATTATTTAAATAGTAAAGTGAAGTGACAAAGTCAAAGAGGATTATTTAAATAATAAAGTGAAGTGACAAAGTCAAGGAGGGTTATTTAAATAATAAAGTAAATGGAGGAATTTCTAATTATGGAAAGTGGTTATAAGAAGGTTAACCCTAAAATCAGGAAAATGGGTTAAGCGGTCAAGTGGCTTTTGGATACATGGACAAGTGTAAAATTGGGCAAAGTTGGACATAGGTAACTATGTGGACAAAGTGGCTATGTGGGAAAAGTGACCTAGAAGATGCTTCTAAGGAAGCTACTTGGAGAGTATAAATAAGACACAAGGCTCTCTCATTTTGATTACACTTGAGAATATTGAATATCTATAGGTGAATGAGGTAACCAAATGATATCTAAACCAAATTTTAGAGGGAAGGTGAAGTAGAGAAGGCCGAAATTAAAGGGAGGAAAAATTATTTTGATGATTCTTTCTAAGTTTGTTCTGACAGGTTATTCCTACAGGTTTGGTGCATATTTGATGCACTTGTTCATGGTACAGGTTGAGGTATAAGTTGGTCCATGGTTGATGCACTTGTTTATGGTACATGATGATTACAGGTTGTTTGGTATAGGTTGGTGCATGGTTGATGCACTTGTTTATGGTATAGGTTGAGCTATAGGTTGATGCATGGTTGATGCATGGTTCAGGTTATTGGTACAGGTTGTTTGGTGTAGGTTGATTGGTACAGATTTACAATAGTGTATCTCATAGTGATAGTGTGACAGTGGTTCCATCATTCTACTTATACGTGAGGGAGGTTGGACGAGACAAGGACGAGTGGTTGTATCCACCTTCCGGTTGTATCCGGAGAACATAGAGGGTTGTATCCTCCTTCTGGTTGTAGCCAGATAATTGTGGAATTGGAGCTTCCTTTAGATTGTAGCCTAAGAAACTAGGGGGTTGCTTCCTCCCAGTTGTAGCTAGAAAACAAAGGAAGTTGGTGCTTCCAATGAATGTAATTCTTCAGGACATATAAGAAAACGATTTGCGTGGTTTTCTCCCACTTTGGGTTTCCATGTAAAACACTGGTGTACTGTGTACGTGTATGATTGCTCATTTTTTCATTATTTATTTACTCTGCAACTATTGGATGATAATGCTACATTGATATAACACTTGCATTTTATGGTGAAAAAGGATTACATTTCTCTATTACCGATTCACCCCCCCTCTCAGTAATCCAACAAATCTGATGGTTGGAGGGGATTCTCCTCCCTCCACAATCTACAGTGGATATCTATTCCATGACTCCAGGATTCAATAATTTTCCAACCTCAACCAACAACTTATCCTGAATTGTTGAATTGTCGAAATCCTGAATATTTTAGGGATCAACAGTCCACAGTCCTCCTACAACCAATGATTGTGATCAACTCCAGTACTTTGAGATTTAGGGTTCCTCACTCCAACTGACCTTCAAACTCCCAAACTGACGAACTTCGAATTGGCAATCTACGTCTCTTTCTTCACCTACATTCAAGAACCATCATCAACTTTGGGCTTCAGAGCTTTAGGGTTCTTCACTCCTAATCACCACAAAATTTTCGAACTATCGAACATTGAATTGGCAAAGGGGGGAGATCTATAGTCCACTTGTAACCGACAATGAATGGTCAGGATTTATTCTATACTTCAGGACTTTGGGGAGTTCTCTACTTTGGTAAAAAATAACCAAATTATCCTGGAGTGTTGAATCACTGAACCACTCATGGATCCAATGGCTCTCACTCTCCCAATGATATACGATTGAGATCTAGTCTCCTTTTCTAAGACTTACGGCCCGAGAACCCCGATTGATGATTCTCGTTCTCCTACTCTTAGATCCAATGACTGGGATCTGATATCCTTGAATATGTTCTTCTCCTCTTGTCTGGGTTTTATCTAATGGACCAAATCTATTTCCACAGCTAATCCAACGACTATTGTTGTTTCTCCTCCTCCGCAGCTTCACTTTCCTTTAGCAAAGGATTTTCACTCAAGGTTTTCAAATCCTTGGCCTTTGATGTCTCATTTGTAGGGTCAACTCCCTACCTATGCTTGTGTTCTATGAAATAATACACCTCCTGAGCTTGTTCAACAATTCAAATGAAGTGTGGGCACACCCCTTCCGCTTCTCCCTCCTGATATTGGAACTTATAATAAGTTCTGTGACGCACAATTTCTCTTCTTCTACAGTCGAGAACTTTAGAAATTTTTTCCCTTTCACTCCTTGCATGGGAACTATACACACCAGTGCTATATCTCTTAAGATTTCAAATCTTCGAACTTCAAAGGGCTTGGTCCTTTGTTCTTTCAAATGACTTCTTGTGCCCTCTTGGAACTCTGTTCTCTTCCCCCCGAGCTTTACCAAAACTTTGACAAAGTGTTGGTTTCATGCATTCCATGCACTCACTCTCTCTAGTCTTGGAATTTACATACTCACCTACACACTCCTTGCACTTAATATTCCTTAAGATTTTACACTTCTATGAGTGTAGGTGCAATCCTTTTTCTTTCTCTTTGCACTCCTTGCACTATCCCTTCTAAGCTTATGACTAGTTCTGTTTTTCCCATCTGGAACGCTCCTCCTGAACTTGAAACTGTGATTTTGCACACTCCTTCCACTGGCTTCTTAGAGTTCTCACTAACTCTGGTGTGCACTCATTGCACTACCTTGAGAGCCCAGAACACTCAAAAATTCGCACAGATAGGGAATTATATAGATTCCTACAAAAGGAACATTTATATACTAATAGAATTCATAAAAATTCATAGTAAACATTCAGAAAACACGCACTCATTCACAGAGACCACACATAGAGCTTCATAATATGCAGTTAAATCTTCTTTTTCTATTAAGTCTAAATGCTTTTTATAAGAGGTTACAATGGTTACAAGACTAGACTACAATAGAGTCTCAATTCTTCTCTCCTCTCCTCTCTTTGTTCTCTAAACTTAATTACATCATAGAATGCATTTATTTATACAATCTTGTCTTCTAGAGCCTTCTCTCCACCTACTACATTAAATGACAATTAATTTACAACTCATCCTAATCGGATCTAAGATCATTTTCCTGTCATCCATTAAAGGTGACTTACATACAGCCTGTAAAAATACAATGGCTCCACCATCATCTATCCTTTACAACATTAATTACATTAAATTTGATATTTAAACCAAAAAAGAGAAGGTTGACTCTTCTCTCTCCTAAGGATTTGCTCCCTCCACGTGCATTGTTGCATTGGTTTTTGATGCGCTATTGAGTAGGAGTGATGCTCCTGCATCATACTCCCCTACTGAAAAAAGAATGAGCTCCTTCTCATGGTTCCTCTACTGTTGTTTTTGAGATCCTCTAGGATCCCAAAATTCACCCTGGAGTTGTCCACCTGGTCCTTTGTCTTTCTGTTACTGTCTTCCTTCTGCTACTGCAGGCTCTCCTCCTGGTTTCCAAACATCATGTTGCAAGGCTACATTTATCTTGCCACTACAATATCCTCTTGGTAGCATACACATGTTGTCAACGGTCTCCCTTGTTGTCTTCAACATCATCCTCTGTATCTCCTCAATCTCCTTGTCCAACTTGTCTATGGGCCAAATCCTCTTCTGCATTATTCTTTGTTGCATCTCCTCTTCTACCTCAATCTCCAATTTCTTTTGTTGGATGAGACTCCTCTTGGTTATTATTCCTTCTCCCAAGGCTTACAATTCTTCATACATGTCAAAGGGAATATTGTCTTTACCTCCCATGCTAACTTCATCTCCTATGGCATTGGATTTCCACTCCACTGCAGACTCCAATTCTGCAGTAATATTACTGAGTTGTTTCTCATCCATCTCCTCTAACAGTTATCTTTCTTCCAGTTCCTATTTTTCTTTGTCATCTCTTTGGGCTAGCATAAGTCCAACTTCATCCAGTTTCTCCTCATGCTATAATTCTTCTCCATTATGCATGATTGTCTCCTTCTGGTAGTCTTGCTCTATCTTTGGATTGTTTAACCAAACCTCTAGTAACTTCAAATATTTCTTCCACTGAGTGAGTATGGAATATGAATTCTCCTCTTGAACATTCCTTTGGTTCACAACTATGTGGGCATCCTCTTCTTTCTTCTCTTCGGTATATTTCAGTGTCTTCTTCTTTTCCTCCTCCATGATAGTCTATGTTGGTTGTGCTTCTTCTTATTTTTGTCTCCTTTGACCAACTCCGTGGGCCAATTTTTCTTCTGGTGTCTTCTACATCATTTTCTCATAAACATGAGTCCCTACAAAGCTCACTGCAAGAGATATGTTTATCTCTCCTATCATCATGCTTTTTGAGACTCTTAGATAGTCTCATCTTATCCTTATTTTCTCTCATCACTCCTTGTTGATCTAAAATCTTCTTTGAGTTCCCGAGACACTCAAACAATATCATATCCTCCTTTCCCACCTGACAACCTGACTTTTCCTTTATTCCCTCCTAGAATTATTTAAGATATTCAACTGATATCTTCTGATTTCCCTCCTAGAAATCTATGAGATCTTCAACTGATCTCTCTTCAACATTGAGGATTTTTCCATCTTCTCGTTCACATATGTAAACCATTTTCTCCTCTGTGGTCCAAATTGTTTCCACTTGCCTCAACACCTCGTCATTATTTTCTTTTGTCTCCTGGAAATCAACTGTTGCATAGGCCACTTCAACTTGTTCTCCATGGTCCACTCATACCTCCAGCTCCCTTTCTCTCCTTGCTTCATTTTATTCCATTTCAACATCAATATGTTGAGCTCCTCTCTAGTATCATTGATCTCTTTATCCTTCTCTTCTCTTCTCATCCTCTTGTGGTATCCTATTGGACCTTGTCTATGGCCTTCAGTGTCCATTTTCTCCTTTCCTCTTCCCTCCTGGAAATTCTATGATCTTCCACTTCCTCACTGTGAGCTACAATCGACCTCTTCCAAGCTCTCTCATCTTAGCCTCTGGTTCCCCTACTAGAACCTTCTCTGAGATTTTACATTCCTATTGAGTGTAGGCACACACCTTGCACTCGCTCCTTCTCCTAAGCACTCCTTTCTCTCTAGATGTTTTAATCCAACTACTCACCTTAAGAGATACACAAGATGTCCTCCTCTCCAAGAACACAACTAGTCCTTTTATTCATCCCACTTCATTCTCTATTCACTTGCTGCACACCTGCAAACAATATTCACACAGAGCATCAATACTATGCCTCTCCTCATTTTCCTGTTGTATGTAGACAAAATATCTCTCTAATACCACTTGATGCTATCAAACAAAAAAATTGCAAACTCTAATACCACTTGATGCAAACCCCCTCCCATACAGGGCTTGCGCGACCTCCCGATCTAGGATCAAATTACACAGTAGTTGAATTAGCTCTTGAATCCCTTTTATATCCTCTCTTGTGTTCACATGCCTCTTTGATTTCCTTGCGCAGGTCCACACATAACCCATTGGGCGCTTTCTATAATCCCATTTTTTCCTTTTGATCAAAACCATAGATGTTAGGCCCTTTTTCCTGGTGGAATCACATATGACCACGGATAGAACCAAGCTCTTAGCTAGAAGGCACTATTTGAAGCTCCAAGACTCTGGCGCTCCATGAACATTTCCAAACACAACACTCCAATCTCCCGTAGTGGTTACTAGTCGAATTTGGTCATAAAGTGACTGTTGACCTGCAGATGTGGGTCTTATCCTCTTCTTCCACTCTACAAACTTCTACGACAATATCTGATGGTTGGCAGGTATTCTCCTCCCTCCACGATCTATGCTGGATATCTATTCTGGGACTCTGAGATTTGGGACTTTTCCAGCCTCAACCAACAACTTCTCCCAAATTGCCGAACTTCCAAACTCTTGAAGAGTTTAGGGAATAATGTTCCACACTCCTCCTACAACCAACAACTGTTATCAACTCTGGTGATTCGGGCTCTGGGGTTCCTCACTCTAATTGACCTCCAAACTCTCAAAATTTCAAACATAGAATTGGAGACCTACGACTCTTTTTTCTCCTACATCCAATGGATGTGATCAACTCCAGGATTCAGAGCTTCTAGGTTCTTCACTCCTAACCACCACCAAACTCCCAAACTGTCGAATGTCAAATTGGCAAAGGGAGGAGATCTACGATACATGTGTAATAGACAATGAATGGTTAGGATTTACTCTAGACTTCGGGACTTTGGGGAATTCTATACTCTGCTCAACAAAAACCAAATTCTCTTAGAGTGTCGAATCACCGAACCACTCAGGGATCCAATGGCTCACACTCTCCCAGTGATTTATGGTTGAGATTCACTCTGCCTTGGAAAAGACTTACAAACCGAGAACCCTGATCGATAGTTCTCATTATCCTGTGCTCAGATCCAACAACTGGGATCTGATCTCCTTGACTGCGTGCTTCTCCTTTTGTCTGGGTTTGATACAATGGCCCAGATCTATTTCCACAACCAATCCAATGGCTATCGCAGTTTCTCCTCCTCTACAGCTCCGCTTTACTTCAACAAAGGATTTTCACACAAGGTTTTCAAAGGATTGGACATTGATCTCTCCTCTACAGGGTGAAATCCTTTCCTCTACTCACGTTCTATGAAACGTTACACCTACTGAACATGTTCAACACTTCAAACGAAGTGTGGGAACAACCCTTGTGCTTCTCCCTCCTGAGCTTGGAAATTACGATAAGTTCTCCAACGCACACTTGTGGTACTCCTAGAGTCTGGAAATTTAGAAATTTCTTTCCCTATGCACTCCTTGCATAGGCACTGTACACACCAGTTCTATCTCTCCTGAGATTTCAACTCTTCGAACTTCAAAGGGATCGACCCTTTGTTCTTTCAAATGACTTCTTGTGGCCTCCTGGCACTCTGTGCTCTTCCTCCTGAGATTTACCATCACTTTGAAAAAGTGATGGCTTCATGCACTCCTTGCACTCACTCTCCTGAGTTTTGGAATTTACGGACTCACCTATGCACTCCTTTCATTTACTCTTCCTTGAGCTTTTACAATGCTCTGAGTTTAGGCACACTCCTTGCGCTCTCTCTTTGTACTCCTTGCACTGACCTTCCCTTGAGATTTTACATTGCTCTGAGCGTAGGTGAACTCATTGCGCTCGCTCTATTCACTCTTTGAACTATAGTTTTTGAGATTATGAATAGTTCTTGTGTGCCCACCTAGGACGCTCCTCTGGAACTCAAAACTGAGTTCTTGTGCACTCCTTCCACTAGCTTCTCAAAGTTCTCACTAAATCTGGTATGCACTCCTTGCATTGCCTTGAGAGCCCAAAAAACTCAGAAATTCACACAGATAGGTAATTCTATCTATTATTAAAAAGGTAAAATTATAGTCATAGAATTCATAAACATCCACAGTAAACATTTAGAAAACAAACACTCATTCACAAAGAACACACATAGAGATTCACATGCAGGGAAATATACTTTTTCTATTAAGTTTGAATGCTTTTTATAAGAGATCACAATGGTTACAAGACTAGATTGCAAGAAAGTCTCAATTATTCTCTCCTCTCCTCTCTTTGTTCTATGAATCTACTTACATGATAGAATACATTTATTTATACAATCTTGGCTTCTATAGCCTTATCTCCACCTACTATATTAAATAATAATTAATTTAAAACTCATCCAAATCAGATCTAAGATCATTTTCCTATCATCCATTAAAGGTTACTTACATACACCTTGTACAAATACAATGGCTCTACCTTAAATTTGATATTTAAACCCAAAATGAGAAGGTTGGCGCTTTTGTATCTTCAAGATCTGCTCCCTCCATGTGTGTTGTTGCACTAGATACTGACAGATTGTTGAGTAGGAGTGATGCTCCTGCATAAGAAACCAACATACCAATATAGGGGAAAATTATGGATTGTATAAGGAGGATGGATGGAAGGGAATGTCAAGGATGAAACTCGGAAAAGAATGTAGAAATCTTGGAATACAAGGGAGAAAATTTGGCAGAGTTATCTTGCTTCTACTTTGATATATCCAAATGACAACCCTTAGGGCCTTTTTTATATGAGAAAATGATGGTTAATTCATTTCCACAAGGGATACAGGAGGTAAAATTCTTTAAAAACATAATATATCCCGTAAACTCTACCGGAAAGTGCAAATTTTATTTTATTTTGCAACTTTTTAAAGTACATGCGTGCTTTTAGTTATGCAACACGTGTATGTATGTGGGATTCTAGGCATGCATCTAGCATATGTATGTGATCTTCCTGTGCATCAGGGTGCATATTCCATACAAAAACTTGTTTTTTGAGAAGAACTCCATAAAAAATGGTTGGCAGATGTATGAATGAGTAGGCCAACATCAAGGATGCGTAGTAGTGGCATTTTGAGTTATAAAAGATTCCCCCTAATGTGTGAGGTTAGAACAAAAATTGATGACCAAAATACATTACATCATATTTAATAAAGTGGGAAAGCATTGGAGTCAAGTAAAACAAAGTGAGTATCTATGAGCACGTCATCTACAATTAGATAATAATAATCACCGAGGTGGGAATTCCCATGATCGAGACAAGCTAAGCATGGCTACCAATCAAGTACACTGCATATCCATGTCATATATAACAATCATGGACACATGAATAATGTGTATGTTGGTATATATTGTATCTGTGAATAATACACATCGGATATACATCTCAAAATCATTAGAAGATATACAAATACAATGAATCTTTAGGAAGCATCAATGCATGTAGCTGGAGATAATAGATTCAATGACTTGAGAAATATCTTCAAGATCTTCATAACTCAGGTAGGAGTATAATAAGAGAGCAAGACTCACTATGTTGAGGTCTTCGACAAGTCGTCATGGAAATACTGGAGGATCTCGATAACTAGGCACATAAATTCATTGATTTTGAATGTGAACTTGACAAGACTCTTGGGATGGCTGACTCATGAAGGAAAAGAGACTTATTGTAGAATGGCCAAATCATGAAGGAAAAGAGACTTATTATAGAATGGTTGACTCAAGTTGTAAGACTTACCCTTGGAAACGAGCACAACATAAGAAAATACTCAGACAACATGTTATTGACATAATCTTGTGGCACAGGATTCACCCCAAACTCTCCATGTGTTTGGAAGAGTAAGAAAACGAAGGAGTAAACAACTCTATGTAACTAGAAAAATGTACTAAGGCCATATTAAATCCCATTGATTTGGAGAACAAAATGAAGGATGTGCTCTATCCAAGGGTGACTATATTGTTGCGAGTAAAAGAGAATGTTTTCACGTCCCCTCTTTTTGGAATATTTGATTTTTTTTTGTCTTTTTAACGTATTTAACGAACTTGAAAAAGAATAAAAGAATGCTACATTACAAAGGAGGAATAAGTGTCGCGGACAAGAATTTTTTTTCTAAGCACATGGAACATACAGATGCTCAGTGCAAGGAGACATGTGCAAGATAAGGACACTCGAGAAAAATTTCTTAATGGGTCAAGGTGTCATATCCCAAGGGAAAAAATGATACAAGGCTTTCACCCAAGGAATTCTCTAAAGGTTCAGTAATAGAAAAATGAAGCTGACATTAGGCCAAAGATGCAAGGATGATTTATGAGCCCAGAGAAGGTAATATCAATGGTTTTTCACATTTAGAGAGTCTGAAAAACACTGAAAGAAGACTACAAAGTGTTCTTTTCCATATAGTTTAGTCTCTAGGGCCCGAAAAAGAATAAAATCATACCAAGGAGAACTCTTCTAGTCACTAGGGCCAGAGTATTCCTTTTTTGTACATAGTCTAGTCGGTCTGGAAAATGGCTAAACTTATACCGAAAAGATGTCTCTTCAAAACCATTTTAATGAGTGTGATAGAGACAAGATCACTCGGCTATCTTTTGAATTTTAAGGAGTTTGAAAAGAGCTTAAATATGGACTCACTCGTCCTTTTTTGTAATTTAGTCCCCTAATCCCAAAAAAGTATAAAACATAACTTAGGATAACTGCCCCGGTGAGACATATGTCTCTCGAAGCGTACCTTTTTCCTCGGTAATCTATTGGCCAGAAAAAGGGTTAAACTTATGCCAAGTAGATATTCCTTCTGGACCAATTAATGTGTGTTAAAGAAACAAGGCCACTCAACGATATTTTCTTATTTAGGGGGTCTGAAAAGGAATTAAATAAGACTCCAAGGGGTTTCCTTTTTTTGTAAATAATCTCCAAGGCCTAAAAAAGTGATAAACCCAAACCAGGGATATTGGCCCTTTTTTCGTAGATTTAGTCGCTCAAGCCTGAAAAGGGATAAACTTACACCTGAGAATACTCTCCTAGTGAACCATATCTCCTGGGGCATACCTTTTTAATCAATTAGCCACCAAGACCGAAAAAGGGGTAAAATATCACCATACATATGTGCCTTCAAATATCAGTTTTATGAGCATGAAGGGAAACAAGATTGCTTGACAATATTTTCAATTTTAGAGAGTCTGAAAAGAGCTTAAATAAGACTCTATGTGGTCTCCTTTTCTTATGTAATCTAAATAATCCCAAGAAGGATAAGCAATCTCCCATTAGTTATCACTTTCATAGTTTAAGTGAGCTTGAAATAAGACAAACCATGCTCTTGGGAAGTCCCTCGGGTATAGGCCAGAAGAAAGATGAAGAAGAAGGATGAGGCTTCAACACAAATTCATGGAGGGACTAAACAAGACTCCCATGCCTATGAATTACTTCAACATGGGCACCAAAAGGAAAACAAGCCTCTAACTAGGATTCCCATGGAAGGAAGGCTCTACCACATAAAGTATGACACACTTATTAGAAAGGAAGGTTAGTTCCACAATTCAGTGGGGTCTATCCTAAGGCCAAATGAACCATGAAATGGATAATGAAAAAATGCAAGTAGGGAAAAATATAACCTATTTTCTAGTTTCAAGGTCAATAATTGTCATAACGGATCGATAGGATGACCAAATGTCAAAGAAAAATGTCTCCAAGATCCTGCATATCAGGCCAATAACACTTATCCAAAAGTTAATAAATCCAATATAGATAGAAGCTTCAAAAATAAGAGATGTTATTGCACACAAAAATTGAAAACACCAAACCTGGACTGTAAAATATGGTACAAGTCACCACACAGTATTACAGTTCATGCATAATACTGGTTCAAGTAGAGCTCACTACTAGGTTCTGACCATGAGTCTCTTTGGTAGTAAACCTAGAAAGTCTCCTTACAGGGAAGAAAACACAAATCACGGTGTAAGTCTTTCCATGATATGTAATCCATAGTCATGGATTCAAGGATAGCTTCATCTGAAGTAAATTCAATAACTGAGAAATCATACAAACAAGGAGGGTCGACAGTCCCAAAGGGTGAAGCTAACTGACCATATTCTATATGACGATGGAGGTTCTGGCTAGGACCGAGAGAGTTTATCAACGGAGAATCACAAGCACAAGGGATTGAGGAGCTACAAACAATGAGATATGACTCAAAATAAAACTGAATATCACTCAGACCAAGAAGGGGAAGCAAGGAATCCCATGCCCCCATTAGCTAAACCAATGGATCAGTTGTTGAGACCACATCTTGAGAAGGAAAACATGAGTGAATAAGTTCGTGCTCAGGAGAAATTGAACACCAAGGAACATATAAAGGGGAATCTTGAACTAAATCCAAATTAGGATGGTGATTATCATATGTCAGTTGATCGATGGTGACAATGCTTCCATTGTGAGGGAATTGCATCACCCAGAAGAGCATAGACACCACAACACTCATAGCATATACATAATAACAACCAAGAAGCATATTGAAATCTAATGGGCCTTGCACCACTATAACATCGATAGGAACATTCTTGCCACCTAATGATATAGGAAACTAAGGAAGAATCCCCAAATATTCAGTAGGATGTCTATCAAAAGCCAACAACTCATGCGATGCAGACACAATATCAGGAGAACCCAAATCTTTCTAGGCGAAGGACGATAAAATACTTGCAGAGGATCCTTCATATACAATACATCGGTAAATATTTTTTTAATTAACTTCAACCCTTATCTGAAAGGGTGAAGAAGAAGGAATACAAGGCTCCACAAGTTCATTCCAATCAAGGAAAAACATCCTAGGGCTTGGAGGGAGTGTGGTCGAAGTGAGAGGAATGCCTCATTGTTCTGAAAGTACTGAAATGGAAATGCTAAAAACATAGTCGGTAGACACATCACTCCCCATTAGAAGAGTGATATCAACCAAATATTTCATCAGCGTGACCACTTTGGTGTCAAGAGAATTAGGAATATTTGGAATGCTACCCAACTAAATCAATAGTCCCACATTCAACTCAGGAATGTACAATGTGGCCATCAAAGGGACACCAACATTTCCAAAGGAGGAAAAATCACAAGAATCCCCTTGCGAAGGGGTTCCTTGGTTGGCATCGTCAGTAAATTTGGCCATGAATATCTTATGCATAGGTTATTCCCTTGCAGGATTGTTCAAGTCTGTAAACTGCTCACACACTGACTCTGGTAAATCAGTGAAAACTATTCCTATAAGGAGGTGGCTCCATGTTTCTAATCAGAAGACTCAAAAGTCCTCACGACCGATAGAGTGGTATGTCTACCACCATAGGTCAGAGACCCAAAGTAATGACTAACTAATTCACTATGGAAAACTGAGGAACACAAATCACACCACTAAAAGGTCCCTAAAGATAAATCAAGAAAAAGGTAGGAAGAACAGTTACGCCAACCAACCCTAGAGAAACTTACTAGGGAAAGAGTAACTCGAACACAGAAACAACCTCTAGGTATACTCTACAAAGCATGATCCAAATTTTTTCCTAGGTACTTTGGTATACCCTTGAATTCACCTATGTGAGTCCTTATAAAAGGAAACTAAGTTTCCAACACACAGTCAGTCACCAGGTGGGTAGAATCGACAGTCGGGCAGATCATATGAGCAGGATAAATGTGTTTGAAGCCTTTCGATGGTACTGAAATAAAATGTTCTGGAAAACAATTGAGGATATTGAATGGATTCAAGGTCCACGAAGCTCCATAGTCAAATGTAGCCAGTGAAATACCAAGAATGAACCTCAAAATACAATCCCCACTACACTTAGTTCGAATTTGGAGGGGATATCTCCTCTACCTTTCCTCACATGACCTCATGTTTATCCCTTGTGTTAGAGGGGGGTCTTGGCTAACACTTACGATACTGGACTTCAAAAATCCCTATCTTAGACTCTTAAGTTTATTTAAGTGGCCTTGGATATTTTCCTCTCCAAACCTAATCCAAGGTCCTAAAGCCTAGTCTAATTGGTGTACCCTACAAACAAAAGGGTATAACTGATTTTAAATTAATTGTTAATTTTAGAGGTTGTTTTTACTCAAAGGGTATGGGAGTGCAACTAATGTTGTTTGAGAATCTTGCAAAAATGAAACTTATAAGAACATTTACAAAGAAAAAATTACACTATTTCTTCAAATGAAAAGAGTTTCAAGAAAGAAAATGCATGAACAATCCTTCAAACCTAAAGATGCAATCTTTTCTCCTTTCCATGCAAAATGCACAATGCAACTTTTGAGTGAAACAAAAGAGAAAATGAAAGGATTTTCTTCCTTATTTTCTTTTGAAATTATTTCAAGATGAGAAGAAAACAAAACCGTATGCTAATTCCTTTTTCACTTTCAAATAACAATGCAAAGAAATGAAAATAAAGAAAGAGACCTAACTAGCATAAAAACTAGTTTTATTTTATTTTATTTTAATCAAAGAGAAACTAACAAAATATGCTAAAAGAAACTACAAAATCCACATTCAAGCTAAAAAATAAGCCAAAAAATCTATATAAGAGTTTTTTTTTTGTTATTTCATAAACAATATGAGCCTTTAACCTAGACAAACTACAACCAGCAGAGGCCTTTGGAACTCAGGAAAACCTGAGGAACCAAAGGTTTCTAGAAAGAAAAGAAAATATTTTGAAAAAATGATTCAAAGTGAAAAGAACGCGTGGTGTGCACAATCATCCTGCGTATGTATGTAGGCTATGTATAAATATATATGTGTATGTATATGGGGTGGGTATAGAACAAGGCACATAAACAACTAAAAATTGTAAAAAACGAGAAAGATTCAAACAAACCACCTAGATAAGGGAAGCTGGTAAGCACCTAGAAGGTGACCAGAGACCCAAACAGACTCAGAATACTAAAAAAAAAATACAAGAATTAAATCCAAACAAAACTCTCCTAGCAATACCCTAAAGAGACTCCCTAATGGAGTCACCAATTCTTCTATGGGGAAAATGCCCCTAATTTGGGTCTAGCGACTAGGCAGAGCCTTGACACCTTAAAAGATAGAAAAGCTTCTATTCTACTCAAACCAGACACTAACTTATGATAATTAAGGGAAGAGAGAGAATATAGAAATGTAAACCTTAAGTCCTTACGGTTGTTGTCGATCCCTTATGGTTGTTGTCAGTTCCAAGATTGTAGGCCTCCTCCCAAACATGACCTAAAACAATGTTACCGAACAAACTATGACATCATATGATTAATTATCAAGATTATCTAACGGGTTAGTTATTCATGAAAACATTCATTAACACAAAAACATATACATTAAGATTTGGGACAAGACATTTTCTCTTTTATTAATAACAAAATTGGAAGTTACAACCTGAATTTTGTTGGCGTTGCTCCACAAACCTCGCCTGGGTTCCTCTACTTTGTCTCCAGGTGCACTATTCCCAATATTCTATCCTCACAACCAACATACCAATATAGGGGAAAAGGATGTATTGTATAAGGAGGATGGATGGAAGGGAATGTTGAGGATGAAACTCAAAGAAGAATGCAAAAAGATTGGAATACAAGGGAGAAAATTTGGTAGAGTTCTCTTACTTCTAGTTTGATATATCCAAATGACCCACCTAGGGCCCTTTTTATATGATAAAATGATGGTTAATTCGTTTCCAGAAGGGCTACAGAAGGTAAAATGGTTTCAAAACCTAAGATAGCCTGTAAAGTCCACTGGAAAGCACATAATTTATACTTTTTTGCAACTTTTTAGAGTACAAGCGTGCTTTTAGTTATGTAGAAAGTGTATGTACATGGGATGTTAGGCATGCATCTAGCATATGTTTGTGCTCTTCCTATGCATCAAGGTGTGTATTCCATACACAAACTTGTTTTTTGAGAAGAACTCCATCAAAAAGGGCTGGTAGATGTATGAATGAGTAGGCCAACATCAATGATGCATAATAGTGGCATTTTGAGTTATAACACTCCCAAAAATATCTATGTACATGTCCTTTCTAGTGTGATTGGCATTCATAGGTTCCTATTCCCTCTCCCATTACTGAAGAACACCATTCAAAAATGGATTTCACATCTCGAATGAGGGAAGTAGTTGTGAACTTCATTTATTGCTTACATAACACTCTTTGGATGGATGCACATGCTCCATCATGCTCCCCTTTCTCATTCTCGGACTCAATATAATTCCAAATGTGTGGTACCTTGAGTTTTTTTTGCAACATACACAACCATTGAAATACACGATTATTTTTGAACTAGCCTGCATAACCATTTGACCAAATCCAATGTTGATCCATCTATATGTTCTTCTCCTTAAGGTGATTGTAAAACAACTGAAATCAATGGTGTATGTAGGCTAATTCATGACACCGATCATCGCTTATGTAGAAGTGATACTCCTTCAATATAACTTTTTTTTCTTCGTTACTATCTAGCCCATGCTTAGATGTGATATGGACCATTATGTTGACCTTCTTTGAGTGATAATATTGGATTTGAATATAATTTTGTAGTTGAAGGGTGAAGTTATTAGAAAAATAAACCATTGATAACACAATACCAACGAGAAACGTATCTCTGTATATTCTAAAATTCTCTTACTTCCATCGAGAAACATCTAGATGCTGAAAATATTGTTTTTTCTTTTCGACGAAGTCCTTCATGAAGTCACATACTTGTACTTGGGAAGTCACCAATTGTATCTTTTTTCTTTCTTATCCTCCTTCAATATCATATGCGACATATTTAAAGATTTGCAAGGAAACCTCCTTCCTCTTCAATCCATACTCATCTCTTACATGGATGCACTTGTTCAGTAATGTCGTTCCACCACACCTAGGGCATGTTCCATGTAAGCAAGCTTTTTGATAAAATTTACAACTCTCTAGCCTTGTACACAAGATGTTGTGAATAAAGTTTCTAGATGATGACGACAACAATATAACTGAGAATTCCTACAAAAGGGTGTTATGAAAAATATGAAATATATGCGTGTATGTGTGTATCATAAAAAATAACCATACACAATGTGATATATACAACATGTGTTAAAAATTGTGTTTATTTGAACATACCAAGGCTTGCATTTATGGAAATTTCTTTGGCCCAAGTTAAGTGCACTATGTACTATCATGAATCTCTCATACAATTCAATCTGTGTAATGTCAAGAAAGTGTTTAATGGGGTTCATGGTCCCTATATACCCTTCTCAATTTTAGTACATGTTTTTTTGTTGGAAGAAGTCCTAGTGTTCTCATGCCAGAAATCATGTACTAGTCCGTAAACTATTCCAATTAACTTCATGTTAGAATGAGGTAGCCTACCAATGAAGGCCCACAAATTTGTTGGGCCACCTATGTTGAGGCTATATCGTGTATGAGAATACTTTCTAATGGTTTTGAAATTGCATTTTATGATATGAGAGGTTTGTTGTAGAAAACAATGTTTTCTTGTGATCTTTCTAACAATCGATGGTGATAAGACACATCGGGCTGCATTTCGGTATTTAGAACGATATTTATTACCAATTATTTGAAAAGTATCTATAAGGTTTCTAACTATATGATGACCTATCTCTAAACTTTTGACTGTTTTAATGCCTAAAATTCTCCTAACAATAGTCAAACTTCTAGATTTTAACAAAGCCAAAAATAATTGATATTTAGCGACATTTTTTGGTTCAAAAAATATTATTTAATGATTTTATAAGAATTATAATGAATAGTATGATTATGTAACTTACCTTCAAGTGATTCTTGACCACTTTCATCAAATTGAATTCATTTAGGAGTTCTTTGTTGCACACTGCTCAATCTAGGTAGGGACAATGAACCCCTATTCTGGCACTCTTGACCTCCATGTTATGGGGTTAACAATGTTGCAATTCTTTCCCCTTCAACCACTGGTAGATAAAAATCTAGGAGGAGAGCGGACATGGGATTGACTAGTTTTTGGAACATTTGAATATCCAATAAGATGTTGCACCATAGGAAATTCTTCACCAAATTGTTGTGCACTAGTTGCCTCTCTAATTCCATCCATTTTATAATCAGCTCCAAGAAAATCCTCCATCATATGGTCATCCACAACACTTTTTCTTAATGAGATACTGAATGCATTGATATCTATTTAACTCATGTTCTTTTCTTGTGGTGATGGATGATAAACAATAACAACATCTATTCCACTATAAATTGGATTTCCCTCTTCTGAAAGCCTATGCTTTGACATATGTAAATTTTCCTTTTCTCTTTCTTCTTCTACCATTTCGATCGGTTTCTCTTTCCTCGAGGACTTTCTTTCTTGAATTCATTAGCTCCCCATGTTTAAAGAGAAAAATTGGCTTCCAAGCACCCCACCAAAAATTTGTCTTGGTATTACACAAGAAGGCACAACTAACAATTCCAATTCCGAGTGGAAAAATTTGTCTTCATATCAAAAAATAAGACACAACTAATAATTCCAATTCAATTGGAAAAATTTGTCTTGGTTATGCACAAGAAGACACAACTAACAATTCCAATTCCAATTGGATAAAATTTGTCTTTGTATTACACAACTAACAATTCCAATTCCAATTGGATAAATTTGTCTTGGTATTACACAACTAATAATTCCAATTCCAATTGGATAAATTTGTCTTCATATTACACAAGTAACAATTCCAATTGGACAAATTTGTCTTGGTATTACACAAGAAGACAACTAACAATTCCATTTGGCCAAATTTGTCTTGGTATTAAACAATAAGACATAACTAACAATTCCAATTGAACAAATTTCTCTTCCAATTCAAATAAGACAACCAACAATTCCAATTCCACTTGGAAACATTTTTCTTCCGATTCTTCCCACAATTGTCTTGCAATAGCACAAAAATTTATATGAATTAAACAACTTGACTACATTAACAAAAACATGTTTGTGCACAGTATTTTTGTGTGCAGATGTTGGTCGTGCTTTGTCGGGCTTGAGATAGATGAGGCAGAGAAGTGTGCTTGGCACAAACAAATTCCCAACAGGAATGCTTGTGCGTTCCTGTAGGTCATGGATGAGTGAAAATCACAAGGCTTTTCAAGTCATAAGAGCATGTGTGTGCTCTTAATGGAACATATATAACATTTATTATATACCAAACATATTTATGAATAAATATGTATAGGGATTTGGGGAAATCTAGGACCTAAGGGCTTAGGATTGAAAGTGTTTTGAAGAATATAACAATGGTTAGAGCATGCAATATTCCTAATACATTATATTATGCATAAAAAAAATATCTAGTAGGCAATGACAAAATAATGATGATATATCTAGAAAAATATCAGAAGAACACCATAATAACACTAGAATAATCACCAAGAAGAGAAAATTTATTAGGATAGAATTTTTCACTTGCCTCTTTGAGGGGGAAACCTCCAACAGAGAATATCTATATTACAATAATATCCAATACAAAATATTCATTGGCTCCTACTCTTATTTATGCTAATTCTACCTTCTAAGGAAAATTCTAGAGGAAGATCTTTCTAGAAGTGGAAGCTTCTATTAGGTATTCTTACATTGACTTATTATTCTTCATTTTTAAGGGATTATTAACTAATGTCGGAATTTATTAAATAGAAAACATATCATACTAACTAATGACCCATGGAGATGGGTTAGGATTGGATCCTAACATGCCCTCCCCCTTCAAAAGAATCTTTGTCCTCAAGGATGTAGATGCAAAAACTATTGAAGTATGGTCATGGGTTCCCAGGTCTCCTTCGATGGTGTTGTGTCCTTCCACTTGATCAAGACTTCCTTGATAGTACGACCATGTAGATGACATTCATGGTTTTTGAGGATTGGTTCTGGTTGGAGCCACATGGAACCTCCATTTAATTCCTCCAGGATGGTTTGGACTCTACAATTATGTGTCACTACTTTCTTCAAACAGGAAACATGGAACACCGAATGGATTTTGAAAGTAGCAAGAAGGGCCTATTTTTAATCCACAGAACCAATACATTTGATGATCTAGTATGGTCCATAAAAATTAGGTGCTATTTTTTTATGTCCCTAATCTTTGAGAGATTTTTTCTTGTAAGTTTGGAGCCTGAGAAACACGTGATCACCTTCCTTAAAAACCCTTTCACAACGATGTTGGTCTTCTTATTGCTTCATGAGATTTTTTTCCATGTGGATTTTATCCTTTAGAGCTGCTAGAGTGGTTGTATGACCTTGAAACATTGTATCAATAGATTGGACCTTGGATGTTCTAGGAAGATAGGTAATGATTGCCAGTGGCCTTTCACCATACACGGATTCATATGGGATCATTTTAGTGGTTGTATGATAGGAAGTATTGTACCACCATTCTGCCAAGGGAAGCCACTGTACCCACTGGTGTTTTTTTTCTAAAGAAAAACAACGCAAGTAGGTTTCCAAACATTTGTTGACTACTTATGTTTAGATGTCAGACTAGGGGTGATAAGTTGTGCTCATGTTCAGTTGGGTTCCCTTCAATTTAAACAACTCTTGCCAAGATATGTTGGTGAAAGTTGGGTCACGATCAGAGACAACAGAGTTTAGCATGCTATGTGGCTTGAAAATTTGATCAAGGAAGACTTGTGCTACGAGTGTCGGTGTGAAAGGGTGAGGTAAGGGAAAAAAATGAGAATACTTATAGAGGCAATCAATGACCACCATGATGACATAATTTTTCCTAGATTGAGGAAGGCCCACCATACAATCCCTAAAGATTTTTTTCCTTAAAGAAGTTGGAATGGGTAATGGTTGTAGGATGCTTGGAGACTTTACCATTTCACCTTTATTACATTGGCACACCTCACATTCTATGGAAAATTGAAGTATATCCTTCTTCATGTCTGCCCAAAAAAGAGAACGATGAGCAAAAACATATATCTTTTGGAAGCAAGAATGACTTGCTATAGTTGAGGAGTGAAACTCATTTAAGAGCTTGGGCTTAAGTGGTTAGTAAGGTGAGAGAACCAGGAGATGCTTATATCATAGAATATTATCCTGCCAAGTGTAGCCAGTAGGAGGATTAGGGTCCTCCTAAAGACACTGAATTAATTTGGAGGTAGTCTAGTGCATTAGCCACTCATGGCACACTTATTCAATCCAATTAGGGACTGGTAAGGATAAAGAAAAGAGGGAGTTGTCCTCCTTATGTTGTATTGACAATGCATCTACTACTATGTCATATTTTCCATTTTTGTAGATGATTTCATAATGATAACCCAACATTTTTGTCAGCCACTTATTTTTTTCTCAGGATATAGTCGTTGCTCCAAATTTTTTTTTCAGGATATGGTCATCTGTTTTAATAAGAAAATGATGTCCTAAGAGATATGGTTTCTAGGTGTGCACCGCATGGAGAATGGCCATCAGTTCTTTTTCATACGTAGATCAACCGATATTGTGACCACTCTATACTTGGCTAGTAAATTCCAAGGGTCGAACATCTTAGGTTAGAATTAAACCTATACCCTCCTTCCACTCACTCTCCCGAGTCTTGGAATTTACAGAATCACCTATGCACTCCTTTGATTTTACACTGCTATGAGTGTAGGCTCACTCCTTTTGTTGGCTTTGTGCACTCCTTGCAATGGGCTTCCATTAATCTTTTACACTGCTCTGAGTGTAGGTGCACTCCTTACGCTCACTCTATGCACTCCTTTCACTATCCCTTCTAAGATAATGACTAGTTCTATTTTTCCCATATGACACACTCCTCCTGAAATCAAAACTGTTTTTTTTCACACTCCTTGCACTTTCTTCTCAGAGTTCTCACTAACTCTGGTGTGAACTCCTTGCACTACCTTGAGAGCCCATAACACTCAGAAATTCACACAGATAGGGAATTATATATATTCCTACAAATCAAACATTTATATACTCATATAATTCATAAAAATTCATAGTAAATATTCAGAAAACAAAAACTCATTCACAGAGAACACACATAGAGATTCATAATATGCAGGTAAATCTTTTTTTTCTATTAAGTCTGAATGATTTTTATAAGAGGTTACAATGGTTGCAAGACTAAATTGCAACAGAGTCTCAATTCTTCTCTCCTCTCCTCTATTTATTCTCTAAACTTACTTACATCATAGAATACATTGATTTATACAATCTTGGCTTCTAGAGCCTTCTGTCCACCTACTACATTAAATTACAATTAATTTACAACTCATCTGAATCGGATATAAGATCATTTTCCTGTCATCCATTAAAGAAGACTTACATACAACCTGTAAAAATACAATGGCTCCACCCTCATCGATCCTTTACAACATTAATTACATTAAATTTGATATTTAAACCAAAAAAGAGAAGGTTGATGTTTCTCTCTCCTCGGGATCTGCTCCCTCCATGTGCATTGTTGCATTGGTTGTTGATGCCTTGTTGAGTAGGAGTGATGATCCTGCATCATACTTCCCTATTGAAAAAAGAATGAGCTCCTTCTCATGGCTCCTCTACTATTTTTGTTGACATCCTCTAGGATCCCAAAATTCACCCTGCAGTTGTCCACCTTCCCCTCCATCTTTCTTCTACTGTCATCCTGTTGCTACTGCAACTCTCCTCCTGGTTTCCAAACTTTATGTTGGAAGGCTACATTTATCTTGCCACTGCAATATCCTCTTGGCAGCATACACATGTTGTCAATGGTCTCCCTTGTTGTCTTCAACATCATCCTCCTTATCTCCTCAATCTCCTTGTCCAACTTGTCTATGGGTCGACTCCTCTTCTGCAGTTTTCTCTCTTGCATCTCCTCTTCTACCTCAATATCCAATTTGTTTTGTTGGATGATCCTCCTCTGGGTTATTATGCCTTCTCCCAAGGCTTACAATTATTCATACATGTCAAAGGGAAGATTATCCTGACCTCCCATGCTAACTTCATCTCCTATGGCATTGGATTTCCACTCCACTACAGACTCCAATTCTGTAGTAATATTACTGAGTTGTTGCTCAACCATCTCCTCTGACAATTTTATTTTTGCTAGTTCCTTTGTTTCTTTGTCATCTCTTTGGGCTGGCATAAGTCCAGCTTCATCTAGTTTCTCCTCATGCTATAATTCTTCTCCATTATGCATGACTGTCTCCTTTTGGAAATCTCTCTCTGTCTCTAGATTGCTTAACCAATCCTATAGTAACTTCATATATTTCTCCCATTGAGTGAGTATGGAATATGAATTCTCCTCTTGAACATTCCTTTGGTTCACAACTGTGTGGGCCTCCTCTTCTTTCATCTATTAGGTATATTTTAGTGTCTGCTCCTTCTCCTCCTTCATGACAATCTATGTTGGTTGTCCTTCTTCTTATTTTCCTCTCCTTTGACCAGCTCCATGGGACAATTTTTCTTCTAGTGTCTTCTGCACCATTTTCTCATAAACATGAGTCCCTACAAAGCTCTCTCCAAGAGATATGTTGATCCCTCCTATCATCATGTTGCAATGGTGATTATCTTCTTCTTCCTCCTCTCATGTAAGCACTCCTTGCTGATCTGAACTCTCCCATGAGTTTATGAGACTCTTAGACAGTCTCACCTTCTCCTTTTGTGTCATAACTCCTTGTTGATCTAAACTCTTCTTTGATTTCCTGAGACTCTCGAACAATATCATATCCTCCTTTCCCACCTGACAACTTGACTTTTCCTTTCTTCCCTTCTAGCAATATTTAAGATATTTAACTGATCTCTTCTCATTTCCCCCCCAGAAATCTATGAGATATTCAACTGATCTTTCTTCAGCATCAAGGATTTTTCCATCTTCTGGTTCACATATGTAAACCATTTTCTCCTCTATGTTCCATAGGTTTTCCACTTGCCTCAACACCTCCTCATTATTTCCTTTTTTCTCCTGGAAATTAATTGTTGGATAGGCCACTTAACCTTCTTCTTCATGGTCCACTCATATCTCCATCTCACTTTCTCTCCTTGCAACATTTTATTCCATTTCAACATCAATATGTCGAGCTCCTCTCTGGTCTCCTTGAGCTATTTATCCATCTCTTCTCTGCTCATCCTCTTGTGGTCTCCTCTTGGACCGTTTCTATGGCCTTCAATAGCCATTTTCATCTTTCCTCTACCCTCCTGGAAATTCTATGAACTTCCACTTCCTCACTGTGAGCTACAGTCATCCTCTTCCAAGATCTCTCATCTTAGCCTCCAGTTCACCTGTTGGAACCTTCTCTGAGATTTTGCACTCCTGTTGAGTGTAGGAACACAATTTGCACTTGATCCTTCTCTTGAGAACTCCTTTCTCTCTAGATTTTTTAATCCAACTGCTCACCTTAAGACCTCCACAAGTTTTCCTCCTCTCCAATAATGAAACTAGTCCTTTTGTTCATCCCACTTCATTGTCTATTTTTCTGCTGCACACCTGCAAACAGTCTTCACATAAAGCATCAATACTCTACCTCTCCTCATTTTCCTATTGTATGTAGACAAAATATCTCTCTGATACCACTTGATGGTAACAAACAAATATTTTTCAATATCTGATACCACTTGATGCAAACCCCCTCCCATACGTGGCTCTCATGACCTCCTATTCTAGGATCGAATTCAACAGTAGTTGAATTAGCTCTCGAATCCTTGCTAGATCCTCTCTTATGTTCACATGCCTCTTTGATTTCCTTGTGCAGGTCCACACATAACCCATTGGGCGCTTTATATAAGCCCCTCTTTAACTTTTGGCCAAAACCATAGACACTAGCCCCTTTTTCCTGGTAGAATCACATATGACCGCGGGATAGAACTGAGCTCATAGCCACAAGACACTATTCATAGCTGCAGGACTCTGACACTCCATGAACATTTCCAAAAACAAAAATCTGGTTACTATTCGAATTTGGTAATAAAGTGACTGTTGACTTGCAAATTTCAGTCTTATCCTGTTCTTCCACTCTTCAAACTTCTATGGCCAGATCTGATAGCTGATAGGGATTCTCCTCCCTCCACGATATATGGTGTATATCTATTTTGGGACTTTGAGCATTGGGAATTTTCCAACCTCAACCAACAACTTCTCTGGAATTGTCGAACTTCCAAACTCTTGAAGAGTTCAGGGATCAATGTTCCACACTCCTCCTACAACCAACAACTGTGATCAACTCTAGTTCTTTGGGCTTCGGGGTTCCTCGCTCTAACTAACCTCAAAACTCTTGAAATGTTGAACATAGAATTGTATATCTACGTCTCTTGTTTCTCCTAAATCCAACGGATGTGATCAACTCCAGACTTCATAGATTTAAGGTTCTTCAATCCCAATCACCACCAAACTATCGAACTATTGAATGTCGAATTGGTGAAGAGAGGAGATCTATGGTCCATGTGTAACTGACAATGAATGGTTAGGATTTAATCTGAACTTTGGGACTTCAGGGAATTATATACTCTGCTCAACAACGACCAAATTCTCCTAGAGTGTCAAATCACCGAACCACTCAAGGATCCAATGGATCGCACTATCCCAGTGATCTATGGTTGAGATCCACTCTACCTTGGAGAATACTTACGACCTGAGAACCACGATCAACAGTTCTCATTCTCCTATGCTCAGATCCAACAATTGGGATCTGATCTCCTTGACTGCGTTCTTCTCCTCTTGTCTAGGTTTGATACAATGGCCCATATCTGTTTCCACATCCAATCCAATGGCTATTGCAGTTTCTCCTCCTCTGCAGCTCCACTTTACTTCAACAAAGGATTTTCACTCAAGGTTTGCAAAGTCTTGGCCTTTGATCTCTCCTCTACAGGGTCAAATCCTTGCCTCTACTTATGTCCTATGAAACACTACACCTCCTGAACTTGTTCAACACTTGAACCAAAGTGTGGGTGCACCCCTTGCGCTTCTCCCTCATGAGCTTGGAACTTATGATAAGTTCTCTGATGCACACTTGTGCTACTCCTAGAGTTTGAAACTTTAGAAATTTATTTCCCTATGAACTCCTTGCATGGGAATTGTACACACCAGTTCTATCTCTCCTGATATTTAAACTCTTCGAACTTAGAATGGATCTATCCTTTGTTCATTCAAATGACTTCTTGTGCCCTCCTGGCACTCTGTGCTCTTCCTCCTGATATTTACCATCACTTTGAAAAAGTGTTGGCTTCGTGCACTCCTTGCACTCACTCTCCCGAGTCTTGAACTTTACAGACTCATCTACACACTCCTTGCACTTACTCTTCCTTGAGATTTTACAATGATATAAGTTTAGGCAAACCCCTTGCGCTCGTTTTGTGTACTCCTTACACTAGCCTTCCCTTGAGATTTTACATTTCTCCGAGTGTAGGTGCACTCCTTGTGCTCACTCCTTGCACTATAAATTTTGACCTTATCAATATTCCTGGTGTGCCCACCTAGCACGCTCCTCCTGAATTCAAAATTGAGTTCTTGCGCACTCCTTGTGTTGGCTTCTCAAAGTTCTCACTAAATCTAGTATGCACTCCTTGCACTGCCTTGAGAGCCCAGAACACTCAGAAATTCACATAGATAGGTAATTATATCTATTATTACAAAGGTAACATTTATATACTCATAGAATTCATAAAAATTCATAGTTAAAATTTAGAAAACAAACACTCATTCACAAAAAACACACATAGTGATTCATATGCAGGGAAATCTACTTTTTCTATTAAGTCTGAATGATTTTTACAAGAGGTCACAATGGTTACAAGACTAGATTGCAACAGAGTCTCAATTCTTCTCTCGTCTCCTCTCTCCGTTTTATGAACTTACTTACATCATAGAATACATTGATTTATACAATCTTGGCTTGTCGAGCCTTCTCTCCACCTACTATATTAAATAATAATTAATTTAAAACTCATCCGAATCAGATCTAAGATCATTTTCCTGTCATCCATTAAAGGTGACTTACATACATCATGTACAAATACAATGGATCTACCCTCCTTGATCCTTTAGAACATTAATTACATTAAATTTTATATTTAAACCCAAAATGAGAAGGTTGGCACTTCTCTCTCCTTGAGATATGCTTCCTCCATGTGTGTTGTTGCGCTAGATATTGATGCACTGCTGAGTAGGAGTGATGCTCTTGCATAAGAAACCAACATACCAATATAGGAGAAAATTATGGATTTTATAAGGAGGATGGATGGAAGGGAATGTCAAGGATGAAACTCAAATAAGAATGCAAAAAGCTTGGAATACAAGAGAGACAATTTGGCTGAGTTATCTTGCTTCTGGTTTGATATATCCAAATGACAACCCCTAGGGCCCTTTTTATATCAGAAAATTATGGTTAATTCATTTCCATAATGGGTAAACGAGGTAAAATTGTTCAAAAACCTAAGATAGCCTATAAACTCCGTTGGAAAGTGCAAAATTTATATTTTTTTGCAACTTTTTAGAGTACATGCATGCTATTAGTTATCCATCAAGTGTACATATGTTGTCTTCTAGGCATGCATCTAGAATATGTATGTGCTCTTCCTATGCATCAGGGTGTGTATTCCATACAACAACTTGTTTTTTGAGAAGAACTCCATAAAAAACAATTGGAATATGTATGAATGAGTAGGCCAACATCAAAGATGCATCGTAGTGGCATTTTGAGTTATAACAGATGCCCCCTAATGTGTGAGGTCAGAACAAAAATTGATGGCCAAAATACATTACAACATATTTGATAAATTGGGAAAGCACTATAGTCAAGTAAAACCAAGTGAGTATCTGTGAGTGCATCATCTGCAATAAGATAATAATAATCACCAAGGTGGGCATTCCCATTATTGAGACAAGATAAGCATGAATACCAATCAAGTACACTGCATATCCATGTCATATATAATAATCATGGCCACATCACTAATGTGTATGTTGGTATAGATTGTAGCCGCAAATAATACACATCGGAGATACATCTCAAAATCATTAGAAGATATACAAATACAATGAATCTTCAAGAAGCATCAATGCATGTAGTTAAAGATGATAGATTCAATGACTTGAGAAATATCTTCAAGATCTTCATAACTTAGGTAGGAGTATAATTAAAGAGTAAGAATAACTATGTTGAGGTCTTCGACAAGTCATCGTGGAAAGACTAGAGGATCTCAATAATCAGGCACATAAATTCATTGATTCTGAATTTGAACTTGACAAGACTCTCGGGATGGCCGAATCATGAAGGAAAAGAGACTTATTGTAGAATGGCCAAATCATGAAGGAAAGGAGACTTATTATAGAATGGTTGACTCAGGTTGTAAGAACTACCCTTGGACTCGAGAATGACATAAACAAATACTCATACAACATGTTATTGAAATAATATTGTGGCACAGGAGGCGCCCCAAACTTTCCATGTTTTTGGAAGAGTAAACAAACGAAGGAGGAAACAAATCTATGTAACGAGAACAAATTCCTAAGACCATACTAAATTCCAACGCTTTGCAGAACAAAATGAAGGATGTGCTCTGTCCAAGGGTGACTATATTGGTGCAAGTGAAAGAGGATGTTTTCAGGTCCCCTCTTTTTGGAATATTTGTTATTTTTTGTGTTTTTCATGTATTTAACGAACTTGAAAAAGAATAAAATAATGCTACATTACAATGGAGGAATAAGTGTCACAGAAAAGAAAACTATTTCTAAGTGCATGGAACATACAGATGCTCAGTGCAAGGAGACATGTGTAGGATAAGGACACTCCAGAAAAAATTCTTCATGGATCAAGGTGTAACATCCTACTCTGGCGCACTGAGCGAACCTATTCTTTCAGGACACTTTCTCGCAAGTGATCCGTATTGTTATGATATTAAAACATTGTATTTGTTTATGATGCATCATGGGTAGATGACATGTTGTTTTACTACATTGACATAGACAGGTGCTATTGACTCGGTTTTACTGAGTGTGCAGGGTTTTGGACCTTGATTATGCAGAGGCATCGAAGGAACCCATTGGACTCCGGATCGAGCCAGGGAGTGTGCTATTGGGGTTTGATTGATTTACTGTGATATTAGTACATTTGATTTGATTATATGATGTGGACATGCTTTGACATGATTGTTGATGATGCAGGCTGACAATAGCTTGCCAACCAGACTCACATATGGAGTAAAGGGTCCACACACGACTACTAGAAAGGTTGAGGGAGAGGTGTGGACAACATATTTGCCACAACCTACTAGCACTCCTATCATGGCTTGAACTGTAGGTTAACGATTACCTAGTTCGAGAGGACCCACGATGTCGCTAGGGAAGACTGCGTCAGTCGCTCGCGATGATTCTAAGGGGCACGCAATAAGGCGGGGGCCTTATTCCTTAGAAGCCCTTAGTCTCCCACAAGTTCACCTAGCGGAGTGTTGACTCCAGGGGTTATTGATGTCTACCAATCATTCAAGAGGCGAGTGGTACCCTTGGAGCACATGGTGCATCCTGAAGGGCACGTCACACAAAAGAAAGAAAAGAGGCGAGTGGCACCCTTGGAGCACATGGTGCATCCTGAAGGGCACATCGTGAAAAATAAACAAAAGATCCGAGTGGCACCTTTCGAGCATGTGGTGCGTCCTAAAGGGCACGTCGCGCAAAAGAAACAAAAGAGGCAAGTGACACCCTTGGAGCATGTAGTGCATCCTAAAGGGGCACGTCGCGTTGATGACATTAAAGGAACGAACCTAGATGGCCCTAAGACAAATATCTCATTAAGAAATTTTCAAACAACTTCCCTAATTAAAATGTTGCCTAGTTCAAAATCTAAGTCCTAAGTCTAAAACTTCGCTAGGGGTAAAATTTTGTCTACCCTTAAGAAAATATCTCTATAAAAATAAAATAATAAAGTTAAAAAAAAAAAAAAACCACTTAAGTAATAATTGTGGTCTTCATAATTTTTGGGTAAAATGAAGAGAGTAAGAACATAAATAAAATCTGTGGATAAAAGGTAAAAAAGAATTTAAATATTGAACTTGTGAAAGTGTAAAAAAAGATATTAAATTAATAATAGAAGGAAAAGAGATTAAAATGCCCAACTGTCGTTTTTACCTCTAATAAAAAGGGGAAAGATGGAAATTATAAAAATTAGGAAACTAGGGAATGGAGGTAACATAAAAAGGGAAAGAGGGGAACTTATGGTAAAAAGAGGGAGGTCAACCTAGTAAAGAATCTGCAATTAAGAACCTTCTAAATTGAACTAATTTAGCAACTTCATTTTAGGGAAAGTCTTTAAAACCTATAAGGGAATCTAGGGACACCTAGGAGTAAATTTAGAAGTAACTCTAGGTGGGTGAGGGAAATAAGACAATTAATAAATTAAAGAAAATAATTATTGGAAGAAGGTAGGGGATGGATGACACTTGTATGAAGGAGAAATTTTAGAAGATTTTTTATTAAAACTTAAAATTAAATGAGATTTAGGGAAAGATGGAAGTTATAAAAATCTATAAAAGAGAGGGAGGAGAAGGAAGAAGGGGATCGGCTATTAGCGTAACGTTACGCTGCAGGAATTGTGACTTGGCTGATTTACTTGTGGGAGTTGGGATTTCCTAGCTCGGAGAGGAGTGGTAGCTCGTTCTTGCGAGGTGAGCTGGGAGCTAGACGTACCATATGGATAGTGTGTGGCCCCTTTGTGGCTCGGGGAGCTAAGGGGGAAGCAGAGTACCCCTAGCGTTGGCTAGGAGGTACCGGTGTAGTCTTGACGGTTGGCAAGCAGAAGCAGCATTGAGCGCATGGACGACACTCGGAGCCGGCGATCAGGAAACAATATGCTTTCCATTTTTGCATGATAGAAGGTATTAGGACCCTGGCCCTCTCTTAATGTTATCAGCACTTGTATATTGTCTTTGTGAGATAAAAAATACTTGACTTAAATCTACTTGGGTTCTCGTCAGATTGACTGGTTTTCTTTTCTGTTCTTCTACGATTTTAATTGTGTGACGGATATACACATATTTTCTTCTTAACTCTGCTGTTGCAAGTTGGTATTGGATAAAAAGGATCTTATGACCTCGGTGTTGCCGACCTTCTTTGGTTCTATGCGATCTCCTGCTGTGCTTTACGTTTTTATATCTGTCTACATTTGTTTCTGGTTAAATTGACTAGTTTTTATCACTCTAGCGTTTGTATTTATATGAAGGATGTGCAAATTTTAACCTACCATTTCATAGTGTAACGACCCTTCTTAAATAAATGTATAGGATTATTAATTATAATCAATTGATAATTTGATTGTCCTAAGATGTTAGCTAAACAATAATTATTTCTTATATAATATTAACTAATTAATTATCATTAATTATTTGTTCATAACTGTCAATGATTAATTAATTATTAATTGACTCTTTAATTATGTGACTAAAGAATTAATGGGGTTAATAATTTAATTTATTAAGACTTATGCATACAGGAGGGAATAGGACATTAAATGTAAGGATAAGATAAGATAAGATAATAAATACAAGGGGATAAGATAATAAATAAATGGATAAACAAATTAATGAAAGGAAGAGTCAGTGAAGGGGGAATATGACGGGGAGAGCCTTACGGTGGAAGGCATTCTTTTGAGAGGAGAATTTCATTTTGGAGAGGAGGAAGCATTTTGGAGGGGGGGCGGGAGTACTGTTTTCTTGGCTTGGCTTTTGTGGTTCTGTGGTTGAGTTATGTAGTCTTTAAGTAGCATTGCAGGGGGCACCGAGTTACTAGGGGTTTTGGGTATGGGGGCTAGGATTCCTTTCAGTTTCCTGGAGCTAGGGAGTCGGACAGGATACTCCTAGCTAGCTAGGAGGATAGTCGTTTGGCAGAGAGTTGGTGAGCGCATCAGGCAGCAGCAAAGCAGCAGTCTGGACAACCGGGTCAATGGAAAAGTTAGTATCAGGAAGAGGTAAATTTGTATTATTCTGTTAAGTAATTCTTAGTCTATTATGAAATTGTTGTTCATTATTAAATTTAACATGCTTATATGCTGAATTGAAATGAATTACTGAGTTTTTGCGTAGAAGTAGAAGTTTACTGTTCTAAATTTATGGATTTAATAGAAATGAGTTAATTAGGTATTTACACATGTTATCAGAGCCTTAGTTTGAAATCTGGGCCTAAGGGCCAAGTTCCAACTCCAAGATCTAACTCCACCTAGCCTGCAAGCCAAAAACACATTCTCTTTGTTAGTTACACAGATCTATATATAAACAATATGCCCATAATATTCTACACAGTGGAAGTATTAAGTACACTTCCTTCAATTAAACAAACAAAGAGTTGTGTTGTGTTACTTCTAATGTTATTTTGCTTTCATTATGTTGATCTACACTCTGAAAACCTGTAGACTATAGATGCATCAGATGATTGGAAGTGTACTTTTAATAATTTTAATTGTATGGAGATGAAAAGCAATATATTAAAGATCTATATAAATAAAGAATTTTGGCTAGAGACATTTATATGTAATGATTTTAAAACCCAATCCATGAAAATAAATTTTAATATAAAATACAAAGAAGAAGAAAAACATTTGCTGCAAATTAAAGGAGAGGATTCCTAGAATGGCTATGGAAGCCTAAAGAAGAGAATGGATCCCTTATGGTGGTTGCAGAATAACTTCTCTGAGATACCGAATGATGTGAATATTGAAACCTTATGAAGAAAACAAAATAAACCAGAGACTAGATAATCAAAATATGAACATACTAAATTGCACAATGCAACATCTAGAAGATACAGCTCACCAAATACATAGCTCAAATATCAAAATATATGTCACAACTAGAAAACATGTCATTGTAAAAGCCTTTGTAAGGATCAAGCCAAGCCAAGCCACTCATGGTGTCAAGCTATTAAATCCCCATTCATCCTAGTGAAGGGTAGGGATCTGGGTACCTGCAGTTCAAAAATGTCAAACTTCTAAAAAAAAAAAAATGAAATCTAGCCAAGAATAGCCACCAGAAATTGGCATTCACCAAAAAGTTGGGATTTTAAAAGCAGGTAAAAATAGCTTCTATATTAAAGTATGGGTTTCAAAAACATGCCTGTGTGTCCAAACTAGCTTCTATATTCCACAAAAAACTGGCTTGAATGAGACTTTTAGTGCCCCTACTCGCTACAACCTACAGCCGGAGTGCTTCAGCTACGAACGTCATGAAGTCCTATGGTACATGAAGTTACCACACTCTCCTGGACCATTAGCACGTAGATTTTCTCGCACAAAGCTAAATATATGCATACCTACACAAAACAGTCGTGAAAATGAAGCCTCAAAAAGCCTGCAGCTTGAGTGATATCCTCGTCCAACAACGGGTCCTGGGTCAGGTTGGACCCTCGACCAGTTTCGATACCGGTTTCGATTTTTAAAAAATTGATTGAGTCTGAGTCAAATTGCAAATTTAAAAGTCAGACTGAATATTAGATAACAATTTGTCATAAATCAAATAGTAGCTTATCCACTCTGAATCCTACAAAAGAGACCTATTTTTATCACAGAATAATGTAGAGATAAGCACAAACCCTATCCAAGTTGGTATGAATGAGAGAAACATGGTCATTGCACATCACACAATTGCCAAGCGTAGATAGTTGTTCTTCAACTTGTTGCACCACAACTTCATCCGACAAACTATTCCTCAAGTGCTGAAGTTCTTGGTTAGTAGTCGTGTTTGGAAGAAAAAGTACATTCTTGTTCCCAGCACAAAGATGCCCAACAATCCTTGTGCCTGCTATATATGACTTCACGACAAGAATGACATCTGCCAGCTCAGCCTCAAAAGTGTTGTAAAATTTCTCTGATCCTCCAATGGCCACCAGGAAATATGCATTTGTAAGTTTTGAAAAGACACTGACCTCGCTGGAATTTTCCAACTGAATTCTGGTAGCCATGATGAACAGCCAAAGAAATGACTTACTCCCGGCAAAATTCGGCCTGATCCGGGCTCCAAAATTTCGGGGTAGAGTAATCTGTTGTACTGAAGCCAATAGATGTAAAACCAGATCACACTGCGAAGTTAATAGGAGCGAGAGTACAAATTATAGGATGAAGTAACAGGCAGTTATGATTAAAGTCTAGATCTGTAACATTCCAGACCCTAAATTTAACCACTAAAAAAAATAAAAAATAAACAAGAATTGCAGTTAGTCAGTGGAAGTCGCGTGCAATCATAGTATTAAAAACCATAACACATAAACCATATAATATGTATTATAAAAAATTACGCCAAGGAAGACAGAAAAACGACCTCTCTTATGTCTTCCAGCCCACGCATAGCCTCCCAGGCTTAACTAGGAGACCAGAACAATGTGTGAGCTCCGAGGAATAGCCTCAAGCTCTTAAAAAAAATAATATATATATATATATATATATATATATATATATATATATATATATATATATAGCCACTCATCTCATCACCGGAATGAAGTAGTTGCAAGGGCCAACTACCAGAAGAATACATAAGGCTTTCACAAATAGATCCATAACTGCAAATGGCAGATCATTGAATTCCAGTGGCTACAGAGCATAGAAATAATTTTTCGTCCCGTTCCAAGCTATAGAATAACCTCATGTACTGGCGATATCACGTGTATCAATCTTCTAGCTACAGAACAACCTCCCATTACCAAGCCAAGGGAGGAGCTTGTGGCCATTACTAGAGCTCCACCATAGTAGCAAAGAGGGAGAAGCCGAGGGCGCATTTGCGTAGGGAGAGAGGCGACAGTGATGGAGTGTTAGGTTTGAGGATGCATTTAGGGTTTGGAGAGATAGGTGTAGGGTTATTTTGGAGGAAGTGGGCATGTGGGCTTCATGTGTGCCTACCCTTTGTTAGCTTGGTTTGCATTTAAATTATTTATTCAAATTTATATATGTTTTTTTTATTATTTTAGTTATTTTATTTATTACCTTTTTTTTATATATTTTCATTTAATTATTTATTATCATGAATTATAGATTATTTGTTTATTCTTGAAATAATTAAAGTGAGTAACTTGTTTATTTTTTTTTATCATTATTCTTTTTTTAAAATAATAATGATAAATTAATATATTAAATAAATTAATTATAATAAAGATAATAACTTAATATATTAAATAAATAAATTAAAAAAAAAAAAAATCTAAATGTTTTGGAGTCTATGGGTTTAGAACCCATGACCACCCACCACCTAAGCCTTAAGAAACAACCAAACACCAATGTGCCATACATGAATCCTTACCAATAAATTCTTATACTTAATAGATTAATGGTAACACTGTATGATTAGAGTGGTGTCATTATTAGGAAGATACAGTATGAAGATTAAGACTAACTGGCTTATTACCTGACCTAGTGATCTAGAGCCAATTAACCAAATTGAATCATAACTAGTGAATGCACCGGAAATCAAAGCAAAGGCTTATTTAGTGCTAGTAATCTTTATATCCCGAAGTATAAAATATGACTGTCCAAGCATCAGGCTCACGAGACCGTACACACAATTCGTCGAACCAAGCACAAAGTCCCCCCACTCCATTCCACCAGTCAAGTCAACGCTAAATATCAATACAATATTCGACAATGCCAACACTACGCGCTAGGGAAAATATCACGATTCAAGCACCAGAGGATATTTAGTTGTAAGTGAAAAGTTAAAAGGACTTAGACTAGGATAGGCAGGGAGGGGGCTCAAGGCCACCGCCATATGGTAATAGAGTCACTCCAAGGACAGTAGCCACAGGCATTTCAGTGGCAGCGAGTGCAACATCTCATTCATTGCCAACAACTCACATAGGTCCATGACCATCTCAGGGAACAGCTAGTAGGGGTAGGGGTGCCAGGGGAAGGAACTCATTTCAGAGACAGTCACATAACAATGCACTGGTTCAATATTGTGTTACCTATTGGGCGTGTGGAGGACCCCATTACCAGCGTGACTGCCCAGAGTTACAATCAGGGTTTGTGCATAGAGAAGGAAAGGCACTGATGGGAATAGAAAGTAGCAACCAACAGATTTACGCAGTGGTTAATAATCGCCAGGCCGAACATCAATCCATGGTGGTGGAGTCATCAGGTACGCTAAATCATATCAATGTCAAAATTTTGTTTGATTCTTGTGTGACAGATAGTTTCATTTCACCATATTCATTAGAAAAGAGTGGGTTGGTAGCCTACGAGCATGATGACTTTAAACAAGTCGAGATGGCTACGAGGGAAAAACAAGCGGTAGGACCTAGTGTTGATAATTGTATAGTAGACCTGGGAGTGTGTACTACCAGGTTGAAGGTATACGTCACTACTCTTGGGGCGTATGAACTAATCATTGGAATGGATTGGTTAGCAGCTCACCGAGCTTTGGTAGATTGTTTCGCAAAGAGGGTGCTTTGTGTCGATGATGAAGGAAGACCAGTAGAGATCCAAGGTGTATAGATAAAAGTGCCATTACACTTTATATCAACTATGAAGGTTAAGCGATGCTTGAGGCAAGGGTGTCGACTTTATGTAGTGGAAGCAGTGAATGAAAGGAAGGGACCCTCATTGGATCAGTACCTGGTATTGTCAAAATTTAAAGATGTTTTTCCAAACGAGTTACCAGGTTTGCCTCCTGAGAGAGAGATTGATTTTACTATTGAGCTAAAACCTAGTGCAGAACCAATCTCCAAGACTCTGTATCGAATGATAGCATCAGAACTTTTTGAATTGCGAATGCAGTTGAAAGAGTTATTGGACTTAGGGCTAATAAGGCCCAGTGTCTCACCTTGGGGTGCACCAGTAATTTTTGTAAAGAAGAAGGATGGATCCTTATGACTCTGTATAGACTATAGGGACTTGAACTGTGCTACAGTGAAAAATAAGTACCCAATGCCACAAATAGATGACCTCTTCGATCAGATGAAAGGAGCAACGGTATTCTCAAAGATTGATTTGCAATCAGGGTATCATCAGTTAAGGATTAAGGAAGGTGATATCCCAAAAACTGCCTTTCGAACTCGGTTCGGACATTACAAGTTTGTTGTAGTACCTTTCGGATTGACCAATGTGCCAGAAGTATTCATGAGCCTCATGAACGGCGTATTCCAGAAGTACTTAGACCATTTTGTACAAGTCTTTTCAGATGACATCCTCATCTATTCCAAGAATGAAAGAGAACATGATGAACACTTGTGAATAGTGTTGTCCTGCCTTAGAGAGAACAAATTATATGGGAAGCTATCGAAGTGTTCCTTCTTCTAGAAAGAGATCCACTATTTAGGTCATATCATTTTCGGTGAAGGAATCTCTATGGACCTAGAAAAGGTAAAGGCCATTATGGAGTGGCCAGTGCCAAAAATTCCCATGAGGTGAGAAGCTTCATGGGGCTAGCAGTTTATTACCAGATATTTGTGGAAGGATTCTCAAAAATAGAAAAGCCCATCACCACCTTGGAGTGCAAGAGGGTCAGGTATGAATGGAAAGTAGAGTGTGATAGTGCATTCATTGAACTTAAGAGGTTACTAACTAGTGCGCCAATTCTACGAGTGTCAGATATGGAAAAGGACTTCATAGTCTGCATGGATGCCTCAAAGCAAGGGTTGGGGGCCGTGCTAATGCAGGATGGAGGAGTGATAGCCTATGCGTCAAGGAAGTTGAAGAAGCACAAAGAGTTATACATGACTCATGATTTAGAGTTGGTAGTTGTAATGTTAGCTCTGAAAATTTGGAGGCACTATCTTGTGGAGTGAAACTTTGATCTCAAAACGGACCATCAAAGTCTAAAACATCTCTTCACTCAAAGAGATCTGAATGCAAGGCAAAGATGATGGAGTGAGTTTATGAGTGAGTACGATTTTGGTATTTCGTACATCAAGGGAGAGGAAAATGTGGTCGCAGATGCCTTGAGTAGGAGACCACGTATCTTCTCCTTGGCAACCTTAAAGGTCAATCTGAGGGAACATGTGTTGGTACAACTCCAAAAAGACAATTGGTATTTAAAGGTTACTTCAAACCTCCAGACCGGGGGGTAGTTAGACCCAAAGTATGAAGGATATAGTCTGGGAACAGACAGCCTATTAAGATATCGAGGAAGGATGTACATCACTAAGAATGGGGATATTCAAAGCATCATACCGAAGGAAGCTCATAGAGCACTTTATTGTGCGCATCCAGGTGCAAAGAAGATGTACACAGATATGAGGAAGCTCTTTTTCTAGGTAGGCATGAAGCACGATGTAGTCCATTTCATCGCCAAATGCCTAGAGTGTCAACAAGTGAAAGCCGACCACAATCACCCAGCAGGCCTCCTACAACCACATGATGTCCCTATGTCCAAGTGGGAAGTCATCTCTATGGATTTTGTTGTGGGGTTGCCGCTCACATCTCATAGACACAATGCCATTCATGTGATAGTGGATAAGTTAACCAAGAGTGCTCATTTTATTCCGGTTAGAGACACTTACGACGTCACTGATGTGGCACGTGTGTTTGTAAGCAAGGTTATCTATTTGCACGGGATACCTAAGAAGATCATTTCAGATAGGAACTCCAGATTCACTTCTAGGTTTTGGACAAGTTTACAGTCAGCGTTGGGGACTCAATTGAACTTAAGCACAACTTATCATCCTAAAACAAGTGGGAAAACTGAGAGAGTAAATCAAGTCATGGAAGACATGCTTAGGATGTATGTAATGGATAATCAAACCCAGTGGGAGAAGTACCTACCTTTGGTAGAGTTTGCCTACAATAACAGTTATCATAGCTCCATCGGAATKCCACCCTATGAAGCTTTGTATGGAAGGCCATGCAAAACTCCATTAAGTTGGGATAGACTAGAAGACCGAGTAACAGTTGGGCTAGAATTGATTCAAGAGATGGAGGAATAGGTGATTCAGATTAGGCAGAGACTAAAGGAAGCACAGGATAGGCAGAAAATCTATGTGGATGCACACAGGACCAACTGAATTTATGAAGTGGGAGACCAGGTTTTCATTCGTATCAGGCCTAATAAGAGTTCCATATGGTTCGGGAAGGGGACAAAGTTGTCACCTCGATTTATAGGATCATTTAGGATCCAAGAGAAAATTGGACCCATTGCATATCATCTCGTACTGCCACCCCACTTACATAAAATTCATAATGTATTTCATGTATCTGTTTTACGTCATTATGTTGCTGATGAATCACATAAACTAAATTGGAAGGAATTGCAGGTATCGGACGTGGGAAACCTCATGGTAGAACTGTTACGCATATTGGACCGTAGAGTCTGACATCTCAGGAACCGTCAGGTAGACCAAGTTAAGGTCCAGTGGGACAAGTATAGTCTAGGATCTGCTACTTGGGAAGACGCCGAGACACTACGGCGAGACTATCCCTCACTTTTTTTTTACCACCTCGAGAACATATTTCTCAAAGGTTGGGTGTATGTAATGCCACCCTTTGAATTAGAAAACCAGGATTACCTGAGGACTATATACTTATTTTCTAGTCACAACGAAACTATTAAATGATACACTTAAACTTTAAAATGTATGAAGTTTTATGAATGTTTAAATGTTATTATTGATGATGTATGTAATGCGATCTACTATGTGAATGTAAATTATATGAATGATTAAATATTATTCATGATGATGTATATGATGCGACATATTGTGAGAATGTGAATTTTATGAAGGATAAATGCTATTAGAATGATGTTGGATATGATGCAATCTATTTTGGTAAATGATAATCTTATGAATGGGTGTCGAAATTGAATTATGGGATATTATGAGATCTATTTCTAACTAGAAAACTTTGATGTTAATTTATCAGTACAGGGATACCAAATTTAAATGATGATAGTATGCAATTACATGATGATAATGTATATAAATGTATGAGTTGTGTTACAGACTAATCTACAGGTTATGGGCTATGAAATAGCCAAGGGATAATGATGATGAAAGTGGATATCATGACCACTAGACAAGAAACATTATGGTATGAATATTGTATGTGAAATTATATTGGTTTGGATGCATTGCTATGATATGTGGACCAGTGCAGGATTTCAGGTGAAGAGACTGCCCAAAATCGAATAAATGATGACAAAACCCCCAGCAACACAGTGCCACTATGTATTCCATTATAGGGTGTGGACCCTAGTCCTATTAGGAGGGGTGGAGGCATTTCCCACTGTGTATCCTCCATTGTAGGGTGTGGACCCTAGTCCTGTTAAGAGGGGTGGAGGCATTTCCCATCGTGTATCCTCCGAAACTTGAAGTCATGGGAGGACGGTGATAGCTCACGCTCCCCTAGACGTGTGATGATGACTGTCAATTGCCTGTTGGGGAAGCTTGGTCGAGATAGTGACACTTCCGCTTACGGGTTCTATTTGGAGTTAGGTCAATATAGTTGACACTCCAAGATAGTCCAGCAGAGGAAGGATAGGAATGGAGATGGAAGTAGGTTAAGGAGGAAGGATGAGTAGAAATAATTGAGTGAGTATGGAGATTTGTCGGATGGTGGAATTTAATGTTTTCCCTTCAAAAAAAAGAAGAGAAATGTGTATATATGAATATTCATAATTATGTAACTAAACCACAGTTGTCTAGATAAAAATTTTGAACCAGATAATAACAATTAAAGAATTTCTCAAACAACCGTTTGGTTGTTGTCTTTTATAAAAGACTAGTCTTGCTGACTGGATTGGATGCCTACATAAATTACTAAAGGATGGTAGTTTTGATTATTAGTACATGCACGAGACTTGTATGTACTAGCTACACATACATTTCTTGTACATATACACTAGTATGTATGAGTTTTCTTGACTTACTTACTGATAGTGTCGGTCAATTGTTATATATGTGTGAACCATGTTTCTTTTCCTTTGTACCATAAGATACCTTAACTTCGGGACGAATTTTCCTAAAGGGTGGGTGTATGTAACGACCCTGCTTAAATAAATTTATAGGATTATTAATTATAATTAATTGATAATCTGATTGTCCTAAGATGTTAGCTAAACATTAATTATTTCTTATATAATATTAACTAATTAATTATCATTAATTATTTGTTCATAACTATCAATGATTAATTAATTATTAATCGACTCTTTAATTATGCGAGTAAAGAATTAATGGGGTTAATAATTTAATTTATTAGACTTACGTATACGGGAGGGAATAGGACATTAAATGTAAGGATAAGATAAGATAAGATAATAAATAAATGGATAAGGAAATTAATGAAAGGAAGAGTCCGTGAAGGGGGAATATGACGGGGAGAGCCTTACGGTGGAAGGCATTCTTTTGAGAGGAGGATTTCATTTTGGGGAGGAGGAAGCATTTTGGAGGGGGACAGGAGTACTGGTTTCTTAGCTTGGTTTTTGTGGTTCTGTGGTTGAGTTCTGCGATATTTGAGAATCATTGCAGGGGGCACTGAGTTGCTAGGGGTTTTGGGCACGGGGGCCAATATTCCTTTCGGCTTCCTGGAGCTAGGGAGCCGGACAGGATACTCCTAGCTGGCTAGGAGGATAGTCGGTTTGGGGTAGAGTTGGTCAGCGCATCAGGCAGTAGCAAAGCAGCAAGCTGGACAACCGGGTCAATGGAGAAGTTAGCATCAGGAAGAGGTAAATTTGTATTATCTTGTTAAGTAATTCTTAGTCTATTATGAAATTGTTGTTCATTATTTAATTTAACATGCTTATATGCTGAATTGAAATGAATTACTGAGTTTTTGCATAGAAGTAGAAGTTTACTGTTCTAAATTTATGGATTTAATAGAATTGAGTTAATTAGGTCTTTACACATAGCCTTGGACAATTACATCTGCATTTCATTTTATGACTCTGTTGACCTCTCTGTTGTTTATGGAGCTCTGCCTTTCACCACTCTGCGATTTCTTTTAAATTTGGTGTACTCCTTGTCGGCCTTTGGCTCGAGTTTCTCTCTTAAGGAAGTCAATCCATCCCTGGATAAATTGTTTTGGTGATTTGCCACCTCAAGACCACAGCCATTTGGTGATCCTTCCATTTCTTCTCCCTCTGTTGACCACATCCTTGGCTCCACACATTTCCATCTGGGCGGCTCCAGTAAAGATATACCTCACAGCAAAAGAGTATCAATTTTTTTGGTCATTGCAATCTTGAGGTTGTTTGATCATCATTATAAATCCCATGATTGGATGCGTCGTCTGCTAGTCCTATTTTTTAATCTAAATCTTCTATATCCATATTTTTCCATAGATCTCTCGAAATTCCACTCATCTCTGTTTCCTTATCTCTTTTATCTAAAGACTAAGCTGTAGATCAAGTGTTGTTGAGCACAGTCACGGTCCCAACCCTCCTCATGTGAAAAGACTTCAATTTTGATTCCACTTTGCTCGGATACAATTGTACAAGGAAGTGTTCTAGTGTCAACTTCTGAGGTTTTCGAATCTCCTTCTAAAAAAATGTTTATCCGTTCAAATAATTCTCTCGCATGGTCCCTGATATCGCTATGGGCATCATTATTGCTTCCATTTGGCGATCCTTCAATTTCTTCTCCCTTTGATTGACCACCGAATCAACCTGTTTGGCTTAAAACCTTGACTGTGCGTCGAGTCTGCTTGTGCCTTTGAGTTGGGCCTTTTTTTACAAGCGTTGAGAGAGGGTTTTGTGCATGGTGGTGTGGCTCTCTTGGTTGCTATCTTTTTTTTAATTGGCGTTAACCCCGAATTGATACACTTCCTCTCTGCGTGTTGATTGCTTGGCCCTTTTTCCCTATAGCTATATCATAGTTGTTACCTGTGCCTACCATTATCACTTGACCAAATTCTCTTGGTAGGTCCACGTCCCAGACAACACCGTATATGCCAATTTAACCTGCGCTGATACTATGGTCATCGGTTGACAGTTGCCTGGTCAGTCCGCCCTTTCAACGCTGTACTATTTCGCTGAAATTCTGACTTTTTGCTATTGAGAATTTATGAGTCTGTTTCAATTTAGTGGGTTAGAAATTTATTGATGGAATCGGTGGGTTTCATTGTGTTGGTAATAATAGTTAAACCCAACTAATTACTTTTTACTGTCTTCATTACCACTCAATATTTACCTTCCATTTCTTTTCACTGACTTCACTGTTGTCATCAACTACTACTAGACCATTAAAGCCAGTACTGTCTTCAATCACTAATTATAGAAGAGCAGTTGATAAATAGAATGTTTTTATTGTCATTAATTTAGTGATAAAAAGGAAGGTTGCAAAATTTGTGCGTCCAGCTGGAAAAAGGGAATGATTTTATTTATTAATTTCGAGATAACACTGATTGTTACTGGATAGTAAGTCCTTGAAAAAGATTGATTCTAATGAGGTCTTTTAGTTATTAATGGGAAGCATTACCTTCTTGGAATTTGTATTTAGCTTGTATTTATTATTTTCTAAGGAAATAGTCATATTACCAAATTTTTAAATTTAAATTGTGATGAATGTTAAGAACTTCCTAATATCGTGACCTCGGTATTGTAATCCCTATATACATATTTAATTATTTTTCTTTTAAAATGTCAGCATTATGTATCTCCCTACATGATTTTATTGATGGATCAATAGTTTCATCTTGATATAAAATAGTTTAGTTACTTTAATGATTTCAACTTGTGCAATAGTTTCATCTTGATATCAATTAGTTTATTTACCTTAATGTTTTAACTTGTGCACTAGTCCCATGTAATATAAAATAGTTTATTACTTTAATGTTTCTAACTTGCACCAAGACTACATATCCCTTGACCTCTCAGTATCCCTTAAGCTAGTACCATGATTTTCTTCGAATAATACTATGATTATAATTTACAGGTATTCTTATATATTATTGTGGGATGAGGATTTTAGTTAAGGGTTGTCAAGAGGTGATAAATCTATTTCTTATTGTAATGTTATATATACATAAGTACCTGATTATTAGATCGTGAGTATAAAATAAAATACATCTAATAATAATAATAACTTAAGGCAAATTGATTCAAATGTTGTTCTGAGGACTTTTATAATTTAAAATTGCGCAATTGAACTTGTTTTAAGACTAAATTAGATTATACCTTGTGGTCATTATGCACTTTAGACTGCCAATCCTGGCTCGTAATGCAGGTCAGGATAGACCATGTTAAATACCTTACATGCTATATTATTTGTCATTGTCTTGGAATTTGATTGAAAATACACCTCCCCTACAATACTATAATAGAATTATTGAGGTAATAATGATGCACTATCATAATATGCCTTAATATAGATAACCTGGTTATTTTCTAGATCAATGGTTATATTATTGTCTTGTTAATTTCTTTATTTGCTATATTAGTTTCCAATGTCTTATATTTGATTAAATGTATTACCTTCAATGCAATACTATAATAGTAGTAACGAGTTAGTAATGACGCACTATTGTAAAATTCTTTAATGTAGATAACCATGTTGTTGCAAATCTTGATGGTTATGTTATTGTATTTAGATTAGAAGGCTTGGTCTATTGTGTCGGGCAGGTTGTAGACATCTCCATGTTCCTCAGAACATTCGCCAACCCTGAGACCTTAAATGGTTAAAATCGATGGGAACCTGGGCTTGAGCATTGCTTATGTGTCTTGGAGGTCCTAACCATTGCATGGTAGGACGGATGGGTAGTCAGTCTTAGTATGTTGTCGGTTGGTTGTCATTCCTTACATGCAGATACTTGATGTGTGTCTTAGGTCGACATGTTGAGTTCGTCATTATATGCATCTTGTTCATCGTCGGGTGGCAACTCAGAGTCGAATGTGTTTATTATCCTTATACACACGTGCACACACACACACAAAAAAAAATGCACTTGTTGTACAAGAGGTTGTTGTCGTAACGAGGAGGTTCGTTACACAAGGTGTCATATCCCAACGAAAACAATTCTACAAGGCTTTCACCCAAGGAATGCTCTAAACGTTCAGTAATAGAAAAATGAAGCTGACATTAGGCCAAAGATGCAAGGATGATACACATGATGCGATTACGAAATGACACAACGAGACTCCTTCCATGTAAAGTTTTATGAGCCCAAAGAAGGTAAGCTTGATGGTTTTTCACATTTAGAGAGTATGAAAAACACTAAAAGAAGACTCCAAAGTATTATTTTTCATACAGTTTAGTCTCTAGGGCCGGAAAAATAATAAAATCATACCAAGGAGAACTCTTCTGGTCACGAGAGCTAGAGTATTCATTTTCCTTACATAGTCTAGTCTGTCTGGAAAATGGTTAAACTTATACCAAAATGATGTCTCTTCAAAACCATTTTAATGAGTGTGATAGAGACAATATCACTCAGCTATCGTTTCAATTTTAAGGAGTCTGTAAAGAGATTAACTATGGACTCAATCATATTTTTTTGTAATTTATTCCCCTAATACCAAAAAAGTATAAAAAATGACTTAGGAGAACTCCCCTGGTGATACATGTCTCTCGAGGCATACCTTTTTCCTGTGTAATCTTTTGGCCGAAAAAAGGGTTAAACTTATGCCAAGTAGATATTCCTTTTGGACCAATTAACGAGTGTTAAAGAAATAAGGCCACTCGACGATCTTTTCTTATTTATTGATTCCGAAAAGGGATTAAAGAAGACTCCAATGGGTTTCCTTTTTTGTAAATAATCCTGAAGGCCTGAAAAAGTAACAAACCCAAACTAGGGAGAATGGCCCTTTTTTCGTAGATTTTGTCACTCAAGCCCGAAAAAGGGATAAAATTACACTGGGAATACTCTCCTAGTGAACCATATCTCCCAGGGCATACCTTTTTTGTCAATTATCCACCCAGACCAAAAAAGGGGTAAATTATCACTGGACATATGTTCCTTCAAATTTCAGTTTTACAAGCGTGAAGGGAAACAAGATCGCTCGAAAATATTTTCAATTTTGGAGAGTCTGAAAAGAGCTTAAAGAAGACTCTATGGGGGCTCATTTTCTTATGTAATCTAAATAAGGTTGAATAGGATAAAAAATCTCCCATTAGGTATCACTTTCATAGTTTAAGTGAGCTTGAAAGAAGACAAACCATGCTCTTGGGAAGTCCCTCAGGTATAGGCTAGAAGAAACATGAAGAAGAAGGATGAGGCATCCACAAAAATTCATGGAAGGACTAAACAGGACTCCCGTTCCTATGAATTACTTCAACATGTGCACCAAAAGGAAAACAAGGCTCTAACTAGGATGCCCATGGAACGAAGGCTCTAGCACATAAAGTATGACACACTTATCAACAAGGAAGGTTAGTGCCACAATACAGTGGGGTCGATCCTAAGGCCAAATGAACCATGAAATGGATAATGAAAAAGTGCAAGTAGGGAAAAATATAGCCTATTTTACAGTTTCGAGGTCAATACCTGTCATAACGGATCGATATGATGAAGAAATGTCAAAGCAAAATGTCTCCAAGATCCTACATATAAGGCCAATAACAGTTATACAGAAGTTAATAAATCCACTATAGATAGAAACTTCAGAAAATAAGAGGTGTTATTGCATACAAAGCTTGAAAACACCAAACTTGGACTATACAATATGGTACAAGACACCATACAACCTTACGATTCATGCATATTATTGATTCACGTAGAGCCCGCTACTAGGCTCTAACCAAGAGTCTCTCCGGTAGTTAACTTGGAAAGTTTCCCAATAGGGAAGAAAACACAAACCACATTGTAAGTCTTGCCATGATATATAATACATAGTCATGGCTTCAAGGATAACTTCATCTGAAGTAAATTCAATAGCTAAGAAATCATACGAACAAGGAGGGTTGACAGTCCCAAAGGGAGAAGCAAAATGACCATATTCTATATGACAATGGAAGTTTTGGCCAGGAACGAGAGAGTCTATCAGTGAAGAATCACAAGCACAAGGGATTGAGGATCTACAAACAATGATATATGAATCAAAATAAAATTCAAGATCACTCAAACCAAGAGGGGGAAGCAACGAATCTCATTCCCTCATTCGCTAAACCAATGGATCATTTGTTGAGACCAAGTCTTGAGAAGGAAAACATGAGTGAATAAGTTCTTGCTCAGGATAAATTGAACACTGAGGAACATATGAAGGGGAAGATTGAACTAAAGCCAAATTAGGATTGTGATTATCATATGTCAGTTGATTGATAGTGAAAATGCTTCCATTGTGAGGGAAATGCATCACCCGAAAGAGTGTAGACACCACAATGTTCATAGCATATACATAATCACACCCAAGAAGCATAATGAAATCTAATGGGCCTTGTACCACTATAGCAACGACATGAACATTCTTCCCACCCAACGGGGTATGAAACCAAGGAATAATCCCCAAATATTCACTAGGACATCTATCAAAATCCAACAACTCATGCGATGCAAACACAAGATTGGGAGAACCCAAATATTTCCAGGCCGAGGAGGATAAAATATTTGCAGAGGATCCTTCATATACAATACATCAATAAATGGTTTTTTAATTAAATTCAAACCTTATTTGAAAGGTTGTAGAAGAAGGAATATGAGGCTCCACAAGTTCATTCCAATCAAAGGAAACCATCCTAGTGCTTGGAGGGAGTGTGCTCGAAGTGAGAGGAATACCTAATTGTTTTGAAAGTATTGAACTGGAAATGATAAAAGCATAGTCGATAGACACATCACTCCCCATTAGAAGAGTGAGATGAACAAAATATTGCATCGGGGTGACCACTTTGCTGTCAATAGCATTAGGGATATTTGTAATGGTACTCAACCAAATTGGTAGTCCCACATTAAACCCAAGAATGTACAACGTGGCCATCAAAGGGACACCAACAATTCCAACGAAGGGAAAAGCACAAGAATCCCCTTGGGAAGGGGTTCCTTGGTTGGTATCATCAGTAAATTTGGCCATGAAGATCTTATGAAAAGGTTCTTCCCTCGTAAGATTGTTCAAGTCCATAAAATTCTCACACACTGACTTTGGTAAATCAGTGAAAAATATTCCTATAAGGCGGCAGCTCCATGTTTCTAATCTGAAGACCCAAAAGTCCTCTGGACAAAAAGAGTGGGTGGTCTACCACCATAGGTTAGAGACCCAAAGTAATCACTGACTAAGTCACTATGGAAAAATAAGGAGCAAAAATCACACCACTAAAACATCCCTAAAGATAAATCAAGAAAAATTTAGGAAGAACAGTTATGCCAATCAACGCTAGAGAAACTTACTGGTGCAAGTGTAACTTGAACATCGAAACACCCTCTGGGTATACTCTGTAAATCATGATCCAAAGCTTTTCATAGGTACTTCAGTATACCACTGCATTCACCTGTGTGATTCCCTATAAAAGGAAACTAGGTTTACAACACACAGTCAGTCACCAAGTGGGTACAATCAACATTCGGGCAGATCATATGAGCAACATAACTATGTTCGAAGACTCTCGATGGTACCAAAAGAAAATGGTTTGGAAGAAAACTGAGGATATCGAATGGATTTGAGGTCCACAAAGCTCCATAGTCAAATGGAGTCATTGAAATCCCAAGAATGACCCTCAAAATACAATCCCCACTACACTTAGTCTGGCTTTGGAGGGGTTATCTCCTCTACCTTTCCTCACATGACCTCATGTTTAGCCCTTGTGTTAGAGGGGGGTGTTGGCTAATGATTACGACACTGGACTTCAAAAATACCTATCTTAGACTCTTAAGCTTAATTAAGTGGCCTTGGATAGTTTCTTCTCTACACCTTATACAAGGTCCTAAAGCCTAGTCTAATTGGTGTACCCTACAAACAAAAAGGTGTAATTGATTTTAAATTAATTGTTCATTTTAGTGGTTGTTTTCACTCAAAGGGTATGTAAGTGCAACTAATGTTGTTCGAGAATATTGCAAAAATGAAACTTATAAGAACAAAAATAAAACTTTACACTAATCCTTCAAATGAAAAGAGTTTCAAGAAAGAAAATGTATGAACAATCCTTCAAACCTAAAGATGCAATATTTTCTCCTTTCCATGCAAAATGCACAATGCAACTTTTGAGTGAAACAAAAGAGAAAATGAAAGGATTTTCTTCCTTATTTTCTTTAGAAATTATTTCAATATGAGAAGAAAAAAAAACCCTATGCTAATTCCTTTTTCATTTTCAAATAACAATGCAAAGCAATGCAAATAAAGAAAGAGACCTAACTAGCATAAAAACTAGTTTTTTTTTTTTTGCTTTTTTTTTTTTTCTTTTAATCAAAGAGAAACTAACAAAATATGCTAAAAGAAACTGCAGAATCCACATTCAAGCTAAAAAAAAAGCCAAAAAATCTATATAAGTTTTTTTTTGTTATTTCATAAACAATATGAGCCTTTAACCTAGGAAAACCCCAACCAATGGAGGCCTTTGGAACTCAGGAAGACCTGAGGAACCAAAGGTTTCCAGAAAGAAAAGAAAATATTTTGAAAAAATGCTTCAAATTGAAAAGAACGCGTGTTGTGCACAGTCATCATGTTTATGTATGCAAGCTATGTATAAATAAAATGTGTATGTATATGGGCTGGTTATAGAACAAAGCCTGTACACCACTGAAAATTCTAAAAAAAAGAGAAAGATTCAAACAGACCACCTAGATCTGGGAAGCTAGTAAGCACTTGGAAGGTGACCAAAGACCCAAACAGACTTAGAATACTAGACAACAAACACAATAATTCAATCCAAATAAAAATATCCTAGAAATACCCTAAAGAGACTCCCTAATGGAGTCACCAATTCTTCTATGGGGAAAATCTCCCTAATCTGGGTCCAGTGACTAGGCAGAGCCTTGACTCCTTAAAAGACATAAAAAATTCTATTCTACCCAAACCAAACACTAACTTAAAATAATTAGGGGAAGAGAGAGAATATATAAATGCGTACCTTAATTCCTTACGCATGTTGTCGATCCCTTATGGTTGTTGTCAGTTCCAAGATTATAGGCCTCCTCCCAAAGCTGGCCTAAAACAATGTTACAGAACAAATTATGACATCATATGATTAATTATCAATATTATATAATGGGTTAGTTATTCATGCAAACATTCATAAACACAAACACATAGACATAAATATTTGGGACAAGATGTTTTCTCTTTTATTAATAACAAAATTGGAAGTTACAACCTGAATTTTGTTGGCACCGCTCCACGAACCTCGCCTGGGTTCCTCTACTTTTTCTCCAAGTGCACTATTCCCAATATTATATACTCACAACTAACATACCAATACAGGGGAAAAGGATGGATTGTATAAGGAGGATGTATGGAAGGAAATGTTGAGGATGAAACTCAAAGAAGAATGCAAAAATATTGGAATACAAGGGAACAAATTTGGCAGAGTTCTCTTGCTTCTAGTTTGATGTATGCAAATGACCCCCTTAGGGCCCTTTTTATATGATAAAATGACAGTTAGTTCATTTCTAGAAGGGGCATAGGAGGTAAAATGGTTTCAAAACCTATGATAACCTATAAACTCCATCGGAAAGCACAAAATTTATATTTTTGTGCAACTTTTTAGAGTACACACGTGCTTTTAGTTATGTAGCAAGTGTATGTATGTGGTCTATTAGGAATGCATATAGCATATGTTCACATTCTGCATATGCATCAAGGTGCTTATTCCATACAAAAACTTTTTTTTGAGAAGAAATCCATCAAAAAGGGTTGGTAGATGTATGAATGAGTAGGCCAACATCAATGATGCATAATAGTGGCATTTTGAGTTATAACACTGCCAAAAATATCTATGAACGTGTCCTTTCCAGTTTGATTGGCATTCATAGGTTCCTATTCCATCTCCCATTACTGAAGAACACCATTCAAAAATGGATTTCACATCTCGAATGAGGGAAGTAGTTGTGAACTTCATTTATTGCTTTCATAACACTCTTTTTATGCATGCACCTGCTCCATCATGCTCCCCTTTCCCGTGCCTGGACTCAATATAATTCCAAATGTTTGGTACCTTGAGTTTTTTGTGCAACATACACAACCATTGAAATACACAAGCATTTTTTAACTGGCCTGCATAACCATTTGACCAAATCCAATGTTGATCCATCTGTATGTTTTTCTCCTTAAGGTGATTGTAAAACAACTAAAATCAATGTTTTATGTAGGCTAGTTCATGACACCGATCATTGCTTATATAGAAGTGATACTCTTTCAATATAACTTTTTTTTCTTCGTTACTATCCAACCCATGCTTAGAAGTGATATGGACCATTATGTTGACCTTATTTGAGTGATAATATTGGGTTTGAATCTAATTTTTTGGTTGAAGGGTGTAGTTCTCAACAAAATCAACCAATGATAACACAATACCAATGAGAAACATATCTCTAGATATTCTAAAATTCTCTTACTGCCAACGAGAAACATGCACATGTTGAACATATTGTTTTTTCTTTTTGACAAAGTCCTTTATGAAGTCACATACTTGTACTTGGGAAGTCAGCAATTGTATCTTTTTTCTTTCCTATCCTCCATGAATATCATATGTGACATATTTAAATCTTTGCAAGGTAACCTCCTTCCTCTCCAATTAATATTCATCACTTAAATGGATTCACTTGTTCAATAATCTCGTTCCACTGCACCTGGGGCATGTTCCATCTAGGGAAGATTTTTGATAAAATGTACAACCCTCTAGCCTTGTACACAAGATGTTGTGAATAAAGTCTCTAGATGACGATGACAACAATATAACTAAGAATTCCTACAAAAGGGTGTTATGAAAAACATGAAATATATGTGTGTGTGTGTGTGTCAAAAAAATAACCATACACAATGTGATATATACAACAACATGTGTTAAAAATTGTGTTCATTTGAACATACCAAGACTTGCATTTATGGAAAGTTATTTGTCCCAAGTTAAGTGCACTATGTACTATCATGAATCTCTCATACAATTCAATCTGTGTAATGTCAAGAAAGTGTTTAACGGGGTTCACGGTCCCTATATACCCTTCTCAATTTTAGTACATCTTTTTTGTTGGAAGAAGGCCTAGTGTTCTCATGCCAGAAATCATGTACTAGTCCCTAAAGTATTCCAATTGACTTCATGTCAGAATGAGGTAGCCTACCAATGAAGGCCCACAAATTTGTTGGGACACCTATGTCGAGGCTATATCATCTATGAGAATACTTTCTAAGTGTTTTGAAATTGCATTTTATGATATAAGAGGTTTGTTGTAGAAAACATTGTTTTCTTGTGATCTTTCTAACAATCGATTGTGACAAGACACATCGGGCTACATTTTGGTATTTAGAATGATATTTCTTATCAATTCTTTGAAAAGTATCTATAAGGTTTCTAACCATATGATGACTTGTCTCTAAAGTTTTGATTGTTTTAATGCCTAAAATTCTCCTAACAATAGTGAAACTTCTAGATTTTAACAAAGCCAAAAATAATAGACATTTAGCGACATTTTTTGGTTCAAAATATTATTTAATGATTTTATAAGAATTATAATGAATAGTACAGTTATGTAACTTACCTTCAAGTGATTCTTGACCACTTTCATCAACCTGAATGCGTTTAGGATTTCTTTGTCGCACACTGCTCAATCTAGGTAGGGAAAATGAACCCCTATTCTGGAACTCTTGACCTCCCTGTTGTGGAGTTAACAATGTTGCAATTTTTTCCACTTCAACCACTGGTAGATAAAATCTAGGAGGAGAATGGACATGGGATTGACTAGTTTCTGGAATGTCTGACTATCCAATAAGAGGTTGCACCATAGGAAATTCTTCACCAAATTGTTGTGCACAAGTTGCCTCTCTAATTGCATCCATTTTATAATCATCTCGAAGAAAATCCTCCATCATATCGTCATGCACAACACTTTTTCTTGATGAGATACTGCATGGATTGATCTATATTGAACTCATGTGATTTGCTTGTGGTGATGGATGAGAAACAATAACAACATCTATTCCACTATAAATTGGATTTCCCTCTTCTAAAAGCCTATGCTTTGACATATGTAAATTTTCCTTTTCTCTTTCTTCTTCTACCATTTCGATCAGTTTCTCTTTCCTCGAGGACATTCTTTCTCGAATTCATCAGTTCCCCATGTTTAAAGAGAAAAATTGGCTTCCAAGCACCCCACCACAAATTTGTCTTGTTATTAAACAAGAAGGCAAAACTAGCAATTCCAATTCCAAGTGGAAAAATTTGTCTTCATATCAAAAAATAAGACACAACTAATAATTCCATTTCCAATTGGAAAAAATTGTCTTCGTATTACACAAGAAGCCACAACTAACAAATCCAATTCCAATTGGATAAATTTGTCTTGGTATTACACAACTAAGAATTCCAATTCCAATTGGATAAATTTGTCTTGGTATTACATAACTAACAATTCCAATTGGACAAATTTGTCTTGGTATTAAACAAGAAGAAACAACTAACAATTCCATTTGGACAAATTTGTCTTGGTATTACACAATCAGATAGAACTAATGATTCTGATTGGACAAATTTGGCTTCCAATTCAAATAAGACAACCAACAATTCCAATTCCACTTGGAAACATGTTTCTTCCAATTCTTCCCACAATTGTCTTGCAATAGAACAAAAATTTCTATGAATTAAACAACTAGACTAAATTAACAAAAACCTGCCTGTGCGCACTATCTTTGTGTGCAGATGTTGGCCATGCTTTGTCGCTCTTGAGATAAATGAGGTAGAGAAGTGTGTTCAGCACAAAACGATTCCCAACAGGAACGCTCACATGTTCTTGTAGGTCATGGATGAGTGAAAATCACAATTCTTTTCAAGTCATAAGAGCACGTGTGTGCTATTAATGGAACATATATAATATTTATTATATACCAAACATATTTATGAATAAATATGTATAGGGATTTGGGGAAAAATAGGACCTAAGGGCTTAGGATTGAAAGTGTTTTGAAGCATAGAACAATGGTTAGAGCATTAAATATTCCTAATACAATATATTATGGATAAAACAAAAATCTAGCAGGCAATGACAGAATAATGATGATATATCTAGAAAAATATTAGAAGAACACTAGAAGAACACCAGAATAATCACCAAGAAGAGAAACTTTATTATGATAGAAATTTTCACTTGCCTCTTTGAGGGGGAAACCTCCAATAGAGAAGAGCTCTATTACAATAATATCCAAGACAAAATATACAATGCCTCCTACTCTTATTTATTCTAATTATACCTTCTAAGGAAAATTCTAGAAGAAGATCTTTCTAGAATTGGAAGCTTCTATTAGGTATTCTTACATTGACTTATTATTCTTCATTTATAACGCATTATTATCTAATTTCATAATTTATTAAATAGAAAACATATCATACTAACTAATGAACCATGGAGAGGGGTTAGGATCAGATCCTAACATGCCCTCCCCCTTCAAAAGCGTATTTGTCTTCAAGGTTGTAGGTCTAGGAACTGTTGAAGTATCGTCGTGGGTTCCTACATCACCTCCTATGGTGTTATGTCCTTCCACTTGATCAACACTTCCTTGATAGTACGACCATGCAACTGACGTTCACAGTTTTTGAGGACTGCTTCTAGTTGGAGCTACAAGGAACATTCTTCATCTAATTCCTGTAGGATTGTTTGGACTATGCAATTATGTCCCATTACTTTCTTCAAACAGGAAACATGGAACACCAGATGGCTTTTGGAAGTAGCAGGAAGGGCCTATTTGTAAGCCACAGAACCAATACGCTTGATGATCTGGTAGGGTTCATAAAACTTAGGTACCATTTTTTTATGTCCCTGATCTTTGAGATATTTTTTCTTGTAAGGTTGGAGCTTGAGAAACACTTGATCACCTTCCTTAAAAACCCTTTCAGAATGATATTGGTCTTCTTGTCACTTCATGGTATTTTTGGCCATGTGGAGGTTATCCTTCAGAGCTGCTAGAGTGGTTGTACGACCTTGAAACATTGTATCAATAGATCAGACCTTAGATGTTCCAGGAATACAGGTAATGATTGTTAGTTTCCTTTGGCCATACATTGCTTCATATGGGATCATTTTAGTGGTTTTATGATAGGAAGTATTGTACCACCATTCTACCAAGGGAAGCCACTGCACCCACTAGTGTTTTTTTCCTGAAGAAAAAAAATACAAGTAAGTTTCCAAACATTTGTTGACTACTTCTATTTGGATGTCAGACTAGGGGTGATAAGTTGTGCTCATGTTCAGTTGAGTTCCCCTCAATTTAAACATCTATTTCCAAGCTATGTTGGTGAATGTTGGGTCATGATCAGAGACAATAGAGGTTAGCATGCTATGTATCCTGAAAATTTGATCAAGGAAGAATTTTGCTACGAGTGTCAGTGTGAAAGGGTGAGGTAAGGGAAACAAATGAGAATACTTGGAGAGGCGATCAATGACCACCATGATGACATAATTTTTCCTAGATTTAGGAAGGCCGACAATACAATCCATGGATATTTTTCTCCTTAAAGAAGTTGGAATGGGTAATGGTTGTAGGATTCTTGGAGACTTGACAGTTTCACCTTTATTACATTGGAACACCTCACATTCTATGACAAATTGAGGTATATCCTTCTTCATGCCTGCCCAAAAAAGAAAACGATGAGCACAAACATATGTCTTTTGGAAGCACGAATGACCCGCTATAGTTGAGGAGTGAAACTCATTTAAGATCTTGGGATTAAGTGTTGAGGAATGTGAGAGAACCAGAAGATCCTTATATCATAGAATATTATCCTGTGAAGTGTAGCCAGTGGGAGGATTAGGGTCCTCCTAAAGACACTGAATTAATTTGGAGGTAGTCTAGTGCATTAGCCACTCATGGTGCACTTATTCAATCCAATCAGGGACTGGTAAGGATAAATCAAAGAGGGAGTTATCCTCCTCATGTTGTATTGACAATGCATCTACTACTATGTGATATTTTCCCTTTTTTTAGATGATTTCATAATCATAACCCAACAATTTTGTCAGCCACTTATTTTTTTCTCCGGATGATAGTCATTGCTCCAGAAACAAATTTCAGGATATGGTGATCTATTTTAATCAGAAAATGACGTCCTAAGAGACATGGTTTCTAGGTATGCACCACATGGAGAATGGAAATTAGTTCTTTTTCATACGTAGATCGACCCATATTGTGACCACTCTATACTTGGATATTAAATTCCAAGGGTTGACCATCTTGGGTGAGCATTGAACCTATACACATGTCGGAACCATCTGATTGCACCACAAAAGTTTTGTTGAAGTTAGGAGCTACTAGGAAAAGGGTAGTGCACATGGCCCTCTTTATCTCTATGAAGGCTTTCTCAGTATCAAGTTTCCAATGAAACTCATTCGTCTTAAGGAGGTCAGTCAAGGGCTTAGAAATTTTTCCATTATGGTTGACAAATTTCGTGTAATATCCAGTGAGACCAAGAAAACCTCTTAGGTGCTTTAGGGTCATTGGGTGCGGCCATTCTTGCATAGCTTGTATCTTGTTTGGGTACACTTTTAGCCCATCTCCACTGAAAATGTGCCCCAAGCATTCCACTTCGTTGGTGCCAAATGAACATTTTGTCTTTTTGACAAACACTTGGTGTTCCTACAACAAGTGAAGAACTTTTTCCACATGAAGAAGATGGTTATCCCAAGTGCGTTTATAAACAAGGATGTTGTCAAAGAAAACCAAGACAAACTTTCGAAGGTAAGGTTTTAATAGCTTATTCATGAGACTTTGGAAGGTCGATGGAGCATTTCAAAGGACAAAAGGCATGACCGAGAATTCATAATGTCCGTCATGAGTTTTGAAAGCAGTCTTTGGAATATCTTCCTCCTTCATCTGAATTTGGTGATAATCAGAGCGAAGTTATAATTTAATGAATACATAGGCACCTTGTAGTTCATCCAACAAATCATCAATGACAAGAATGGGGAATTTATCTTTGATGGTTAGTTTATTCAGAGCAAAAAAATCATGGCACATGCTCCAAGTACATTCTTTCTTTAAAACCATCACCACTGGTGAATAATATGGGATAGTACTAGGGAAAATTACCCTTGCCTCTAGTAATTCCTGTACCATATTTTATATTTTATTTTTTTGAGAAAAGAGATATTTGTAGGGATGTACATTGGGGGGTTGAATTCTTGGAAGGAGAGGGATGCTAAGATCATTCTCACCCCTAGAAGGAGGTAACGATGTAGGAATCTCAAAGATATTGGGGTACTTCTCTAAGATGAGTTTCAGGCTAGGAGGAACTAACTGAGAGGCATGTTCAGTGACTTGGATGGAATTAAATTCAGAAATCACACCATGGTGGCCTTTCTTCAAGATTTTTTCCATCCTGTGAGAGATGATTATTTTAGGAGATCTCGCTTGAATACCCCTGAGAGTATAGGGGTTAGCTTCTTAGGTGAAGATCATATATAATTCTTGATAATCCATTGTGATCAACCCTAGAGTGAAAATCCATTCCACACTTAATAAAATATCACAAACACCCATGGAAATAAAGAACATGTGGGTTTTCAGATGGTAATCACACATTTGGAGTTTGACGTTCTCACAACGTCCCCCACACTTCAGAGTACCACCTTTAGTGATGAGCATTTGAAAATTAGAAATAGGGCAGACAAATAAATTGATCTTATCAGTGAGCCTGCAATGAATAAAATTATGGGTGTTGCCACTATAAATCAATACCACAACCGACCTATGTTTAATGTAGCCCTTGATATTCAATGTTTGTGGAGACAAAATACCAGAGAGTGCATGAAGTGATATGACTGGGTCCACAGATTCCATCGGCGTGACAACTGGATCTTCGATAGGATCACTTGGTTGAGCTGCCTCTTGGTATGAAACATCATCTGATGGGATGTCATCATAGGAAGATGAAGTTGAGGCATCAATATAAAAGATATTTTGTTCTCTACATTTATGCCCTAGTATCATACTTTTCATCACAATAGTAGCAAAGGCGTTTCTTGCGGCGTTCATCCATTTCGACGGGAGATACCTTTTGGACCTTCAAATATTGGGTTAGAGAAGGTGTATCCCCTTGGCGAGGATGGGTGGTAAATGGAGCCTTTAGGGATGGTGAATGGAGGATGGTCTCTGCTTCCCTGGCTAATTGAAATTCCTACAACCATGTAGTAGGATGATGTATGTTCACATGAGCCCTGCTAGATTCTTTTAGAAAACTGATAAAAAATTCAAGCTAAAATTCATCAGATAAGCCCTCAGTACTGATAGCCAACTATTCAAATTATTTGATGAAGTTTATGACAGATCCAGTTTGGTGAAACTTGGTGAGTCAACCCAAAATTTGTGATTCCCTATCAAAATGGGCACAAACTTCTTTGGAGAACATGTTCCAATTGGAAGTTCCTGGATAACATTTCTTATCCCACTTCCACCATTGCTAGAGTTATTGATCCAAGTAAAAAAACCCTACATGGAGTTTGGTCTCATCATCTCAAATATCATGAAGGGAGAAGTATTGTTCCATTTGAGAAACCCACTCGACTGATTTGAAACCATAAAATTTATTCATGTCAACTTTGGGCACCTTGTTCCAAGAAGGTGGAGAACCCCAAGGGGAGCGGGAGGACTCAGTATGTTCATAATGAGAAGACTGAGGTTATTTTGGGTTTGGATCAACATTCTTACCCATGAAGAGTTGAAAAAATTTGTTGAATTGTTGGTAAAGGGATGTGGTGAATTCATTGCAAAGGGAAGCCATGTTGTCAACAATTTGTTGTTCCAGGTGGGACATTCTATCCTCCAAGGTTTCTTGGGATTGAGAGTGAGTGGTAGGAATGTTGAAGGCTTATGTAGCAACGAAGGTTTTGGGATGGAAGAAATGGGATAAAAATGATAGGTACTCGGGTGATCAGGAGAAAGAGAGGAATCCAATGGGATAGGTTTCAAGAAAGGCGTCCCAGAGGGGGATGGATCCGCAAGAAAAAAAGGATTAAAATTGAAGGGTACCACTGAAATCAAAATGAAGAGAGGGATGAAATGGGCTAGGTCACAAATAAGGGTGTTGATAGGACCATACTTTTTTTTAACTCCTGTGGAGTTATACTTCGAACTGAATAATACTGCCCAAATTATAAACAGGACCAAAGATGTAGTAATTTTGCAACCCAAATGGAGATGAAAAATTTGCATTGCAATAGATCTTGTATTTTATTTCTCTGTTCTATTCCCAAGGGTTAGGATTTGCAAGGAATCTATAGTCAAGTTTTTTCCCTATGCTACAGCTCTCTTATATACATGTGGAGTCCAACAGTAGTAATCAGCCCAATATCTCAGGGAAACAATTAAGGAGGCTAGACCGTACTACCCAACTACCGAGGTACTAGAGAGTCACTTCTCGAGTGTTGTTCTTGGTGACACTATAGCGGTCATGCGGTCGATCGATTTATCTATGGAGGGCTTTAGGATGCCTAGGCCGATTCATATACAAGAGTTCTCTAATGCACTACCACTCAAAGGGGTACCTACAGGGGTTACAAGGGTGGAAAACAGATGTGCGCTTAGTAACAACTTGTATTTCCTACGCATATGACTCCCCAAACGTGGGTTTATGCAAGTAAAAACATATCTCTATGACTTAAAGATGCAAGAATACATCTCTACCCTGAAAAACTTCATCCCACGAGTCTTTCCCTAGAACGAGCTCTGATACCACTTGCAATATTCCTGATACAATATGTTATGTAGAACAGAAAATATCTAGTAGGAAATGATAGAATAATAATGATATATCCAAAAAAATATCATAAGAACACCCGAATAACACCAGAATAATCACCAAGAAGAAAAAATTTATTATGATAGCAATTTTCACTTTCCTTTTCGAGTGGGAAACCTCTAGCAGAGTAGATATTTATTGCAATAATATCCAAGATGAAATATCCAATGCCTCCTACTCTTATTTATACTAATTCTACCTTCTAAGGAAACTTCTAGGGGAAGATATTTCTAGAAGCCAAAGCTTCTATTAAGTATTCTTACATTGACTTATTCTTATTTATTTATTAGGCCTTATTAACTAACGTCGGCCTTTATTAAATATAAAACATATCCTACTAACTAATGAACCATGGAGAGGTGTTAGGATCAGATCCCAACAGAGCACCAAGATGTGGGTGATGTGGGTGCAAGGGTTATGGGGCCTTTAACAAGAGGTATATGCATAGTTATCTTAGGGATCGAATGTGGAGGGGGTTAAGGGTTGAGTATAGGTTATGCCTAGGCCTAGATGGAGCTAGGGGTTCTAGGTCATGTTCTAGGTCAAGATCTATGTCATGGTCTAGGTCATGGTCATGGTATAGGTCTACATCATGGTCTAAGTCTATATCTAGCTCTATGTCATGGTCTAGGTCACGGTATAGGTATAGCTCTATATCTATGTCATGGTCTATGCCATGTTCATTGTATAGGTATAGATCATGGTCTAGGTATTGCCATGTCTAGGTCTTTCTCTGTCTAGGTATAGGTCTAGGTATTCACATATATAGGTTAAGGTCATTTATTTCCTTGCGATGTAGGGAGGGGGTGGAGAGAGAGGAAGAATGTTGGTTGTGGAGCCTGATTATCTTCCTGATTCAGAGGTCCTTTCTTTCAGCCGTATTTATACCCCATGAAGTATTTACACCCCAGAAGTATGTACACTCTTCCACGCGAGGGAGTGCAGAGGGGGTACCCCCTTTGCAAGGTCCGGGGGGTCCATCCCCCCGGCTGGGGGGTCTAGGGGCAAGCGGGGGTTCGAGGGCGAAGCCCCCGAAGAAAAAATTGTCTTATAAAAGTATATTGTAATTTCATTGTAAATCTGGACTGTTCATTATAAGGTCGCAGATCTAACGGTAGAGATTATGTTAGGGTTTTTTGCCCTAGAAGGCAACCCTCTTTTATGAGGGAAATGTATCGCGGCTATGATTGATTGTGAATATTGTATTCTGAGAGAGGAGTCTGTGAGAGAAAGAAGAGAATGTTACAACAGGTTTTGCTGTAGGTTGTATCCCTTCATTTGTTGGATAATAATAAAGGAAGGACCTGGCAATTTCTCTTGTGGATGTAGCCCACACTGGGTGAACCACGTAAATCTGTGTCTCTCTTGTATTGTGTGTCTTCTGTGTTTTGTTTTTGCATTTGTTTTATTTTATTGCTCCATGGTCCTGTTTTTCTAACAACTGGTATCAGAGCATAAGGTAACTCGCAGGAAAAGAGGGTTCCTGGTTCGAGTGGGAGCAATGTCGGAAGATGGAAAGTTTAGGGTCGAGAAATTTA
>ML776611.1:1127622-1138597 GCA_009831015.1 Picea engelmannii
ACTTATAAGAGCATGTGGGATATCTTAGGAATGCACATGCATTCCTATAGTGTGGGCATGTTGTTAGGAACGTGTTTGTACTCTTAAGAACAAGTGCACATTATTTTGATTTGAAATTGTTTTGGGTGGATTGACACCATGTATGTTGATTTGGATGGCTTAGTTTTAGGTTCAGGATGAAAAACCTAGTGGTTCGTTCTATAAATTAATAAAAACCTCCATTTTTGTGAATACCACTTTATATCTCTATATTTTATGTTATTTTTCTATAGTATAAACAATTTATTTGTTGACAAAACTATAGATATAGATAGAGTCAGCTATGCAGATTCAAAATATATATTTAAAAAAATAAATTAATATTGTTTACTATTTTTAATCTATTTTTGTCTTCACATATATCAAAATACTAGAATACATATGTCTCTTATTTGTGCTATAAATTTTTGTCGGCTTAACCATTTCTTGAATGAGTTATATGCGACACTAGAGGAGATCGATACCTATGATCTGAGGATTTTTTTTTTTTTTTTTATCATGTTAAGACCCTCTTAGCCTGAACGAACAAAAGACGTAATTTCAGCGATATGTTGACTTTGTTAATTAAAAAAAAAACATAAAATTAATATAATAAACTTCCATAAAATACACGACACAAAAAAAAAAATTCTCTACAAGTATACAAGTTTTTGGAATTAAATTCCATCATTAAGGTACTAAAAACCTAAGCGAAAAAAACATATACCTTATATTTTGTTGGAAAAATAAGATACCACTATTAGAAAAAAGATAAATTTGACATAGTTATACATAATTTATATGAATAACAGTTGTCTATTCATAAAGCTAATTTAATTTCCTATGTTTCATCTTCTTACACCATATTCAAATTCATTGTAAAAGTATGTTGAATAATCCTTCCAAGTTAATATATTGTTGTTTTTACAGGTTTTCATTGCCACTAACGCATCATGAGAGACCATCATTAGATTGCACTCACCCTGATTGTCATCATGGTATTGAAACTAAAAATTGTTGGGAGACTAGGAAGATTGTTTTTTGGGTAAGTTGGTTAATTATATATTAAGTCAGTACAAATGAAAAAAAAATGCCAGACTATAGGCACCCCTCAAAGAAGACTACACTACAATTATCAAAAAATATGAACATTTGTTTTGTGTTCTACCCCTCCCAAATTGTGTAACTTTTTATGGATTGTAAACTAAAACTTAAAATCCTGTATCTAGACAATGACCCCAAGGGTCTAATTCAAAATAGCAGAGATAACCAAGAAAAAACCCACACAGAGAGACTTGGGGGAACTAGAGATCATTCTCGAGATTCAGATTCCACATCAATTAGAATTAGTGGAACAACTTATCTCTTCTAGGATCGAGCTACGTCTGCTAGTGTTGGCGCTAGCATTGGCACTTTCAAGAAATAATCTCTTTCTTGTCCTTAGTTTCCCTCCCTAGTCCTTATTCTACTCCAATTTCCACTGGCTCTTCCCTAGTTTATTGAGTTTCCACAATGCTAGCCTCATAGCCCTAGATTTCATTAATTAAATTTTCATATTTGTTTTCCATCAAGTCCAAACTACTTAAAATCTCATTGGTTTAATTCCCCTTATTTACCATTACATAGGTTATGACTTATTTAATGTGTCATTAGAGTTATTTTCTATTGTTTTGATTGGTCTCTTTTCTCATTGAGTAACAAGTATTAGAATCCATTGTACAATTTTCTCAGCAATCCCTACACTAGAAATGTAACCCCTCTTCACCTTAACCTTATTTTTCAATATTTCCACTTATTTTTAACTATATTTGAAAATCTCCTTCAGTAGGTTGTTGTTAAATCCACCACAAGACAAACCATTTTCCTTGCTTGTCATTGCACTACCTCTTTCTCCACTAACTTCTTTCACTCACTGGGTTGGCATTGATGTGTTCCCTACCCAATATCCATAGAAATGATGATTTTCCTCCTCGACTAGCCTTTAAAGTTGCTTTCCATTACTAGAAATCAATCCAAAATCCAAATGTCACATAAATGAATACTAATGCCCATAGATGATTGTGAATTCCTAAATCCAAATATGAACTCCCATCTTCATTCCATGGTCCAAATAAGTAATAAAACCATGTTTTAACTTGCTCATTCCATGCATAATTGCTTGCGTTAATGGAAGTCCTCCCCACTTTTTGCAATATCACTTGAGCATCTATTCATTGAGAGGTCTAGTGTGGTGAGATCAAGATATGATAGCTCATATCCACTCTCCCTTGCATATAAATCCCATCCACATGTCATTTCCACCCTTGCTAGTGGTCCTCCTCCTTGCCACATGTCCCAAAAACCAAAACCCATATGGGGAGGGAGACTAGGCATATTGCTTACATAATCTCCATCAAATTCATTGATAGATTCAATACCATTGGTAGGATAATTCTCACCTTCAATATCATTGGTAAGAATATCAAGATCAGGCTCATCGTCAATCCCATTGAGAGGAAAATGTTCTTTACACTAAGACAAGTGGGGTCCATTTTACACTCCAAGTTGACGAAGATGTGTAACCTTTATACCTAACATTAAGGTGACATGTGTTATAAGTGGACCCAATATAATATATTTTTTTAATATTAACTAAATATGAATGAGATGTGTAAAATTAACACCTTAAATTAATGCTTATAAAAAAAAATTACTTAACATAAAAAATAATACAAATATTCTAAAAATATTAACCTAAATCCATTTATTTTCCATAAATAAAAAATTATAAATCAATAAATTAAAAAATAGCCTAAGAATATAGATCAAATGTGTGACATAATTCTGTATAAATAACAATAATAATCACTTTGAATATTTTTAATACATCCAAATATAAAAAACATACATAAAAACAAAATAAAAACAAGCCTAACAACAGTAAAGATCATTTCTGGAAACCCTACCACCCCATTTTCAACGACAGATCTAAAAATAATTGACCTGTCCACTTAAAACATGTCCACTTAAAACCATACCACCCCATTTTTAGTGACGGATATGGAAAACAATGACGGATCTAGAAAGCATATTCTTGACAACGTCGAGTTTGGAAAAATGACTGATCTGGAAAGCAGGGTCTGGACAACGACGAGACGGGAATAGTGAGAGACTTGGAATTTAGCTACGAGAGTTTTAAGTGGACTCTCGACATTTTTCAATCCTTTGTCCCCAATATATAGACATTTATTGTCATGTTCCTTATTTAGTGTTTTTTTTCTTCTCCCCTATGGCATTGACAATGCATTTAACACACATAAAAAATGGGCAAGAGGTACCAGTCTCCAGTGAAACAAACCATTTAGGTCAAGTGAAAATTACCTCTTCAATCAAAGAATGGAGGTGGGTTTGGGTCAATGCTAAAGAGTTTTGAGGTATTTTAAAATGTAGAGTTTCTCGTCTACAATGGGAGAAGACAAGGAAAAAATTGGCCCTCCATAATATACTTTCAAACAAGCCTCTTTTCAAAGGGTGTAGCAACAACAATACTAAAGACAACAATGATTATGCCTTGTACATTCCCACATCCACACCTCTCACCTGGTCACCTGACATGTATGTGCAAGAGTTACTAAATTCCAACAGGATATTGGAGGTTTTGGAAGTCAAAGAGCATGAGAGAGACCTTAAAATCCATCTATTGATAGTAGAAAATCGAGGCTTAGCGGAAAACAACAAAGTTTTAAAAGATCAAGTGACATTGTTTCAAGAAAATCTTTTGGTAGAAAAGGCTGAATGGCAAGGCATGAGGGATGTCAAGGAAATCAAGGAATTTTCTACTGTGTACTAGCATGCAGAGACATCACAAATCAATTTTAGGACAGATTACGACAACCAGGTATCGTCGCACCCTGCTCATGGTGTGGCCTGGGACAACCTTCCTTAATAGGGATTTTTGGAAGAGAAATCCAATCACTTTCCTCATGAAGAAAGTATCCTTTTTGGGAAAATGAACATATCTTGTCAATGGATCACTAATATGACCAAAATAATGTGTAACAAAATGCCCCCAAAAGTATAAGGATGGAACTTGTGACAGTCAAAATACTTTGTAGAATGTGTGTATCGGAAACAAAGAGCGCACCAGTCGGGAATCTTCAAACAATCAAGAATCAACATAATAATATACCATTGTCCGAGGTAGGCATTCCCATACTCAAATTACAAAGTTTTAAATGAGTCATGGCCACTAAATATACATTGTGGATCCATGTCAAGGTGAATCAACATAGACACATAGAATACATTGTGGATCTATGCTCTAAAATGATTCAAATTTGGACATATCCACGAGACATACAAAGTGGATCTATGTGTCAGTACAAATCATGAATACTCCATCAAAACCTAGAACAGAATGGAATGACCCATGTTATTCATTTTGATCATTCCTAAGTATGAATCTAACCATGCGATTACAGGTGTTGTAGTCGAACATGGCAGAAACCACTTGATTATCGGTCAATGATGAGAACCATTAACAAGTGCGATGGAAATCACCATTGATTTCAATGACTCCCAAGGTAACCCAGTACAATCCAATGAGTGTGAATAAAGGAGTTGAAGTTGAACACTCAAGAGAATCTTCCAATCAGGGTCCAATGATGTGAACCAACAGTCGAAAGCGAAGAAACCTGTCATTGAGGTATGCACACTCTAAGGAACTGAATAATTTCTGAGTCTTATTCCTGGATAATGAGATGAAGTCGATAGGAAAAGAATCGTCACAGGAGGGCCTTGATGTATCCCCCATAAATGACATGAAATCAATAACAGATTTGAGATAGATCAGAGCATGAAATGATTTGAAATTGATACAGGGAAGGCTGACATGGTAGAAAATTTATAACTGTAGATGGCTGACTCAATAGGAGGATTATTAAGGATGGAATTCTCTTGAACATATGAATGACACAAAAATGGTCTTGGAAGCATTGACTCAAGGAGGACCCAAACATAAATACATGTGGATGGTCAAACGAGAGATGAATGGATTTCCCAACCCAGGTTCAAATGATGAAGGGGGGTGTCATGTTCAAGAGTGACTATTACTGCCACTAACACGGATACAAAGACACATTTTTTTCCCAAATTTTCCCCCACTATTTCTGGTGAGTACCTCTTTATTTTTACACAAGCTTGAGGAGGATAACATATTCTTGTTGATGTAATATCATCCTTCGAACAAGTTCCTCAGAGTATGTTTAACGAACCCTAAGAAGGACTGGTTCGGTCCCAAATGGCTCTTTCGATGTTTGTTTAACGATTCCAAAGAGAGAAAACTCATGGGGTTTTCATGTTTAGAGAGTCTGAAAAAAACTTAAAGAGGACTCGACAAGTTCCTTTTTCATAAGTTAATTTGATGAGACCAAAAAAGTGATAATATACCACCCATCAAATGTTTTCTTCAAATACTTTTACGAGTGTGAAAAGAACGAAGTCGCTCCGCAATCTTTTTCGTTTATATGGAGCGTGAAAAGAGAATAAAGGATACTCCATGAGTGTCGTTTTTTGTGTTACCATCACGAGTACAAGAAAATGACAAAAGTATACTCAGCTACGTTCTCATTGATTACGAGCATGATAAAGAGCAAAAACTAAGCTAGGAGCTTTTCCTGAAAAACTATGAAACGAATTGTAAAAATGACAAATGTATAAAAGAAAACCCAAAAGATGTATCCTTTCAAATTCCACTCCTAGATTTCTCACCTACGAAAAATCAAACACTTGTAATACCATTAGAAGTCTAGGATTTAGGTGAAATACATAAAATAGTATAAAAAATGAAATGGAAAAAGTAAAAAGTTAATAAAATTGGGTAAAAACTCCTTTTTACCATTTCATTGTTACTCCACCCAAACTTTGTTCCAAAAAAACCCTTTTCACCTCAAACTTCCACTGCGGATTGCAAGAGGCACGATTTATCATCTCGTGAATGGTCTCTGTAGAACAAGTACTTTTCATCTCTTTGAACCTTCCATGGATTCATTTTTTCTTTTCAATGGTTATAAATGGCTTTTTAGGTTGCATTTTCTAGGGTACTTGCGCCTGGAGGTCGTCGCAAGTGCCTTGTATCATGCCCTGCGATGACCTGAGCTCATCACAGGTGACCTTTAATTTACATTGTGATGACTCTGCACTGTACGGGCTAGCTAGCCTGCGACGTGCGCAAAACCAAAATGTTTTTTAGATGCTTCTGCCAATAAAAAGTGTCCAGGATAAAGATGAAGATGTTAATGACTCTCTTATTTTCCATTTCAGGTTTTCTACAGTAAGGATGTTGGAATGGCGAGAGAGAGAACACAAATATGAAGATTAATTTTTTGGGAATGACCCAGGAACAATAAATTCCCTCTAGTAGTGTGGACTGCTAAAATTCTTGAAGATCCAGGGCATGAGGGCCCAATTGAGATTACTAGAGTACTTAGTCCATATGTGGTACATAGAACAACATGTATTTCATGTGGGGGATCACATTCTTGAGATAAATACCAAGGATATCTACTTTTTGACCAGGTTGTCTCACCGAGGGGATCGATTCACACTGACAGGTAGCATAGGAGATGATGAACCTATGAGACACCATATCAATGCACATTGTGTGCCATGCACTGAGAGAAATAGTGGTAAGGGCATTATCTAAGATGTATGTGACTTACATCTACGAACTATCCTATACACCATCGTGCGTATGGTGGGGAGCGTAGATCCCCATATGGCCCTTCAGAGATATTTCCAGTATGATTTGGAATGCATGGAGCCCCAAGTTTTCAATTGGAGTGATGGGGTTCTCAGAAGCATGAAGAAACAGTTGACCAAGTGTAGGAGAGGTGACTTGAAACAATTCGGATATGGGTCAATTTTGGTGTCCTTCTTCCTGGAGAGGCTTCCACACTTGCACCTACAGGTAGAGTGGGGCATGCCGGCCCCACAAGATCCAAGAATGAAAACATGGTGTGAGTTCATGGCTCAACATGTGACTGGTCCTATCGTCAGGTATAATGAAATTTTATTTGATTGGTTGAGGCCCCAAATGGTTATGGTAGATGACTACACATATTTCACCTTGGATTTCTGAGGTGATCCAGACTTGGTTCTTCCTGAAGGTTCTTAATGGGGGAACATAGGTAAAAATTACATTTTTTTTTAATAATGTTTTTGTAATTTTTAAATATGAAATGTTTTTTATGTTCTTTATTCGATGACTAATCAAAAAGATATTTGATGATGTAGATGTGGGACCTCATCGACCTCTAGGTTCATCTCCCATTCATAGGTGAGGGGAGAGAGTCGAGGTAGTAGGTGTTGTTGGGGAAAAACACCCTACGGACTAGAAAATAGAGTTCAAACTTTGCATGCAGATATGACCGAATAAAAAATACTTTCTACCTACATCCCTAGATTTAAATCCCCTTTTCTTAGTAAATTCATGGAAAGATCCACCTACCTTGTTACCGACGTTTGATGTTGATCCTTCATTGTTCTTGATTACTTGTTCGCAATACCCCTTTCAATGCTAACCTGCATTCAAGATGAGCAACAACTATGCATGAATACTACTTATATACTCACGGGTTAGAAATCAAACATAAACTAATCAAACCATAAAAATTTCATGAATTGGGATAGGAAAAGCATTCTCTTTATTACTTAAAATGAATCAACTTTACAAAAACTGAGACCAGCCACCACTCCTTGAACTTGATCCTAGGATCCTCCTCTTCTGTCCTTCAACTGCTTTTATTTAAATCTCCTTTGGCATTTGGAAAGGCTAAAGGGTTGGGACAATGGAATACATAAATGGGTAGAGTTTCTTTGCTATATTCTTATTCTTCCAAATGGTACCCCTACCCCTTCTTTTATAGGGCAGAAGGAGCTAGGCATTTGGATGAACCCTCGGCCATGCATTGCTGGGAGTTTCAGTTAACTCACCCATATCTTTTTGTTCCGTTGACAAATTTCCTTTTTTCATGCTTTTGTCGGTCCACGCAGGTTGTTTTTGGGTCAGCCAGCATGTACACACGTGCAGTAATGGGTTAGGGCGTGTGGGCCTTTACACAAGAGGATTTTCAAAGAGTTGTTCAGTAGAGTTTTTCCAAAGAAAGGATATGAGTTGGCCTGATGCCAGGTAAGTGTTAAGGTCTTAACCTGCACATAGGTAGATCAATGTATTCGGATGTAATAAAGGTCAATATTAATAAGGCCTTTCAATAAAATAGAATAAGGCAGATGTAAGAAGACCTAATAGAAGCTTCCGCTTCTAGAAGGATCTTCCTCTAGATGCTTCTCTTAATAGACATATTTAGTATAAATAAGAGGCGAGGGTATGAGAACCCTAGCTTGGAGATTATTGTAACAGAGCTTTGCTCGACTGGAGGTTGCCCCCTCGAAGAGGCCTGTGAACATTGCTATCTGAATCAAAGTGCTATTTATGTTGCTATTTCGTATATCATTTCTGTGTATTGTGAAGATTATGCTGGATATTTTACTGTTATTCTGTCATTTTTAGCATTTCATTTATGTTCTGTATATTTTATATATCTGGTATCTTGCAAGTGGTATCAGAGCACTTTCCTTGGCAGAAATTGTGGGTATTTTTTTTTCAGGGTAGAGACATATTCCAATGTCTTTAAGCCATGGAGATCTGTTGTTACGCGCATAAACCCACAGTTGAGGGATTCATACATGCAGGAAATACAAGTGGTTTTGAAGCGCACATCTGTTGGCCACCCTTGTAACCCCTGTTGGTACTCCTTCGAGTGGTAGTGCATCAGACAACACCTGTGTACGGATCAGCCTAGATTTCCTAAAGCCCTCTTTAGATAAACCTATCGGCCACTGGACTGCTATAGTGTCCGAGAACAACACTCAAGAAGATACTCTCTAGTACCTGGGTAGTCGGGTAGTATAGCTAAGGGTACGGTCTATCCTCCTTAGTTAGTGCCATAAGATATTGGGTCGATTACTACTGTTGGACCCTGCACGTATATCAGAGAGCTATAGCACAGGGCAAACCCTTGTCTGTAGAACCCTTGAATACCTAACCCTTGGGGAACATAAACAGCAACATAAACAAATTAAACCAGCAAGATCTATTGACGTGCATCTGTGTTTGCATTGCTAAGTAAATACTCTCTGGTTCAGAATTTGGGGATTTCAACACTGTAGCATTCTTCAGACCAAAGTATAAACCGACAGCTTAAAAAAAAAAAAAAAAAGTTTAGAAATTTTTTCACCATTATTTGAGACCTATTCCATTAGACTCATCTCTTCCCCCTTGTCACATTCATCCATATCATTTTTCAGCCAAAAATTTCTGCCCCCACCCGCTCCCATTTTTTCACCATTATTTGAGACCTATTCCATTAGACTCATCTCTTCCCCCTTGTCACATTCATCCATATCATTTTTCTTCAAAAATTTTTAGCCCCGCCCACTCCCTTTCCAGTTCACCCATCATCATGGCCCATACCCGTAGCCAAGAACTAGAGTCTCGCTTCAACACCTTACAATCTGGTTTCCTTAAGACCCAACAAGAAGTGCGACAACTCAGTGCTACTATTGCCTCCCGTGATGCCTCCATAAATGCCTCCATAAATGCATTCGTAAATGTAGTCGTGCAGTCCACAATGGCGGAAGTCCAACACGAACTAACCAACCAGCTTGAATCTGTCTTTGCATCACTCTACACCAAACTCAAAATCCCTATCAATGACTCTTTTCCTGATGCACATAAAAAGACTGAAGGTGAAACTTCTGCCTATTCCTTTCAACCCCATCACTTTCAAAGGGACATACGCCTTCCACGGGTGGATGTAAATAAATTTGATGGCTCATACCCCAATGGTTGGGTCACACAAATGGAACACTATTTCTCTCTCTACAACATTACAGATGACTTGGCCAAACTCCGGTATGGTGTTCTCCATCTAGATCAAGAACGCTGGCAATGGTGGCAATGGGGAAAAACTTCTCGTCAAGGATATATTGCTTGGACCCAATTTGTTGTTGAGCTTTATGAACGCTTTGAAACTGACACCAACCATTTGGGCCATTTGACAAAATTGAAGCAATCAGGCACATTCGAAGACTTCATAGCTATATTTGAGCGTCTGGCTTTTCGAACAGATGGCATGACTGATACTTTCTTTCGAGAGTGTTTTATCAGTGGCCTCAAGGAGGAGATTAGGGCCCATGTCCTCATGACTCGACCTACGACTTGGGTGGAGGCTACCAAAAAAGATAAAGAAGAACAAAAAATTATTTCCTCTCAAAACCGTAAGCCTTCCTTTATCCCGCACCCTAAACCAGTAAACCCCACTACTCCCTCCGCCCCATTAAAAATCCAAAAATTGACCAAGGCTGAAATGGCTGAACGCCAACTCAAAGGCCTCAGTTATAATTGTGATGACAATTATTTCCCAGGCCACAAATGTAAGGAACAAAATCTCTTTATGGCCATCTCTGAGGATATTCAAGAAGAAGATGATTACACTCCCCTTGTGCCCGAGTCACCAGAAATCTCTGACATAATCCCTCCCTCCGACCCTCCCGAAGTGGAACCAATTATTTCCCTCAATGCTCTCACCGGTTTCTCTGCCCCCAAAACCCTCAAGTTAATAGGTTACATCAAGCAAATAAAGGTCATCATTATGGTTGATAGTGGCATCACCCACAATTATATTCATCGTTGTATTGCCCAAGAGACCCATTGCTACATCCATGTTGTCAACAATTTCCAAATCATGATTGCCAATGGTGGTTCTATGAAATGTGGCGGGCGCTATGAAAATGTGTGTCTCCAAATAGGTGACTACCACCTCAAATCCCATATGTTTGCGATTGACATGGGCGGTTGAGACATTGTGTTGGGCGCAGACTGGCTAATGACTTTGGGTCCCATTATCATGGATTTTCA
>ML776611.1:1141103-1157681 GCA_009831015.1 Picea engelmannii
ACTCCCTTTGAAGCAATATATGGACAGAAGCCACCTTCAGCTCTCTCATACTTACCGAGTACCTCGAAGGTCCAGGCGGTTGACCAAACACTTACCATTCGAGAGGACATCCTTCGTACCCTTAAAGAGAACTTGGTCATGGAACATAATAGAATGAAGTAGCAAGCAGATCAAGGTCGCTCTGAACGTCAATTTGCAGAAGGGGATCAGGTGTTTCTGAGACTGCAACCATATAAGCAAACTTCCCTCAAGGCCGAGCATTGTCAAAATCTAGCACCCAAATTCTATGGCCCTTACATAGTTCTCAAGCATGTGGGACAAGTCGCATATTAGTTAGCTCTACCTAGTCAGTCGAAGCTACATCCTATTTTTCATGTTTCATGCTTGAAGAAGGTGATTGGAACCAGGTGCCAAATTCAAACCAACCTTCCAGAGTTAGCTGAAGAAGGCTCCATTTGGCTACATCCAGAAGCAGTTTTGGACCAGCGTGAGCGTCGCCTGCGTCAAAGAACCATCAAAGAAATGGTAGTACAGTGGAAAGACATGACTCCAGCAGATGCCACTTGGGAACCAGCTACCATTCTGCAGCAGTTTCCACATCTCAAGCCTTGAGGACAAGGTTGTTTTTAAGGGGGCGGACATGTTAAGGTCCTAACCCGCACATAGGTAGTTCAATGTATTCGGATGTAATAAAGGTCAATATTAATAAGGCCTTTCAATAAAATAGAATAAGGCGGATGTAAGAAGACCTAATAGAAGATTTCGCTTCTAGAAGGATCTTCCTCTAGATGCTTCTCTTAATAGACATATTTAGTATAAATAAGAGGTGAGGGTATGAGAACCCTAGCTTGGAGATTATTGTAACAGAGCTCTGCTCGAATGGAGGTTGCCCCCTCGAAGAGGCCTGTGAACATTGCTATCTGAATCACAGTTCTATTTCTGTTGCTATTTCGTATATCATTTATGTGTATTGTGAAGATTATGCTGGATATTTTACTGTTATTCTGTCATTTTTAGCATTTCATTTCTGTTCTGCATATTTGATATATCTGGTATCTTGCAGTAAGCATGTGTGGTGCAATTTAGGGTTATAATAGATGCCCCCTAATGTGTGAGTTCAGAAGAGAATCTGATGGCCAAAATACATTGCCAATCTTTACTGATGTGTCGAACGATTGAGCCCAAGGATCAGGAAGTAGGAGGTGTCGTCTACAAAATAACTAATGTCTCACCGAGGTAGGCACACCCATGCTCGGGATAAAAATAGAACCATGGATACAAATCAAATACATTGTAGATCCATGTCAAATAACTATAAAGAGTATCCACGAACAATACATAGCAGAGTTACATCTCGAAATCAGAAAGATATACATATAGAGTATCTATCTTCCAGAAGTTGATTCGGCCTGATGGCTGGAGATGAGATCTTCAGAGCTCGAGCAACAACTTCAAAATCTTCCAAAACTTGGGTAGGAGTGTAATATGAGTGTTAGGAGTGTAATATGAGTGTACGACTGCACTACCTAGAGGTCTTTGATGACTCGTTGGTCATGGACTTGATAATCTTGATGATCGGACTGAAGGCTTCAGTGATTTCAAACAAGGAATTGATTGGACATTGAGGATGGTCAAGTATGCAAATAAGAGACATATTGTAGAGGGGTTGACTCAGGCTTAGTGACAAACTTCCCTTGGACAATAGCACGACAAGTGATGAGACTCAGGTAGCATGAATGTTAATCATAAGTCTACGAAGGAGGAGGCAATGCAAACTCTCCATATGTTTGGAAGAATAACAAAATGGTGGAGGAAACAACTCTATATAGTGAGAAAAACTTCCTAAGGTTGTACTACATCCCATAGTATGATGAACAAATGGACAGATGTGCTTTATCCAAGGGAGACTCATTATGCTGCCAATAAAGAAAATACTTTTCCCTTCCACTTTTTGGGGTATATTTGATTTTTTTGTTCTTTTCGATAATTGTGGAAGAATAATAAAGGAATATTATGTTACAATGGAGGAACGAGTATTGCTAACATACAAGCTTAAGGCACAAGGACAGGACTAATGTTCTAGTAAAATGATACTTGGGAAAAATCCTCCGACGACCAAAGGTGTTAAGACGTAGAAGCAAACTGTCACAAGGCTGGTGGATAAGGTATGCAAATGCGATTGATAAAACACATAATGGTAACGCTCTTCGATGTAAGTTTAACGAGCCCAAATAAGGTAATCTTGATGGTTTTTCATATTTAGAGAGTCTAAAAAAACATAAAAGGAGACTCCATTGGGGTACATTTTTTGAAGATAGTCTAGTCGGTTTGAAAAAGGGATAAACTAGCACCGATTAGACGTTGATTCAAAACCATTTTAACGAGTGTGACAAAGACAAGATCACTCGGCTATTTTTTCACTCTTAAGGAGTCTGAAAAAAGCTTAACTATGGACTCCGTCAGGAATATTCTTCTGGACCAATTTAATGAGTGTGAAAGAATAAGGTCACTCGACAATCTTTTCAATTTTAGGGAGTCTGAAAAGAGCTTAACTATGGACTCCGTGGGGGTTTCTTTTTCGTAAGTTTAGTCCCTCAGGTCCGAAAAAGGGATAAAATTATACCTGAGAGTACTCTTCTAAAGAACGAAGGTTCTATAGAGTATACCTTTGTTTGTACAATTGACCATATGGACTAAAAAAGGGGTAAACTACTACTGGACCGACGTGACTTCAAATTTCAGTTTAACGAGCATGAAAGGCCACAAGATCGCTCGACAATCTTTTCATTTTTAGAGGGTATGAAAAGGACTTAAAAGGAGACCCATTATTTTTGGGAGTCCTAAGGGTGAGACAAAGAGAGAAGAAGAATCATGCAAATGAGGCTCAAACTCATATTCAGGAAAGACTATACGAACTCCCAAGCCTATAGTGTTTTAGAAATGGCATGGACACCATAATGCAACCAGTACCTACCTAGGGCATCCATGTTCTGGTAAGCTCTACCGCCAAGTTGTGACACTTCTAAAGCAGATATGATGGTTCTGCGTCACAACCTTATGGGATCGATCCTATAGAGGAGGAAAAAGACAACGAGACACAAAAGTTGGGGTAATAACCTAACCTATATGATCCAGTTGATTCTTGGAAAAAAAATTATGGACCGTCAAAATTTTCTCAAAACTCAAAAAGAATGTCCCAATACTCGATCAAATCCCTCCCATATAACTCCTGAATCACTTGAAATGATTTTTGGTATAAAGAAACTGATAAGGGAGGCCAAAAAAGTGACAAAAGGAGGCAAAAAAGTCTATAAATAAAAGTTGGCAGCTCATTATCACCATTGTTGATTTGGAAATTGACTCTGGAGCCAAAAGACCCCCTTTGCTAAAAACGGTGATTTTGAGAGCTACCGTGGACGAAACAAACTTCCACTTGGACCAAGTAAGTAAAAACCCCCTTATCTAGCTATTCAATTCTTCAATTTTGTCGTTAAGTTTGTTCTTTGGGTGGGCGTCGACCTTAAAAAAGTCAGCCCTAGGTACACATGGGTTGTCTCTGGACAGGCCGCATGTACACTCGGGCAGAGTAAAGGCTGCCTGTGTGTACACATGACTGTCACCTCTACAGCTTGCGTGGACCCCCCCTTTGTAGCAAAAAAGAATTAAAAGGCAAGTACTAACCCTCCTAAACCTTCTTGTGTTGGCAGGATGTATGTCCAATAGGGGGAAAGGGAGCATGAAGCAATCAGTGAGTTGGTTGTGGGAGATTCGAATGTTGTGGCCGTGTTGATGTAATGTAGTTTACTGAAGTTCTTTCTGTGTCCATTTATGTGCACACAACCAAGGCTACTGAATGCCTTGATTGACTACTGGCACCCTGATGCAGAAGCCTTTATGCTAGAGGGGAAATCACTGGTGCCCACCACCGAGGATATCTATTTTTTGACTGTCCTCTCAAGGAGAGGGGAACAAGTCAACTTTAGGATGTTTCCTGCGGGACCGAGTAAGATATTGGAACTGATAGCCGAGAACTGTGAGGCTGGGACTGATCGTGCAGGCTCCCAGGTACCTATCAGTAAGATCACTAACCTATCGTTGTAGGTGGTATTATTACTGATTGGGTGGATTACCAGTTCTGCAGCCTTGCATCAGGCTTCTCGTGCACAGACGAACTATGTGATCCAGTGCTTGAATGCACAGATTTTTGACTGGACTACCACATTACTGGAGTGTATGAAGAGGCAATTGATAGATTTTCAACAACGGACACAGAGGAATTTCAGGTTCGGGATGATTTTGTGTTCATTTTTATTTGAGAGAGTTCCAAGCTTTAGCCCTTGGGAAGTAGTACGAGGACATCAGGCCTCATTTCCTGTAGTGTGTAGATGGGCAGTGTTATTGCCGCGACAGGGTGCTGGAAGGACCAATGAGTCCTTCGATCATGACTTCTTTGCATGCCTGTCATGGAAAATCCCTATGATCGAGGATTACCCATATGCAGGGATAGATTTTTCTAGAGATCCTGAGATACCCATGCCTCCTAGTGAGAAGTGAGGGGAGATGGGTAAGTCTCGACCTTTGTAGCTTTTTTGTTTGCATATGTAATTTTTTTTTATGTCATTTTTGTTATATATATCATTTTTTTGTATGCCAGAGTATTTGACGGGTATACATTTGTTGCATGTAGATGTGGGACCCGTGCGACCTGGCGATTATGCACGGAATAGGTGTCATCCTCAGCTAGAAGCTGTAGCTGTCGCTGCCGGGGGAGAAACAGTAGCAGGGAACCTCCCAGCCAGGGAGGCTGAGAGGGTCCTTAGACGAGTTGAGTGGAACTTCATTGTACTCACTCACATTGTCCCGATGGAAGAGATAGAGGACCTACCACCATCCATGCAGCCTCATGTAGTGGGGGAACCTCAGATGTGAGTCTGATTGTTTAGGCATTTAGCCCATGCTGTGGACTATTATAACAGGGCCCATAGACCCTGAACCTATTTAGACTTTTTATGTGCCACGAGCACTAGTTGTATATATTTTTTGAGGGCATAAGCCATGTGACTCGTTATTAGTCCCATTTTTTATGCACTTGTGTCCATCTATGTACTCTAGTTATTTTATGATGTTATATATGGTTTTTTGATCTTTTGTGTCTTATGGATCATGTGTGCAAAAATGTATTTACATGCATATGTCAATGTTCTTTCATATGTGTGCAGGATTCCAATCTAAAATTTTATTAGCTAGAGTATCTGTAATTTGGTTTAATCTCCTAGGAACATGAAAATATGTAATCTACTCAAAGTTTCATTCTAAGATACGTACCCTAAGGAATCGTCGGTGTAAAGCTGGATCATGAACTTGGTATACTCTGTTTAGCTATGACACAACTAGTTGAGCGTTGAGATAGACCCGGAGATGAGAGATACCCAATGACAAGGCATCACGAAGAAACTTAATAACTGCACTATACTCGGCGACATTATTTGTGGTGTCACCTAAGAATATACCTCTAGAAGATAACAACTGGCCCTGAGGTGTAAAGATCACCCAAGCTGCAGAGGAAAGCCTCCGAGTGTGCTGACTAGCACCGTCTGCATACCCAACGAACACCTCGGAAACACTTGACATCTGCCATATTGACGAAATATAACATCAATGACATGTCCATAACACTTAAAATAAACTAAAAAGTAATAGTACAAAGACTATACATATGTTACAAAAGATACCCACAGTGACCTGCCTATGAGTAGTACTTCTTGAGGTAGAGTCCATTTCTAGGCTCTGCCCAAGCATTCCCTTCAAAATCAACCAAACAATAAGCGCCCTTCTTTAATACCTCTTTTATGATGAAGGGTCCAAACCACATGGGTTTGAATTTTCCTACCCCCAGGGGGTCCTTATCTTGGTCATAAACCAGGACAAGGTCGCCTTCAGAGAAAATCCGAGGATGAACGGACCTATCATACTGACACTTGACCTTATGTTTGTGAGCCTCATTGGTCAGGGTCGCATCATGACGTTGCTCAAGGTGTACTAACCATTCTTCAATTGGAGAAGTATCTGGCAATAATTGTACTCCCAATTTTAGAGATGGGATCTGACATTCAATGGGCAAGACTGCCTCCAACCCGTAAACGAGTTGAAAATGTGAGAAACCGGTTCCAGTCTTAACAGATGTTCGGTAAGCCCATAATGCTGAGTATAACATCAAATGCCAATTTGACTTGGCTGAGTTGATAGTTCGCTGTAGAATAGTATTAAGAGTTTTGTTTACAGCCTCTACCTGCCCGTTGGCTTGGGGGTAGTAAGGTGATGAATTCTCTTTCTGTAACCCAAGCTTTGATGTTAATTCGGTCATCATTTGGTTCTGAAAGTGACTACCATGGTTAGTGACAATCTCTCTCGGGATTCCGAACCTTGCTATGATCTGATTGAATAAGAAGAGAGCTACAGTCTCTCCATCATCTTTAAACGTTGGCATAGCTTCGACCCACTTAGTGAAGTAGTCGAAAGCTACGATGATATAGCCATGCCCCCTTACTAACAGGGGGTTGCAAGTAGTGTAATCAATCCCACACTTGGTGAAGGGACCAGCTATGATGACAAGAAACATAGGAGTGGGATGTGCCCTCATCTTCCAAGAGAAGACTTGGCACAGATGGCACTTCTTGACCAATTCTATACAATCCTTGATAAGTGTCGGCCAAAAGTAACCTACTCGTAGAATCTTTTGGGTTGTTGCCAGCCCAGACAAATGACCACCACAAGCTCCGGTATGGAAATCATTGAGCATGATGACTGCCTCCTCATGTGTAAGACATTGATGTAAGACATAGTCTACACCTCTCTGATACAACATATCATTGAGTATGAGATAATTCTTAGCCTGATGGCATATGTGCCGATGCTCATCATGAGAAGCATAGGTGGGGCACTTCAAAGTCTAGGTATAGATAAGTATATCTCTGTACCAGGGATCTGAAGATGTGATCAAAAACATATCTCCCCAGATAGGCTATTCCTCAAGCACAACGTCACCTGACTCAACCAAAAGTTCTGAAATAAGCTTTGTGAAGACCAATGACTTTTTTGACATTGCTAGAACGAAGTCTAAGTCAAATTCCTAGAGGATGACTATCCATCTACTGATTTTTCCGCCTATAACCCATCGTGTCAACATGTACTAGAATGGATTCACAACAGCAATGACGGTGGTCTTGCGAAACAGAACATAATGACAAAACCGTTGAACAGCATGAACTACTGCCAACACAAATTTTTCGATATGAGAATAATTGAGTTCCGGTACTACGAGGCCTCGGCTCAGGTAATAGATCACGTATTCTAAGAACGAATCATCTTCTTGAACTAAAACCATGCCAATGGTTGACTCTGTGGAAACCAGATATAATAAGAAATCCTTGTTATAGTGAGGTGGTCGTAGCAGAGGTGCAGTTGTGAGGGCATGTTTTAATGCGTCGAAAGAGCATTGAGCAGCTTCGTCCCAGAAAAAGGGAATGTCCTTCTTCAGTAAATGCATAAAGCCCTTAGTGATTTTGGCATAGTTCGCGATGAAGCATCGTAAGAAGTTCACCTTGCCTTGTAGACTCTGAAGTTGTAGAATTGTGCATGGGGGGGGCAACTTGATTATTGCCTCCACCTTGAGAGGATCGACCATGATCCCTGTTGTTGATATAATGAAACCTAGCAAATGCCTTGACGTTACACAAAAGCTTCACTTGTTTGGATTCAAGCGAATCCTAAAGTAGCGACAGCATTTGAAGATTAGTCTAAGGTGTGTAGGATGATCCTTTCTCTTGTGAGATCGTGATGCTAAATCATCTAGATAGGCCTCGACTATATGCTTGAGATCATGAAAACTGAAGGATATGGTCCGCTAGAAAGTGGCACCAACATTTTTAAGACCAAAAGGCATCTTACAATATGCGAATGTACCCCACATACAAATGAATGTCGTTTTGTGTTGGTCTTCGGGTTTGATTTGGATTTGATTATATCCCGAAAAACCATCCATGAAAGAAAAGGCTTCGCAACCAGCACATTCATCAATGATCTGGTCGATGAACGGTGTTGGAAAATTATCTTTGGGACATGCCTTGTTCAAATCATGGAAATCGGTACATACACGAATCATGCCTTGTTTTTCATTGACCGACACAGGATTCAACACCCATTGAGTCAAATGGATAGGATAGATAAAACCTTCCTTTAGCAATTTCTCAACCTCAATCTTGATGGTTGCTTTTTTCTTGGGATTAAATGGATGAAGCTTCTGTCGAATAGGCTTGGCATCAGGATACATTGTGATTTCATGTTCAACTATTTTTGGATCGATACCTGGCATTTCCTCATAAGACAAGGCAAAAACATCACAGAATTCTTTGAAAATATCCGTGTAGATTTGAATCTCTTCGGGGGAGGAGTCCGCTCCGACGAAGACGTTCTCCATGATGCCAGGGTTTCAGAAGATGTTGATTGGTACAGTCTCAACGATAGTTTCCATATTTCCCTCAGCATAAATTTCATGTGTTGCTAAGAGATTTATAGGACATGGTTGATCTCCCGTCATGATCACAGTGAATTCTCCTGCTTCGATTCGGCTTAACTCTAGGAGAAAATATGATCTGTGATGAAGATCTTCCCAAGGTTTGTCTGGACTAGTCATTTCTTTAATTACTGCTTCATCAGAAGGCAATACTAAGTCTAACGAATTGACGTTAGTTAGAGAACCCTGAGCCCAAATAGGCTATAGAAGAGGATCTAACTCTTGTGCAGGAGTTGGATCAGTGTTAGCTGAAGCTTGTTGGACTAAAGAGTACGCTACTTCAGTGGCAGACAAGGGCATGGACATGATAGGGTGCCCTGTATCATCCATCATGGTCTATGGGGAAGGAAGAATCCATGGATCCTCGAAGTAAGGCTTGCGGAACAACAAAACTTGAAAAATCTCAACCTTATGGTGACTAGATATAAATTTGATATCGCCCTGCAAAGGTGGGTAATCGAAGGTACCCATCAAAGATGGGAAAAAACCAACTCCTACGTTGACGACAATTGGTTGGGGATTATCAATCATCGGGACCATGGATGCCCCCAAAGCTGGTTCAGGTCTGGAGAAAGACAATTGATCGATGGTCATTATCTGACCCTCGTGTGGAAACAACAAGACCTAGAAAACTGTAGCAACCACAGCTTGCATAACATAAGTCCAACTCTGTCTTAACAAGAGGTTATAGTCGAGGGAAGCATCAAATACCTCTACTTTGACACACACGGTCTTAACTCCTAACTGCATGGGGAAAGAAGGAATGATGCCATGTGGTCGGAATGAACGACCGTCGAAAGAAATGAGGAGAGTAGGTGATGGAGACAAAACAGGCTGGCCAATGGCCTTCCAACATGCCAACGACATAATGCATGTCAAGGCACCCTCATCGACCACTGTGAGGAAGATATTTCATGTAAAAAATTTCGTGGGGTAAGCCACTACTATCTGAAATGCTACGTGGTAAGGAAAACAAGGTTTTAAGTCAGTTGTATCTAACATGATGGTACCCAGATTACAAGTCTCAGTAGAGCCCAAAGCGGTTAACAAATCTTTCCTCTGAGAAGGGAAAATTTGGAGGACTTCCAAAGTAGACATTGCACAAGGGGTTTGTGATAAATCCTCCACCACAGAGTAGTTCTGGGCGGCCCTTGTGTTTGGGTTATGAGAAGCCTTTTTAAATGCACCTTTTGGAATGCATGTCATTGTTTCTCCCAACATCTTCTCAATATGTAGAGGAAGAGATGGGAGTTCAACTTCTTTTCCTTTCTCAGAAGTGCTTGGTTTACTATAATCGTGTGCTCTAGTTGATATGAAAGCACCACATCTAACCATATATACATTTGCGGATGAGGGGTTGTTCGGAGGTGGGTAGTTTTCTTGGCTTCCCCCTTCTATACTTGTAGAGGCTTGAGTTAAGTTTTGCCCATGCTGAAACATGTTCGTCAACACCGCTTGCTGCTGCTGCGTGACAAATTTTTGGGCCTCTGCATGTCGAGGACATAGATGGGTCAGGTGGTCATTCACACACAAGTTGTAGGGATACCTCGCCTTTCATTTTTCAGTGTTGTCCCCGCCAGCATTATCACTGGGTTTTTATCCCCCTTACCCTTCTTTTGTTGTTTTTTCTTCCCTTCAGGCTACTGGGGGGCCTTTGGGTTAGTCAACTACACTGTGTGTACCTCCAACGTTTGGGTAGGGGGAGAAGCCAAAGCAGTAGTTTGGCTGGTCGTTGTATGTTGTATGGATAACTGTTGCAACTTATTTGTCAATTTCTCAATGGGATTGGTTTGTGCTGAATCGACGATACCATCGGCATGTAGTCCAACTCTCTATCTAGTTTTATCTAGTATTGAACATGGCGCATCCAACAAGATGTTATTTAATAAACTGGATTGAGAATAGATGAGCTCAAACTGTTGAGCCCTCATAATGTCATCTTCTTCAGAGAAAACTCTGGATGTCGTGACGTCTTTGGATAAGTGCAGGACCAAAGACTTAAGGAACCACTCAAGCAGGAATTCTGGTGGGACTGGTACTTTGATTAAACTCTTATGGCGTCTCCATTCTTAGATGTGATTAGAGATATGGTCCACTGTTGTCGATTCGAAATTAGAGATCAGCTCTGTGCTAGTGTCGTATCTCACAGCTAACTGGAAATGGTTAAGGAAATCCATCGCCAATTCGCCAAAAGAAGAGTATCTTGAGCAATCGAGCTCAATGTACCATTTCGCAGCACTCCCAATGAGATTACGTTGAAACAATCACAACTGTACAGATTCATCTTTCAATGAGTTAGATGAGAACCAAATATGGAAGGTAGTCACATGATCGCCTGGATCTTCATTAGGCTTGGCCTCGAACTTTGGAATGTCCGAAGGCAATTTCGTTGGCATAGGAGGCCAATGCGGATCATGACAAATGGGGTCATTCAACAACCTCATCAAATCTAGAAAGTGTAAAGTCACCAAGAAAGGTATTTTGGGTTGTTGCTGATAACCTGGGAAAAAGAGTCCTAGAGTTTAACTGGCACCAGGTTGCCAGAAAAATTTTGGCTGCTGGCCTAGATTCTAGTAGAAACCATGGCCCTGGCCAGCGTAAGGATTTTGCATCTATGGAGACATCATCGACTGATTTCCCAAATAGGACATGGATTGTTGGGCATGCATTGTATTCGAAGGACTTTGGGAAGGATTACCCCATGTTGGTCCTGTAGGGATAGGCATAGCAGTTTGTCTAGGGTTGCATTGATTGTGGAAAGAATTACCCCAGATCGGCATTCCAGAGGAGGGGACGGATTCTTGTCCTGAATTCCAAGGTCCTGGTAAGTTTTCCCCTTGTGCAGGAATAGTACCTTGCCCAGGAGTAGATTGTCCAAAAATGGGGTTTCCCACAGCCGGGAAAGCGACTGACGAGAAGGTTTTGTTACCAAACGTTTTGTTCCAAGAAAATGGTGTCGAACCTACTGGCATTCTATGCGAAGGTGTTGAATCCGCACTCTAAATAAACTATTGTGTGTAGGTTGATCGACGGATTGTTGATGTGAACCACCGAGTGAAGGGGATGAAGGAGAGATATGACCTCCTACGTAAGAGAAAGCATTAAAAGGGATAAGAGTTCCCCCCATGTGACCTTGCAGAGGAGCGTTAGAGTTCCCTGCCGCTAGACCCAGAGTCTGTAAAGTGGAGTAGGACAGTATAGGACTTGTACCCGAACTAGGCATAACGTATGAGAACGGAGGGCCTGTCGCACTAGATGTTAAAGGGGTTGTGGCCTCCGCCAAAGATGGGTTCAGACCACTATGTGAAGTAGTTGTAGTCAAGACCATGGTGGCTTCAACCGATGATGGTGGGTTATGAGATGACTCTTCTGTGGTGACAACCGTGGTGGGAATTGAAGAATTTCCAGAAGAAGTAACAACATTTGTTTCCATTGCTGTGTGAGGCACTGTCTGGCACTCGTGAAATTGAATTGGTACAATAAAAGGTGCCAAGAGATCAGTAGTTGAGGTTTCAACTAAGCCAAGAGCAGTTGCTTCAAGGTTCAAAACAGTCGATTCCTCTAAGGGTTGTTCGGGCACAATGGTTTGTAACCCGGTCGCTTCAAAATACCCTTGTTGGTCTAGCATCCACCTTTATGGTGGCGGGGGTGGCTCCAGTGTAACCAGTGGCAGGCCAAGAAGCCTTCGTGACCAGTGGAGCTCGAGTTCCTCCACTGTGTGAGAAGATCCAAGACACTCTAAGGTAGTATAAATGCTCAAAAGTAACACACACTAAGAAAAAAGTCCCTAGAAGATAAGACAAGAAAACACTAAATTATTTGGAAGAATAGTTACAACAACCAACACTAGAGAAACTTACCGGTGCAAGTGCAACTCGAACACGGAAGCACCCTCTGGGTATACTCTGCAAAGCATGGCTCGATGCCTATCCTAGGTACCGCGATATACCCCCGCAGTCACCTGTGTATGTCCTTAACAAAGATTGGCAACTAGGTTGCCAGCACATGAACATTCACCAGGTAAGTACAGTCGAAAGTTGGGTAGACCACAATGAGTAGGGTATCGAGAGAAAATGGTGTAGAAGACAATTGAGGACCTCGAACATATTCGAGACCCACGAATCCCCATGGCAAATGAAAACGAAGGAATCCCAAAACAAGCCATCTATATGTGTTCTCCACTATGATTGGTCTGACTTTGGAGGGGTTATCTCCGCTACCTTTCCGCACGTGACCTCATGTTTATCCCCTGTGTTAGAGGGGGGTCCCAGATAACTTCCACGAAACTGGACTTAGACACTCCCTATCTCAGACTCCAATGTTTGATTTAAAGTGGCCTTGAAGAGTTTCCTCTCCAATCCTAATTCAAGGCCCTAGTCCTGAACTAGTTTGTGAACCCTACAAACATAAAAGTCTAGTAGTTTTTAAATTTATCGTTACTTTTATGGCTTTGTCATACGTCAAGGGGTATGATGGTGAAACTGATGGCATGTAAAAGATGAAAGAAAAAAATGAATAAAAAAGATGGAAGCAAAACTTTTACTGAATGCAAAATTTCAACAACTTTTCAAAAGAAAGAATTTTTAAACTTTTCTAAGATTTTGGACAACAAACTCAAAGGAACTTCACTCGATTACGAGCTACTTATGATCTAAGTGAACTGAAAAAACTTATGAAATAAAAGAATTTTCCCTAGATAATGATGTAGAAACACACTCTTCAACCAAAGAAGAAAATGAAAAGAGATTTTTTTTTTTGTTTAAGTGCTAATAAAGCAAGAAAGGGAAAATACCGACAAGCAAAAAACCAAGAAAAACAATTCTGGCTTAAAGAGAATATCACAAAGAATCAGATTAAAAAATCACACAATAGCAATTGTTAAAACAATGACTCTCACGCTTGTCTAAAAACCATAATTTTTTTTTATTTTTTTGACAACTTTTTAAATGAGAAAAAGTAAGCTAAGGGAAAAAATAATCCTAAGCTACTGACTGTTCAAACGGAGATTCAAACACTTGAGAGGAATACTTCCTATCAAAGGAGAGGATGATTGCCTCACCTTTAACAAAAAGTAGCCTATACAAGCATGTGACTGTCACTCAAACAACACACGTGTGAACGCGTGTTGAACAACAATAGAAGGCGTGTACACGCGGGCTGACCTTGTATAGGCCACGTGTATATCTAAAATCTAAGAAAAAAATGAATACAGACAGACCAAACTAGGAAAAGACCTCTGGTATTGATAACCAGGATCCCTTGAAGGCTTGTATACTCTTTCTAACAGAAAAACAAATAATGCAAGGGAAGAAATAATAAGGAAAAAACAATCTGAGATAGGACTACTAGTAAACAAGACTCAAATAGAATTCCAAAAACCCCCTAAGAATATGTGATTCTGATAGGGAAGAGGAGGACTTCCTCTAAGGTTCTCTGAACTCCTACACGCTACTACTACCTCTACAGCTAGCGTTCACACGCGGGCTGTAAGAGGATAGGGCATGGGTACACGCATGCATGCCTTGTGTAGGCCACATGTACATCTATGGGTCCCTAAAAACACAGTCAAGAAAAAGTCAGGGAAAGATGGTATGGAAAACCAGACTCCCTGCTAGCTTAGACTTTAGAGAAATGAAAAGAAAAGACAGGCAAGAAAAACTAGTCTTTAAACTACCCAAAAACTAAATAAAATTCTAGGAACCCTAAGGAGTTATTCCCCAATATGGTCGCCAATTCTGTTGTTGGGGAAAAACACCCTACAGACTAGCAAATAGAGTTTAGACTTTGCATGCAGATATGACCGAATAGAAAATACTTTCTACCTACATCCCTATATTTAAATCCCCTTTTCTTAGTAAATTCATGGAAAGATCCACCTATCTTGTTACCGACGTTTTATGTCGATCCTCTATTGTGCTTGATTACTTGTTCACAATACTTCTTCCAAAGTTGACTTGCATTCAATACGATCAACAACTATGCATCCATACTACTTATATACTCACGGGTTAGAAATCAAACATAAACTAATCAAACAATAAAAAGTTCATGAATTGGGACGGGAAAAGCATTCTCTTTATTACTTAAAATGAATCAACTTTACAAAAGCTGAGACCGACCACTGCTCCTTAAACCTGATCCTGGGCTCCTCTTCTTCTGTCCTTCAACTGTTTTTCTTTAAATCTCCTTTGGCATTAGGAAATGCTAAAGGGTTGGGACAATGGAATATGCAAAATGGGCATAGTTTCTTTGTTATATTCTTCCTCCTCCAAATGGTACCACTACCCCTTCTTTTATAGGCTAGAAGGAGCTAGGTATTTGGATGAACCCTCGGCCATGCATGGCTGGGAGTTTCAGTTAACTCACCCATAGCTTTTTTTTTTCCGTCAACAACTTTCCTTTGTTCATGCTTTTTTCGGTCCATGCGGGCTGTTTTGGGTCAGCTAGTGTGTACATGCGTGCAGTAATGGGTTAGGGCGCGTGGGCCTTTACACAAGAGTATTTTCAAAGAGTTGTTCAACAGAGTTTTTGCAAAGAAAGGATATGATTTGGCCTGATGCCAGGTAAGCATGTGTGGTGCAATTTAGGGTTATAACAACAGGACTAACCGCTACTGACTACGAGGCTATAGAGAAAAACTTGGAGGGTCTAATAGTGGACATCCCAGATGCCTCCATTGATGAGATCCTGTGGTGTTATCAGCGCCATGCAGTGGGTGTATCTACATCCATCGGCCGACTACTCCGTAGAGTAGCACGAGCAACCATGTGTTATCATGAGAAACATACTTTATGCTTCACATTTTTGACATTTTGGTCTTATGACAAAGACACTTTTTGTAAAAGATTTTATCATTATATATATGAGCCTTCTACCGGCTTACTTGTTGTATATACAAAATGTGATTGGATTTTATAAATTTCTCAAATGTTTTTCTAATGTCACATAATTAGCCAATGCATCTGGTAATGTATTTAGACATCTAGGAATGTGTTGATATTCAATGTAATAAAAATAACATTCCAAGAGGATATTTTTTAAGAACCAAACGTCAATATAGCATAGAAAAACCTCAAGAAAAGTACTAAATGCCTTGAAAAAGAGATAATTTCAGATAATAAGCCTCTCCGAGGGGGAAACCTCCTTTTACCCCACTTAAATGTTCAAGTACAATATGATTCAAAATGAAAATGTCTCCTTGGTATATATAGGAGACTAGGAGGTATAATTACAACTAATGGCCTAAAGCTGACATAAATAAAATAACATTAATTAATCTAATATGCCCCAATTAAGGGGTAATAAATAACATTACTAATATAATATGCCCCAATTAAGGGGTAATGAGCCAATATTAGGGCTTAATAGGCCCCTCCCCTTGAGACAAGTGTTGTCTGCAACGCTTGAGTAACTTTGGATGCTTCTATATAAAAGACTCATCTTCCCAAGTGGAATCTTCAGCCGGTAGTTTCCTCCATTTAATGAGATACTCTGAAATGGATCTATTCCTTAGTTGGTGAATTATTGTGTCATTGATGGCTTTAGGCTCCAATATGATTTCTCCTTCCTCGTCAAGTTCTGGCAATATAGTTTGAACTGGGATCTTGTCGCCTATAACCTTCTTTAAGCATGAAAAATGGAAAACTGGGTGTACTTGTGAAGCTGTAGGCAGCTCCAATTTGTATGCCATAGTACCAATCTTTTGCAACACCCTATAAGGGCCATAGTACTTTGGTGATAATTTATTATCCTTCTTGGATTGCTTAAGGGACATCTGTTTGTATGGTTGTAGTCTTAAAAATACCCAATCCCCTACTTCAAAACTTCTTTCACTACGATGTTGATCTACTTGTTGTTTCATGTGATTCTGTGCCATGGTCAGGTTTTCCTTTAAGATTTGGAGAATTTGTTGTTGATTCTCGATGTGATCTTCCATTGCTTGAACCTTAGATTTTTATTTTAGAGAAGAAGTGATGGAAGGAGGGTGGTATCCATAAAGTGCCATA
>ML776611.1:1164802-1175224 GCA_009831015.1 Picea engelmannii
ATATCTCTCCCCTACAAATAATCAAGGCACTAATCAACCAAATATTTGAAGCATGTGTTATCATGAAGTTGGATTAGAAGTAAGGATACCAATATGACAATATACACAAAGAATAATTTGGAATATTACTTTCAAAAAAAAACATGGATTGCATGAGTGAGTCATTATGTAATTTATATTACACAATACTATGACAACACTTCTAAGATTGATGGATGATATCTTAACACCATTTCTTGAACATATTTATTGTAGCCTCCTTGGATGATATTTTGAATTTTAGCAAGATTTGGGAAGATCATTTGAAACATTTGGAGATTATATTTTTAACCCTTCAACACAATTAATTGCAAGCCAACATGAAGAAATATCAGCTTGGAAAAAAATTGTTGTTGTGTATGGATTTTGTAGTTAGAGGATGTGAATTTTGTATTGACCTAATAAATATAAAATTCGTTGTAAATTGGTTGATCCTAGATAATTTAATTGAACCAAGGTAATTCATGTGTAGTAGATATAATCGATTCTCAAGAAACTTTTAATCCACACTCTAGATGATAATGGATATAAGTTGAAGAGAAGTGTATCCTTTATTTACAATTGCATGGGTATCCCAAGGATATAAATCAAACATTGGTTCATTTTTTGTGAGGCTATAACATCCCAATATTTGGGAAGATTGTTTGTCATTTGTATATATCATTGTTAATTGCACAATTAATTTCTCAATAAAGTTACGAAAAGAGGCATGATAATCATTTAACAACACATACCTCCTAAGTTTGATCAAGTGTGGTTTCACCCACCAAAGAAAGGTTTAAAATGATATTTTAGGATTTTGGATAAGAATGAATAAAATCTATTTGCTTGGATTGGTCACCATATATGGGAAAATATTCCAATGTATATGTGGATCATTTGAAGTTTTCTATGCCATTCTCATTAGAAGGAGAATTTAATGAAGATACATTGAGTCCCAAATTTGATAGGGATCATCAACTTGAAAGGGAAAAGGTCTACTCCTAGTTGAATTCATATATTTGTGATGTCATATAGGCTTGTGCAAGTGACAAAAATTTCAATTTGTATGAATTTGGTGAGTGGAAATTTATGACCCAGAAGGAGTAATGGTAAACCCAAGGGTTCATGAGAATGTTGAAAGGAAAAAATATTGTTAGGTTTGTAAAGTCAGGTTTTGAACCCATGAAGACACCATCAGTATAAAGGTTGTGATTTATGAAAAGGTTGTAAAATCTCTTTCATCACCTATGTATAATTTATTGGTCAATTTTATTCTATGTTCTGAATGATTTGGGAAACAATGTCTCTTAACACTTTGAAGAATTGGAAACTCTTACAAACCTAAAGGGTCATTATGACATTGACTCATATATTCTTGTAAAAACATAATGTTATTTGATGCATTGATAATTTATGCATAGTGTATATAAGGGAAAGTTATCAACTCCTTCCTTGATGATAATAAGAGGAATATTACTAATATAATAGGAAGAGACTTGTGGATGTCACTTGCACAATTGTTGGATCATAAAAAAAGGACAATAATAATGAGGTCCAAAATTTTGGGTACATCATGAATATGTTCAATATACAGGGGGTAGACTAATACATACTTTCATTTCCAAGAATGAGCAATGAGCAATGCAAGAACATGTTTAGATAGATACCTACATCACAGAGGTTGGCATCTTACCACAAGTGAGGTAGGATTAGCAACATGATCTCTTATGGAAATATTGGAGGATAGATGAAAAGGTAAATATGGGAGGTTGTGGTGTTAGGGTAGTTATAACAAAGGAAAGAGAAAGAAGTTGATGACACTGGCATGACATTGGAAAAAGGCGTGAGTTGACATAAACCAACTAAGAGTGAACATGAGCAAGAGAGGAAACACACTCTAATATAGGGTTATCAAAAGAATAAATGTAACATATGGAAACTTGGAGTTAAGGTGAGCGTAACAAATGACATTCATTGTTCTAGGATTTTTGTAGTCATTAAGGTGCCATACACTAGTCAAGGACATAACATGAATCCCATGTGACATACGATAATCTGGAGAGTGTGAGCATAATAGGCATCATAAACTAGTAATATAGAGTCATCAAAAGCACAAAAGAAACACATGGTAGCCTATATTTAGTTGAAGAATGAGAGGTGGCATACATCAATGGGGTATTTTATACAAGTGTAGGAGGTGACATGCATCAACCTAAGTTCAATGCAAGCGTAGAGGTGAAAAATACCAATGGTACCAGTGGAGGAGAGAGGATCAAAGGAAGATATGATGTCACCATTGGGAGGGGCTCCATAGTTGTAAGCTATGGAATGTGACCATTAAGGGAGACATCTTTGAAAACTGACCAAATAAGTGATAGTTGATCCTAACTAGGTAGAGGTTATCTCAAGTAGGGTCTTTCTTGAGATAATGACCTATAAGGGACCCATCGATATTATGACCAAATAAAAATGGAGAAAAAGGGGTGCAAGGAAGAAAAGCTAAGGAGGAGAGGCAATACATTCCCCAAGCATTTGAAGGACTAGGAAAAGAGGAAGAGTATGTAGGAGAGAATGGAACACTAGGAGAGGAAGAAGACAAGGGGAGAACTAGGTAATATTGGGTGCTACAAGGTAAGAAGTGGCTAGAGTTGATAATGGGAAGTCTAAGCTACCCCAAAAAAACTCCCAATAGGAACAAGGCTTCATTCAACTTGATAAAAGTGTGTTAAGACATGGGACCTTTTTAATGTTAGCAAATGTTGATTTTGACAACTAATAGAAGGATAAGGAAAAGGGAAGGCATAGAAGAACAAGGGGCTACCTCATTGTTGTAGCCTACTTTTAAAAACACATCAAAACCCTTACCTTTTCATTGTCCTTTAGCCAAATCCATTAGCCCATACAACTTGTTAAGAGTTTTCCACAAAATGAATTTCCATCACCAAGACCTTCATGAATCAGAAAAGACAAAAATTTTATATGAGTAAATAATTAATAAGCAAATATGCATGCATTTAGTTATGTAAAATACTCTAGAAAAAAATTAAGTTTTTGCATACCTTAATGAGCTTCTTGTTTTTTTTAGAATAGGTTATTCTCTACTGAACAAGGCCAACCACGTGAAGGTGGAAGTTCATATGGTCCCTCCCCCCCCCCTCACATCGCTCTCGATTCCCCATATCCAATAAATGATTTTATTTATATAGAAAACATATAGACATTCATGCATAACTAGGATAGTCATCAAAACATATGAACATGTAAACATCAATAAAGATCCAAATACAAGTCATGAATTTATATATCTAATTTTTCTTTGATTTATGTTTCTTTTCATTCATAAAACTGACAATTGGGATATGATGATCATCATCCAAGGACATTGTATTTTGTGTGCCCTATCCTTCTATTGTTTCTGTGCACTCATGTACCATAATTCTAGTACGTCGCTGAGAAGGGTTAGTTGGCATCTGTTCAGGGTTGTGAACTAGAACAACAAAAATGATCATATCTATATGTTGAAATATAATTGAAATAACTAATTCATTGTTTTGATTAACATTACACTATTGATATTTACCTATATCTGTAGCTGGGATAGTTGCTTCATTAATTTATTGTCCACTTGGTTGCTCTCGTATTTCACCCTCCTGAGCTACATGCTCTTCAATTTTGAGAAGATAATATATAAGTATAAGTCAGGAAATAAATATCTACAATAACATTAAATATTTCTAATTCTAAAGCATACATACCAGAATGGGTACTCTGCTCTACACTATCACTGAACATGTGGACCCTTGTATGATGCAGTGTTTGCTGAATACTGCTTGATTCACTACTATGGTAGCACTATTTCTTGAAAACAAACATAAATACTTAGTTAAGGGTGATATAATACAATATGAATAGACTTTAAAAGCATGCTACAATTGTTTCCTTATTCACTTGATTTACCTGCATGGTTGGGGAGATAGGAGTCTGGCCCAATCTTTTTCTATATCTAATCACACTTTTAAAACCATGCTTGTAACCAAGCTTTAGGTCTTCCTCAGTGGCAGCTGTGTCGAACATATTTAACTGCAATTCATAACACCATTATAAATACCAATAAAAAAAACATATATTTGTTCGCTACTGTTAAATAAATATTAATTACAGTTAATCATATAAATCTTACTATTCAGGATTTTAGTTTTGCATAGCCACCCTGGCCTATTTTATGTTGGTCGTGTTTTTCCACTCTGGCCTTTGTTGCTCTGGATGTGTCTGGTAGCCTATGTACGGAATTTTTGAAAAACATTAGATATCGGAATTGTTACTTAAAATAGGAAAGAAAAACATAAATGCTCATATTTCAATGATAATATGACATGTGTTGTACCTTGCTTGACCAAATCATGGTTGTCGTCCTTGTTTTTTAAACAAGTTCTCCTTTGCATACTCTATTAGCACCTTCCACTCTTTCTCAGGAACCATGGGAGAGCGCTCGTGCTTGAGGTCTATTTGAAATTTATCCCTATATTGGGCCCTGGTGTATTTTAAACTCTCGCCAGATAACTTTGTGACCACTTTCTTGTTGAAAGTGTTGTCGAACAAGTTTACCATGTGATCTATTAAATCATCTTTCTTTTTTCTATCTTGGCCGATCTACCGTGTGCGAATGGTGGGGCCAAACAACTCCAATGCGTTGTCATGTATGTTTCTATAGAAAACATTGTTTCCTAGATAAACGTGTTATCCATTAATTTATAATAATCTCAACAAATGTTCATTTCAATTTCATGAAAAAAGGGAATCAATTAATGGGACAATTAACTGCAATCTTCTAAATCTTGAAAAGAACGCATGCATCATCCACCAAAAAGGTGACATCTAGTGATATGGTGCTTTTAACTCATGTTTCTCCATGCATAATAATATCCTGTCCATCTACACTATGTTCCTCTCCAGAGTCATCATGTGGAGTCCCAGGCTTCAACTCATCATGCTTTGACATGCCATGCCGGTCAAAATCATTTCTCTCATCAATGGATTCGAGGGGAACCTCAGGAGGCTCAAAAAGCATCACTTTCACTTTTCTATGTCGACCTTTTTTTTGCATTGGACCATCACTGCTACATATAGCAGTTGCAGGATCAACAGGTTCCCCAAGCACGGGGTTTAAAAACTCCCACAAATAGAAAACTTTTCTTTATCATATCATATACAAAATATAAAACTAAAAAATGGATATGAAATTGTCATAGCTAATAAAAGTATGTGAAGATGCCACTTACCCCAAAATTAGTTATTTTATTTCGTAGCTCTGCAATTCTTTCCTTGTCCTCCTGTGTCAAGGGTCTTTTGCTAATCAAACCTAGATATTCTATGTTAGCCTTCCTCAAGGCCTTCGTTACAGTTTTCATTGGGTCAGTCGAATAAAATATTTCTTCCTCATCAATATCCTCTATGGGAGCCTTCCCACATTGACCATGCCATGATACATTAATGAATAAAATTAATGAGATGAACTTTAACAATTGAGAAATTTAGTTGTTGTAGTCATAAGTTGTTACTGTATTTAACATTTACTTGGTGAGGCACTGCGGGTTCCTTTTCAAGGTCACCCTAGACAGATGTAAAGGGTGATTTTCGGACACAAACACCTTGGACAGATGTTGACACAATAAATCAATCAACAAAAGTTATGAAATTCACCTGTAAGATTAAGAAAATGAAATATTGCAGTAATATCAGAAAAAAACAATAACAAAATTTTAGAAATTTAGTTGTTGTAGTCATAAGTTGTTACTGTATTTAAAATTTACCTAGTGAGGCACTGCGGGTGCCTTTCCATGGTCACCCTGGACAGATGTAGTGGGTGAAAATCGGACATAGTCACCCTGGACAGAAGTTGACACAATAAATCAATCAACAAAAGTTATGAAATTCACCTGTAACATTTAAAAAATGAAATATTGGAGTAATATCAGATAAAAAATAATGAAATTTCATAAATTTATTTGTTGTAGTCATAAGTTGTTAGTATATTTAACATTTACATGTTGAGGCACAATGGGTTCCTTTCCACAGTCACCCTGGAGAGATGTAGCGGGTGATTTTCTACCACAGTCACCCTAGACAGATGTTGACACAATAAATCAATCAATAAAATTTATGAAATGCACCTCTAACATTAAGAAAATGAAATATTGCAGTAATAACAGAAAAAAAATAATGAAATTTCTGAAGTTTAGTTGATGTAGTCATAAGTTGTTACTGTATTTAACATTTACCTGTTGAGGCATAGTGGGTGCCTTTCCATGGTCACCCTGGAGAGATGTAGCGGGTGATTTTCTACCACGGTCACCCTGGATAGATGTTGACACAATAAATCAATCAATAAAAGTTATGAAATTCACCTGTAACATTAAGAAAATGAAATATTGCAGTAATAACAGAAAAAAAGTAATGAAATTTCTCAAATCTAGTTGTTGTAGTCATAAGTTGTTACTGTATTTAACATTTACCTACTGAGGCACAGTGGGTTCCTTTCCACGGTCACCCTGGAGAGATGTAGTGGGTGATTTTATACCACGGTCACCCTGGACAGATGTTGACACAATAAATCAATCAATAAAAGTTATGAAATTCACCTGTAACATTAAGAAAATGAAATATTGCAGTAATAACAAAAAACAAATAATGAAATTTCTAAAATTTAGTTGTTTTAGTCATAAGTTTTTACTGTATTTAACATTTACCCATTGAGGCAAAGTGGGTGCCTTTCCATGGTTTCCTTGGATAGATGTTAAGACAATAAATTAATCATCAGGAGTTATGAAAGTAATTGTAAAAAAAATATGCAGTAAAAATTTGAAATATTGCAGCGATAAATTGTAACAATGGTTGATCAAAGGTTGAGTTGAATGGTATGTAATATATTTACCCCCATAGTCTCACCCCCTCCATCTATTCTATTTAAGTTGTAATCGATCAACAACTCTTCACCTGGGACTATTGTTTTTGTTGCACATGCAAATATATGATTTCCTTCGTATGCCTCAAATATGCAATTCGGTTTCTTAGTTGTTGCCACTTGTCGTGTAATATTTATAAATCCCACAATGTTTCCAGTAGCTTTTGGCCTTCCATCAATATACATAGTTTCCCCTTTATTTTGATTGTTATCTAGTACTTGTATATAATTTGCGGCAACTCCGTATCTCTACATACTTTGCGTATATCGGACCAACATCAACCAGTGATTGTATTTGTATAATGGTCTGACATACTCCATCAATTCAGTTACAGCTCCATAGCCTTCCTTTATTCCATCCATGGAAAATAACCCCAATCCATGTAAGGATGAAGGAGAAATGCGATACATCCTCCCACCAATGAAGAAATCTGTGTCCACTTCAGGTAGCTCCTTAGGTTCCCATCGTTGCACTAGATGTTTATCCCTCAAGGGAAACTCAATGTCACCTATGCTCTCATCATCATAATTACACGACCCTCCGTTGGCAATAAAAAATTGCATGCGGGTATGAAATATTTTCCTTACCTTTTCCAACCTAGTTGATCTAGAACCCGTAGATCTAGTACAACACGTCTCACTTTCAACCTCTCTTACTATATCTTGATCACCACTCGAGGAAGATAGATCCGACAGATACCTATTTGGTGGTACCTACACTTGTTAAAACAAGAAGATAAGTTATCGTGCCAATATACGTTTTTGGTACCAACACAGTTGCATATAGTTGCATTTAGTTGCATAAATTTGAAATTGAATTTAGTTGCATATAATTGCATAATTTGCATATAGGTTTATATCATCACCAAGGTAAGAAAATCATGTCCTTCTTCCCTAAATGAATATTTTTTATGCTTAATGGCCATGAAAAATGTCTATATTTCGGAATATGTGCATCATTAGTATGTTTTGAATAAAAAGAATGGGTTTCAAGACCTATACCATGGCCAAGGGAGGAAATAAAGGGCCTCAAGCCCTAAATAAATCTTCTTGATCTTAATGGCCATGAACAAGGCCTCAAAACACCATGCATATCCTCTCTAAGGGATATATGGAATTTGGGTGGGATATGGTCACCATTCACATGTTTTGGGCATAATGTATAGCAAAGAACATAAGGTGCTTAGGCCCTATTTGATTCTTATCAGGGATGATATTTGTGATGCATTCCTTAAACAACCACATAGGATCTATTTAGGGTATCTTTGGAACCATTGGTACATTTTCATAATAAGAATAGGTCTCAAGGTGTGTACTATGGCTAGGAGAGGAAATAGGTACCTTAGGTCCAAAATGAAGCTTCTTCACTTCAAGGTCTATGAACTAACCATTGAATGATCATGTAGATAATGTTTAAGGGATATTTGGCCTCGAGGTGGGATTTGGACACCATTAGTATCTTTTCACATCACATATGGGAGTTTAGTCTTGTACCATCATCAAGGGAAGGAGAAAAGAGAAATAGGATTTAAATGAGCCTTATGTGCTTAATGACCAAGATCAAGGCCTCTAATTAGGAATAATGGCCATAACGGCCTTAGGCCCTAAAAAAATATGCTCATCCTTAATGGCCATGAACAAGGCCTCAAACCACCACACAGATCCTCTTTAAGTGATCTATGGACTTTAGGTGGGATACAATCACTATTCACAAGTTTTGGACATCATGTATGGCAGTTTGGATCTTACCCATGGTTAGGGAAAGAACATAAGACACTTAGGCCCAATTTCAATCTTCTCGTTGATCTTTGCGATGTAGTGTTTGTACAACCACACAAGACACTTGTAGGGGATATTTCACCTCCGTGTGGGATATTCCATGCCAATAGTACATTTTTCATAACAAGAAAGTATCATGGGCTTATGCCATGGCTAGGGGAGGAAAACAAGGAACTTTGGCATAAAATAAATATCATTGAGATCAAAGTCAATGAACTAGGCCTTTAACAACCACACAGTTCCTTTTTTAGGGATTCTTGGTCTCTTGGGGAGATATGGGAGCCATTAGAAGGTTTTTTGCACCACAAATGAAGTCCAAGGTGCATCACAAAGCATATTTTGGGGAGGAAAACAAGGGCCTTATGCTCTAAAAAAATATGTCTCATGTCTAATGGAAAAGACTAAGTCCTTCTATTGGGAATGTGTGCACCATTAATATATTATGGAAAATAAGATTTTGTATCATGAGATATACCATGGATGAGGTAGGAAAACAAGTGACCTAGGCCCTGTACAAATATTCTTGATCTCAATGGTTATGAACAAATCCTTAAATCACAACACAGACCATCTCTAAGGGATCTTTGACCTGTGGGTGGGATATGGGCACCATTCATAGGTTTTATGCATCATAGTTGGCTCTCAAGGCCTCTAAGAAGGAACTTAGAGACATTAGGAGGATATAGTTGCATTCATAAGTTGCATTAGGAGGATATAGGCCACACATTCATAAGTTGCATATAGTTTCATATAGTTGCATATAGTTGCATAGTTGCATAAGTTTCATATAGTTGCATAGTTGCATAGTTGCATTGTTGCATAAAGTTGTGTAAAGTTCCATAAGTTGCATTGTTGCATAAAGTTGCATGTTGCATAAAGTTGCGTAAAGTTGCATAAAGTTGTGTAAAGTTGCGTAAGTTCCATTTTTGCATAAAGTTGCATGTTGCGTAAATTTGCGTAAATTTGCATAAAGTTGTGTAAAGTTGCATAAAGTTGCATAAGTTGCATTGTTGCATAAAGTTGCATGTTGCATAAAGTTGCATAAAGTTTCATAAGTTCCATAAAGTTGCTTAAGTTGCATAAGTTGCATGTTGCATAGTTGCATATAGTTTCATAGTTGCATATAGTTGCAAATTTGCATATAGTTGCATACGAAATTGTTGCAATATAGTTGCATAAGTTGCATAAGTTGCATTGTTGCATAAAGTTGTATATAGTTGCATATTATTAGTTGCATAAAGTTTCATATATTTGCATACAAGTTGTATAAAGTTGCATATAGTTGCATATCGCCCGACGCTTAGTGGAGAACTAGATTTGAGACCTATCAAAGAGTTCGAGTGGGGATCGATAGTTTGGAAATCCGTGATCCTAGAATTTCACATATTTGGAAAGCACCTTTAGTGGCGATTTTCACATATTTGGAAAGAACCTTCTATGGAAGCACATGGTTAATAACATCTGTTTCTTCCTAAGAGGTCACAAATTCAAATCCAAATGGGAGTAGGGTATGTATACCTCCGTACACTTTAGTGGTGAAATTTGAACAATCAACAAGGAACAATAATTGGGTTGTAGGTCTAAAGGATTGTCTCAACTATTGTGGAAATTCTAAGCATGGTTTCTCTCCAACCATCCTACATGGGAAAGACAATGAAAAA
>ML776611.1:1181241-1253317 GCA_009831015.1 Picea engelmannii
GGCTCTATATATACCTAATCATGTGTTCTAGATCCATAATTAGGCCACAAATGTCCTTAATTGGGGAAAGGAAGACCATGGAGTAGACAACATGTCCAACAAAGGAACTCATTTTTTCATCTGTTGAAGGTCACTTATAGGGGTTTATAGGGATAGAATCGTGAATCTCTTGAGGGCCTACCAATCAAATGGTATGTTAAAATTAGGATCCATAAGTCGTTGCATGTGTAGCTCACAACAATAAAAGGGCCTTCACTTAGAAACATGTCCTTGAGCATAGCATGGAAAAAATGACCTAGTAATTAGAGCCTTTGTCATGACAAGTCAATGTTTCACCAATTAATTAGCCTCTTCCAAGAAAAACAAATACCATGAATGGCATGATAATTTTGTTGTCAGTGTTGTTCCATGGACACAAATAAATGAAGCAAGCACTACGTCAAATGAAGATATGTTTTTTCCCTTTTGAAGTTCAATTTTAGGATCCTTTCACAGACAAAGTCCTTGAAAACTACGAAGGACATATTGATCAATCACTATGGAACAATTGAGATCCATAAGTTTTAATGTGTGTATATCATAGTGATTATGTGATCTTTGCAAGGAACCACATGTTTCGGGTGAGCATGGTGAAAATAATCTGCTAGCTAAAGTTGGTCAAAGGCATGGTGGGTTAGTTTTTTTCGATGGAAATGGGAACTTGTAAAATGGGTTTTTGGAGTAATTATGGAAATAAGATATGTGAGAAAGGTTGTGGTCATTTTCCATGGAGATATCCAACATAGTATATCACATTCCAAACAAGAGAAAAAAGATTATCTTTTAATGGATGATATTGTACCCCTTCTCTCTTTCTCTTCTCCATAAGAATGTTAGGGTTCTACCATATGGTATTCTCATATGTTATGTTTATCAGAGTTGTTGATTCATTATCTTGTTTATTAGTTGCTTCTTTATATGAGGACAAGTGCAAGAGGCCTTCATTGTTTTGTCCCTTTTCTCCTTCATCCACTCTCTTCATTTTATCTCATTTTCCTTCGGAATATATGTTAAGTTTATTTCAGTTATTTTTAAACCATCTATGTGCATTTTAAAAGGGTGACTTAGCATGTCATCAAGCATTCTATCAAGCATCTCATAAATAATTCTATCAAGCATTTCATCAAACAATTAGCATGCACACTCAAGAGATAGAAGAAAGAATTCAAACCATTTCCTTTGGCTATGTTCCCTCCTTCGGTGAAAAACCATGTGTCCTCCTCTAGTGCAAAACCATGTGCCCCCCTCCTCCAGTGCAAAACTGTGTGCCCTCCTCCGGTGAAAATTTGTGTTCCCTCCTCCTCTGGAAATCCATGTGCCCTCCTCCCATGTACAGGTGCCCACCTCTAGTGCAAATCTGTGTGCCCTAGCCTCCTCCTATGTGCCCTCCTCTCATGCACCTCTCCATCTATCTCCTCCTTCTCCCGTCCTCCTCTCCCTTCCATTTTGTGCACAAATAAGTGTGGCCTAGCCTCCTCCCATGCGCCTTGTCCTCCTTTTCCCATCCTCCTCTCCCTTCCACTCTACATGTGTGCTCCTCTCCTCTCCAATATTCGTGCTCTTGTGTAGTGGTGAGTGTGAGTAGCTCCAAATCTGTGCGTGAGTGTAGTGGTGTGGGATTTGTATTTGGTCTTTTTTATATGTTGTTTTGTTTTCATTTTTTATTTTTTTTTGTTTTTTATTATTATTTATATATAGTATATATTATATATATAATATATATTATATAATTTATAAATTATAAATTATAATATATATATATATATATATATATATATATATATATATATATATTTATAATATATAATCCCTAACTCATAGCCCCCGAGATATCATCATGGATACATCCTTGACACCTGACTAAGAGCGAGGGGAATTAGGAAGGATAATATAGAGATACCCCAATTGGGAATAAATAATATTGTACAATTGTTCCTTTTGGATGGCTTCATCCTCATTTGTAGGCATAGTCATGGATACATCCTTGGTGATGAGGGGAAGAAGGGATTCCAGGAACTACTCTATAAACCCTAATCACTATAAACCTGAACATGGTATACCCTTTGATCCCTATGAGTCCTGAAACAATCACCCCCAATGACCATAGTGTGACCTCAAACACACTAAAAGATGAATACATTATGGTTCTGAACATAGTAACATCATAATAGATTGACCCTTCTAATACACTATGACTCTTAACCCCTATAACCCTTGATCTCTTAATTCACCCTTTTTATTTATTTCAAATTGTTATTATGATGCATTTAGAAAAGTAGGAGGTTAATTAATATGTCATTTATGGTCAACAATATCTTTGGCATAAAAGTATCATGTCATGGTATAAAATATCAATCACTATAACCCTCCTTGAACATAGTATACCCCCCAATCTCCATGAACCTTGAATTAAATGGTCTCCCATAACCCAATCACCCCCTCACACATTATGACCCAATAAATCATGTTAACCCCTAAGGCACTATGGCCACTAAGCATTAAGCCACTAATATGCTATGACCACTAATAATTATGGTCCTAGACATTGTGTACCCACTAATTAACTCTCTCATACACTAAACCCTTAATACATTATTACTTTGAACACACTAACCCCCTAATAGAATTTGATCATTGATCGATTTGATCCTTGATGAAATCACCTTAATTGTAATGTATAATTTGATCATTTGATATTGTACACCTTAAAGGATGATATTGTACCCCCTTTATCTCTCCCATAAGAATGTTATCAATAATTTTGAATATTTCTAGAGGATGGGGCAGTACACCGTGGGTAGGTGTGCGTAAGTTTTATAAATTTCACATGAATCACTTAAATATCTCTTAGGGAAGGAAATCATTACTGTAGAGTTAGGTGGAAATACAAAATACCCAACATTTGGGGCATTCTATTTCAATTATTAACAAAAGAGAAGTTTTTGGTAGAATTCATGTGAGCCTGTGCTATTGGTTTCACATTGTATTCCTTTTTTGACCTAATTCCCCATTTGGTTCCTCTAATTCCTCTTCTTATGCCTCTAACTCCTCTCCATATAGCGTTTTATCTCAGCCCTATGTAGCTTTGAATTGGAAAAAGGAGCACGAACAATAAGAGGAGGATGAAGTAGAAGAAGAAAGAATCCCAAAGAAAACTAGGAGGAAAACAAACAAGGCCCTTTAATTCCCTAATTATTCTCTATATATACCTAATCATGTGTTGTAGATCCATAATTAGGCCACAAATGTACTTAATTAGGAAATATGGATCCTTTTAAGGCCTTAAAGATATAATCAATTCTTGTAACTCCAAAAATAGGCCATGTATATCTACAATTAGGGCCCATGAATCATGTATTAGGGACTAAATCCTTAGATCTTCATCGTCAATTCATGGCTTAGGCCCCAAGGATTATTCTTGTTGTGCCCAATATTTTAAGTTGGGCCTATAGTCATCCTTGTAATTGCAATTCATGTGTCTCATCGTGACCAAATATCCTTAACAATGTTACATGTATCCAGGGAAAGCATGACAAAAAGGACCTATTGATCGGAGCCTTTAGCATGACTGTACAATGTTCTATGATGTAAGTGGCCTATTTCAAAAAGGGAATTTAACACATATATTTTAACACTCCCTGGTCGTCATCCCACTGGCCGGGCAAATGCTACTATGTGGAATAACAACATTCTCATACTTAATTTAATAACATTCATTTAAATCAAATTAAACGCATTTAACTCAGAGTAAACACAAGATTACTGCTAACATAAATAATCATTGGCATTAATAGTAATTCATATGCACAAAAGAAGACATGATACATATAAGCATAACAGGCATGCAAAACATAATATTAAGCATAAGTTGATACTTATCTTTGAAACCGTGGTAATTACACCAACTACGTGCAGACCTTCCATGAACCTCCCAGCCTTAGACCACGCTGCTCATCACTCTCAGTAGTAATTCACCCCCAAGCTAGGAATAAGCTCCACCCAAGGCAAGGAGTCCCAGTCTAGGATGAGGTTACAGGGAAAACTGAACAGAATAACCAGAAGGATTCTTCCCAGGATGCCTTCTTACGCCCACTACTCATGGACTCTCATTCCCCACATGCATGTTACACCCGAGAGTATACACCTTCACAAGCATAGTCCATCAGTGCTTCACCTCCCTCTCTAGGTCTCGGCAACAGACCGGATCAGGAATTCTCAAAGCTCTGAAGCTGGTGATGGAATCTCTCTGTGGAAAAACCACTTCTCGATAGACTCTCTCACCTGGAGGGAGTTTCTCACAGGCCTTACAACCTGCCTCTTCAACCATGGGCCTGACAACCCGCTTCTTCAACCAATTTCATCCCAATTTCCACAAGGTGAGGATAACAACAACAACAACTGGTCAATTCCACTCAGGAAAAATAGAAGGTAGAAACCCAAAGACAGTTCGGGTACAGACTCAACTTTGCAAGACAGAATGGCTGAGATCACAGCGTACACAAGTGATACGTATCAATCCACGGGTTTGTCATTGGGTTCAAGGTGCATGACAAGGAATTAATGCAGAGGTCGAACAAAGACTCCAATGGTTTAGATGACTGATACCTCAGCTTCTTAGGAAAACATTATGGTTTTCTAGTCTCCAAGCTGCATGAGGGTATGCAGAGGTTGAATACAAGGGCCACTGKATTTACGGTTCAAACAATCGATGATCGAATGGAGGGGGAACCATGACATGACTCACTTACTGGGTTTAAACTACATGCACTTGGGTTGACACTTGTCACCCATGAAGCTTGTTCCTTCCCATTTGGAAGTCACTCGTCCTTCCAAAGAACTTAGGATAAAACATCACATTTCACATGGCTTTTGGAATAATATTAAAATATTATTCCCAAGGACTTAAGCCCCTAGGCTCAACACTTAGCCTCTCTTCCAACCTTCCAAACCCCAATCCCTTACCCACTCTGTGGAATATTAGTCCCCCATCACTCATTCATCGTGTTCGGTCTACACGCGGTGGTGTTTATATTTTTATTAATGTTCTACATGATTACATATACAAAAGCAGGCTCTCGGCCTTAACTCTTAGGCTCTCTGGCCTAATAACACATAAGCCCACCAGCCTACAAAACATAATTACAATTCATAATGCAAGATTTATATGTCATAGACATGATTTACAATAGGGCTCAGCCTTGTGGACATTACAATCCCCTCCCCTTATTTTTGCACTGTCCTCAGTGCAACTTTACACTGTATCTACAAGATTTTCAAAATTTTCAAAAATATGCAGGTACTCTACCCACATAACATCTTCATGCTCCCATGTCGCATCCTAAGGGCCATACCAGGTCCACTGGACCTTTACAAGCCCTACAACTCGATTCTGGAGCTGTTTGTTTTTCCTGTCCGATATGCGCACATGATGCACTTGCAGGACACCTTCTTGTTCCACCCGAATCACATTCCAATCGATAACATGATTAGCATATGGTATATATTTATTAAGCAATGAAACATGAAACACGTTATGTACAGTCATAGATGCAGGTAATGCAAGCATATATGCAACTGGCCCAATCCTTTCCAGGATTTCAAATGGCCCACAAAATTTGGCTGCCAACTTGGTGCAACTTCCCAGCTTCAGGGAACTCCTATTAGCTTTCACTTTCAGGAAAACATGATCACCCACTTTGAACTCTCTGTGGGTTTTGTTCTTATCAACATATCTTTTCTGCCTGTCCTGGGAAGCTTTCAAATTTTGCTTAATTTTTATCATTTGGTCCTCCATCTCCTTGAGCAACTCTGGCCCAACTAATGCTCTATCAGCTGGATTATCCCAGCTCACCGGAGTATTGCACTTTCTTCCATAAAGTGATTCAAATGGGCTCATCTTCAACGATGCATGATACCCATTGTTGTAGGAGAATTCTACCAAGTGAAGGTAGTCTTCCCATCTTGATGGTTTGTCCATCACATACATTCTCAATATGTCTTTTATTACTCTGTTCACCCTCTCTGTCTATCCATCAGACTCAAGATGATAAGTTGTACTAAAGTTTAGATTCGTTCTAAATACTTTGAACAATCCTTTCCAGAAATTCGATGTGAATTTTGGGTCTCTGTCAGACACAATCGTTTTAGGAATTTCGTGCAATAGTGCCACTTCCTTCACGAAAATATCAGCAACATCTACTACCTTGTGAGTAGTTTTCAGTGGAATAAAATGGGCAACTTTTGTAAGCTTGTCCACCACCACCATGATCGAATCATGCAGCTTGGCTATTCTGGGAAATCCTGTAACAAAATCCATTATGACCACTTCCCACTTCCCACTTCCACTTAGGAATGGGTAAAGGTTGCAACAACCCTGTTGGGTGTCTATGCTCAGTTTAACTTTCTAGCACTACATACATCTGGCAATGTATTCAACGATCTCTCTCTTCATACCCAGCCAAAAGTAATGGCTCTTGACCACTTCTACTATTTTCTGATATCCAGGGTGCCCTGCATAAGGCACATTATGCATCTCCTACAAAATCATTTGTCTCAAACACTAGACATTGGGTACAAAAATTATGTTCTTGTACAGCAGTATTCCATCTGTTTCCAATTTATAAATTTCCATCTTCTGTGGCAACTTACCCTATTGTAGCTTGGCTACCAATTCTTTGTACTGTAGACCTACATTTGCAGCCTCCAGAATTCTGCTTTTAATATCAGTCTGATACATGCTAATGGTTGTAGCATGTAATTCATGCACCCTCCTGCTGAATGCATCAACCACCTTATTCTCCTTTCCTTTGATATGCTTGATCTCAAAGTCGTACTCACATAGAAATTCCAGCCACCTACTTTGTCTAGAATTTAAGGTTGGCTGATCAAACAAATATTTCAGATCGTTGTGGTATGTTCTTAATTGAAATCTCCTTCCCATGAGGTAATGTCTCCATTTCCTCAGAGCGTGAATGATTGCTTCCAATTCAAAATCATGAGTGGCATAATTCTTTTCGTTCTCTTTCAACTTCTTGGACTCATAACATATTACAAATCCATTCTGACTGAGAACTCCTCCCAACCCTTCTTTACACGCACCTGTGCACACAACGATATCCACATTTGGATCTGCAATCTTCAAGATTGGAGTGTTGGTTAACAGATGCTTCAATCGCTGGAAACTTTTCTCACACTCTTCAGTCCACTGAAACGTTTTCTCCTTCCTTTGCAAGGAAGTGATAGGGTGAGCTATCTTTTGGAACCCTACAATAAACCTTTTGTAATAGCCCACTAGACCCATAAAGGATATAACTTCCGCTACATTCCTTGGCACTGACCATTTTCATGTTTGCTTCTCGATAAATGCAAACATTACACCACTCTAGGGTCTATATAACTATGGCTAGCCCCTGAATCAATTAAAATAATAAATGGTTGGTTGTTAATCATACCTTCAACTTCAATCATGTGCTACTAAAATCCATCTTGCTTGTTTTCCAGGCCCGCATAGATCCTTGGCATTCCACTGCCCATGTCCTCCACTGTTTCATCTTGTTGAACATTATGGACAACTCTTGCTTTTCCATTTTTATGGAGACAATCTATGTACTTGTGTTTCTCTTTATAGCCCCAACACTGAATGGGCATCTATCTCTGCCTTTGTTCTCCCACTTTAGCCATTCTCATCTCTCTAAATGATGGATGTCCTTGAGGACTATTTCTGAAAAACAGAGGTTTGTTTCCCTTCTGCCTCTGTTCTTTCTTAAACTTCTTATGGTCATACCAAGCCTTCTGAAAGGTAGGATATTCTCTTTGTTGTTCATATAAGCATTTCTCTCTTCTTATTGTTTCTTCCATAGTTATAGGATCATCATACTGAATCTTTTCACCAATAGGAGGTGGAAGTCCACTCAGATACCTTTGAATATTGATAGCCTCATCTTTGATGAATGGAACATACTTCAGTAATTCCAAAAACCTTTGTTTGTATTTATCAATGGTCATGCTGCCCAGCTTGAGTTTAAAGAACTCTTTCATCTTTCTGTCATAGTATCATTTAGTCAGGTATTTCATCTCGAAATACCTCTTGAATTCCTTCCATGTGATATCTTTCTCTCTAATGTGTTGCACCTGCACAAGCTGATCCCACCACATGGATGTTTTTCCTTTTAGTTGATACATCACAATTCTTCCTTCTGCCTGAGAGGAATAATTCTGCACTTGGAAATATTTCCTCATGCAAAGCAACCATGTTTCGGCATCTTCCTCCTTCTTATGTTCTCCATCAAACATAGGAGGATTAATCTTGTTCATCTCCCCTTTCAATTCATCCACTCCAGATCTTCGGTGTTTTCTGGTAGGGGATGGGCTTGAACTACTTTGTGCTTCCTTATAGGAATACTTTGAGGAGAGACGACGATGTCTGCGACCACTCCTCGATCTTCTTTTTCTCTCAGGGATCCTACGAATCCTTGGTTTGCTTGTGCCACTCTCCTTTTCAAATTTCCTTTCTATTCTTTCCAGGTTCTTCAACATCTTTAAGTTGAATTCACCCTACCAATCCCTGATCCTCATGAGATTTCGGCTATCGACTCAGTGAGCCTGGGCTTCTCTCTGCAATATTTCGATGATTTTCATCATATGTCCTTCCTTATCCATCTCTTTTCCATGCCCATTGGAGTTTGATCCTTCGACTCCCAAGATGACATCCCTTCCTTCTCTTTCATTCTCTGAATTGGAGGCAATCAACACCTCTTCCATTCCTATACTTGGTGTCGATTCACAACTGTCCTGACACTCGTTGAACTCTGCACACACAATGTGCATTCAATCGAAGTTTGTCAGGCCTTAACCCCTTAATAAAACTACAACATTCAGAAACCAATGCGAATAAGAAAACGTTTTGATTCCATGAATTTTCTAATCTCTATTCAGCTCTGTAAATTTTGAATGATAGCCCCCTCTTTCTTAGTCCCTAACCCATGTGATCACGGGTCGTGACCAAACGCTAGACCACTAGGTGCTACCCAGATTTTTCAGCCTTAAGAAATTTTTAAGGCAAATAGAACTATCTACCAAAGTTTCGATTATTGAATTCACAAAATCAGGTGGATCAACGGTCCATGTTTACTTATACTCCAAAGGATGAAATCCACTGTGGTCTTTCTGTCATCAAGGTTTTCAAGATTTCGGGATTTTGGGGCTTCGGGGTTTCCGGTTTAGGGGTTTTGGTCCCGGAGGTTCTCGCACTTGCTTCCCTCTCGAACTCCCAACTCCCGAACTTCCGACCTCTCTCCCCCTGGGACCACAACATAGCTATCACTAACCATAGTGGTGACATGCAATGTACTTAAGAAGGTCCACGATACCTTCAGCGACATCATCAAGTCCCACCATGCTCACTTTTATTTTTGACCCACTGGCACGTGGTACACACCCATGTGTACACTTCCATCTCAGTGATGTCAACTCGACCCACTACTTCATCTCTTAGGGATTTCGTGATTTCGGGCTTCAGGAGTGTGCATCAGCACAATCCATTTCTCCTGACAGTCAAACTCCCCAAATGGAGAAATTATTCCTGGACAATTAACGGCCTAGATCACTCCTTGATCAATGGTTGTGATCTAATCATGAATTCTCTCGAACTTGCCCTTTAACCTTTTTAATTCATGAGTCAGCGAAAGGCTAATCTCTCTCCACACAATCCTTTCCTATGGACAATCCTGATGAATTTGGGATTTCGCGTATCGCAATTTCCACACTCCTGTACAACTCTAAATGGTTTTAAGCCTTGTGCATGTTCTCCAGATCTGACGGTCGTGAGGGTTCTCCTTTCCTCCCAAATAGATCCAATGGATCCAACACTTCTGGTGTGGAGTTCTTGCTCTCCATGGTCAATTACCACGCTGGCTGCAGTTTAATCTATCGCTACTCCTCCTGAGCTTCTTAACACAACCAAGTAACTCCTTGGCCCTCAGATACATTTGGAGGTTTGAAATTAGTCCTCCAGACACAATTTCTACTCAAAACCTCAGTCCAAAGACCACTTATCCGACCCATCTAGGCTCAGCGTTGAAACTAGGCTCTGATACCAAACTGTAACACTCCCCAGCTGTCATCCCACTAGCTCGAAAAACGCTACTATGCAGAACAACATCATTCTCATACTTAATTTAATAACATGCATTTAAATCAAATTAAACACATTTAACTCAGAGTAAAGACAAGATTACTACTAACATAAATAATCCCTGGCATTAACAGTAATTCATATGAACAATAGAATACATGATATATATAAGCATCATAGGCATGCAAAACATAATATTAAGCATAAGATGATACTTATCTTTGAAACCGTGGTAATTCCAACAACTACGTGCAGGCCTTCTACGAACCTCCCAGCCTTAGACCATGCTGCTCATCACTCTAAGCAGTAGGTCACCCCCGAGCTGGGACTAAGCTCCACACAAGGCAAGGAATCCTAGTCTAGGCTGAGGTTACATGGAAAATTACACATAATAACTAGAAGGATTCTTCCCATGATGCCTTCTTATGCCCACTACTCACGTACTCTCATTCCCAACATGCCTATTCTGCTCAGGAGTATACACCTTCACAAGCACAGTCCATCAGTGCTTCACTTCCCTCTCTAGGTCTCGACAAAAGGTTGGATCAGGAATTCTCAGAGCTTTAAAGTTGGTGCTAGACTCTCTCTAGGGAAAAACCACTTCCCAATAGACTCTCTCACCTAGAGGGAGTTTCTCACATGCCTTACAACCTTCCTCTTCAACCACGGGCCTGACAACCCGCTTCATCAACTAGTTTCAGCCCAATTTCTGGAAGGTGACGATAACAACAACATCAACTGGTCAATTCCACTAAGGAAAAATAGAAGGTAGCAACCCAAAGATAGTTCGGGTATAGATTCGACTCTACAAGAGAGAATGGTTGGGCTCACAATGTACACAGGTGATATGGCTCAATCCACGGGTTTGTCACTGGTTTCAGGGTGCATGACAAGGAATTAACTCAGAGGTTGAGCACAGACTCCAACGGTTCAGATGACTGATACCTTGGCTTCTCAAGAAAACATTATAGTTTTCTAGTCTTCAAGATGTGTGAGGGTATGCATAGGTCGAATACAAGGGCCACCGGATTTACGGTTCAGACAATCGAAGATCGAATGGAGGAGGAACCCCCAACATGGCTCACTTCCTGTGTTTTAACTGCATGCACTTGGGTTGACACTTGTCACCTATGAAGTTTGTTCCTTCCCATTTGGAAGTCACTCTTCCTTCCAATGAACTTAGGATAAAACATCACATTTCACATGGCTTTTGGAATAATATTAAAATATTATTCCCAAGGACTTAAGCCCCTAGGCTCAACACTTAGCCTCTCTTCCAACCTTCCAACCCCCAATCCCTTACCCACTCTGTGGAAGCTTAGTCCCCCATCACTCATTCATCATGGTCGGTCTGCACGCAACGGTGTTTATATTTTTATTAATGTTCTGCATGATTACATATACAAAAGCAGGCTCCCGGCCTTAACTCTTAGGCTCTCTGGCCTAATAACACATAAGCCCACCAGCTTATATAAACTTGGCTCACTAGCCTATAAAACATAATTACAATTCATAATGCAATATTTATACTTCATAGACATGATTTACAACAGGGCTCAACCTTGGGGACATTACATATATGGCCATAAGATGCATGGGAAAGTTATTCATTAGAATTGTTTTGGGGGAAAGGAAGACAATGGAGTAGTCAACATCTCAATTATGACTCCTCATGGTTTGAGAGTTATGGTCTTATGAAGTTGGAGGGCCCTCGTATGTAGGCTTGAAGCCCCAAAAGGTCAAAGAAGTCAAAGAATCTTGAAAATAAGAAATTATTATTTAAATGGTAAAGAAAAGTGACAAAGTTAAGGAAGAATATTTAAATGATAAATTAATGGAGAAATTTATAATTATGGAAAGTGGTTAACCCTAAAAATGAGGCAAATAGGTTAAGTGACCTAGAAATGGGTTAAGTGACCTAGAAGTAGGTTAAGTGACCTAGAAGTGGGTTAAGTGACCTAGAAGATGCTTCTAAGGAAGATACTTTGAGATGACTATAGACCTTGCGATCTAATGATCGTTGGGTGACAACTGTCATGAAGGGTGATGACTAAGACTAGGGGAAAATTTCAATTCAAGGTTGGGAATGACCAGGCCCACATCAAGGGAATGAATAAAATTAAGAAGGTATATGTGTTCTCCCATTCCATGTCAATAACAACACATCCATTCACTGGGAACACTAAAACCTGACAAATCGATGACTCCACTAAATTAGGGTTTATGGTTTACATGATGAATTGATGATGAAATAAAGTGGGTGTGTGAGTGAAATTTGAGTCCGAAAACCCTCCCATATCCTTAAGGCATGCGAATAGTCCATCCATGTCAAATTTTGATGCATTCAGAAACAGTTTGAAAAATTTTCAACATTGGCCCCATTCACAGGTCATTGTTTCCCGTGTCTAGTCCTAGTACATAGGACTTACTAAAATTTGTATAAGATATTTGGAGAATGATAATTTTGAAGGTGTTGGGCCTATTTCTACACACCACATCCAGATCACCTCTCATTGACAGTCTTTGTATTGATCCCTTTTAGTTTTGGGTTGTTAGTATTTTCAATTGCATGCACTTTTCAATCTAGTAAAAGTCCAATTAAAAGTCTCTTGTTACTGTAGGGTTATAAAGCCTCATGATCCAAATGCCCATATGCCTCCAACCTTGTGATCTAATGATCATTGGGTGACAACTGTCATGAAGGGTGGTGACTAAGACTAGGGGCAACTTTCAATTCAAGGTTGGGAATGACTAGGCCCACATCAAGTGAAGGAAGAAAATTAAGAAGGTACATGTGTTGTCCCATTCCATGTCAACAACAACACATCCATTCACTGGGAAAAAATCATTGACTCCACTAAATTAGGTTTTATGCTTTACATGATGAATTGATGATGGAAGAAAGTGGGTGTGTGAGTCAAATTTGATTCCATAAACCCTCCCATATCGTTAAGGCATGTGAATAGTCTATCCATGTCAAATTTCAATGCAGTCAAAAATAGTTTCAAAAAATTTCAACGTTGGCCCCATTCACAGGTCATTGTCGCCCATGTCTAGTCCTAGTACAACTTCCTTATAAAATTTGTATAAGATAATTGGAGAATGATAATGATGAATTGATGATGGAAATACCTACATTGTTGGTATGATTAGGCGCAGTCACGCAGATCTCCTCTTGGTTTCGAGAATACTTCATTCTCTATTAAATAGGGGCAACCACATGAGGGTGGAAGATCTAATTATGCTCCCCCCCCCCCTCCCTCACATCACTCTCAATTTCCCCATATTACCTAATTTGAAATTCTAAAGAACATGTATCATTTAATATATTATACAAAATAAAAACATATAAACATCATATAAAAGATATAAACACATACCTCTTCTTTTCAACAATTAAATATCAGTGATCTTCTTCTTCATCTAGCTCAACATCTTTATCAGGATTTGGTTCAGAATTGATATTGGTGAAAGGCTATTTCCTATCAACATCATCATCAACGCCATTTTTGCTATTATAGTTATCGATATCATCAATGAGATTGTTGTCTCCTACATTTAGATGATCAACTTCTTCATATGACACATTGACTACATGAGCCACCTGCTCTTGCTCTGCATAATCATGATATTCTTCCTCATTATTACCTTTATCCTCAGCTACATGATTATACTTTACTGGTCCTCCTTTTGGATTATATCTAACAACGTATGACCAACCTTCTTTACCAGGTACCTCTGAGTAAAATACTTGCTCACATTGACTTGGAAGAACATAAGGCTCTGTACCCGGTTCAAATTCCCTTGTATTAACCATGGTAAATCCATTATCATGCTCAATAACAGTTCTTTCAGGATCACGTTCATGCATCCATAGCTTGTACCATTTAACCTCAAACGAAAAAAATTTAAAGGAATTAAAATCACACTCAATTATATCCTCCAAATGGCCATAGTACCTATTCTCAGTTTCTTCTAGATTTCTGTCACTTCTAGAGTAAATTTTGGTGACCTTAAACACTGCAGTTATCCCACAATCTGAGATTTTCATCTTATCATCCAACATTTTGATACAAAATTTATGACCATTACACCACATAGCCTTGTGATGTTTCAACTGCAACATGGAAAACAAGTAAAAAATAAATTGCCAATTAATAATCCCCATATATGACTTACTAAATATATATTTCAATAATTAAACAAACCAAATACATTGAAAATTTGGGAAAAAACTAGGAAAATGTGGGTAAAAAAATTAACTTGTATGTTTATCTTTTAAACCAAAGGCTAAATCAACTTCCCTTGATGTAAGATTAGGAAATTGATCTCGATGACGATGTGTTTTTTAAATCATCTTACTCACCCCTTCTTATGATAACCTACCGAACTATTCTTCAGTATATTCTATCCAATGCTCCATCTAATCAAGGTTGTTTGCAATGCATAAATGTAAAGCATCCCACTCTCGAGCAACTATATGATAGCATAACAATTTAATATCATTAATTAGTTATTGTTAATAAAGGAATAATTTAATAAATGTGTAATATATTAAATCTACGTCAACATCTAATAATTACCTTTCACAATCCTCATTTTACCTTTCCCCAATAGGACCTCCCCTTCAAATTTGTTGATGGAGTTGAGATTCCAAATGCGAGGCACATTCATATTTTCTGTTAATTTAGGTAGATATTGACTAATATACACCATGCATTGATATACCACATATCCCTCAACCATAGAACCCTCCGAACGTGCTCTTTGTCTAACAAAATCCTTCAGTGACTTCAAGTGCCTCTCCACCATCCACACCAACCTTGTGTGTACTGGTCCACATAATTCAATCTCCTCAACTTGGTGTATGAGGTAATGTTCTTGTGCATTGAAAAATGTTGGAGGTAGATATTGTTGCATTTGACATATTAGTTGGGGAATTTCTCTCTTCCAATACCTTATATATTATTTATGGATTTCTTTTGATGATAGCCACCTACAAATGTCGATGCAATAAAATAATATCAAGGCATACATAAATTTTTAGAAAAAAGATAATATGTCAATAAGTTCCGCTACAAATCACATAAGAAGTACATTTTCCTTATATTTACATCATGTATTTTCCAAGTACATAAATAATTTTTTTTATGTTGTTGTCAAAGTCATCTGGGAGAGATAAGGTAGAACATATTGTAACAAAAAACAAATAATTATTATTTATTTCCAAAAAATGTGTACCAATAAGGAAATATATTATAACCTACTAATTACCTTAATGAATTTATGCCAGTCATGTGTTTTAACCCCCACCAAAATCACCTTTTTTAGTAAAGATATTTTGTATGTTCGACGAAAACCCCGTCAGAAACCTAATTTTTCGAATGACGTCTTTTACAATATTACTATGTTTCTTCATCAATAACCAAGGAAGACTACTATTTTGTTCACGACTATCACCATTAGAATTAATAATAACACTTTGCAATGCATGATTAGCTTCCTGGATGTCACAACAAATCTTTCCAATTCTCTCTTTGTCAGTCCTTCCATCTAATATTCATCATAACAATAATGTTATGTTCTTCTCGATATGCATTGTATCAAACAAATGAACTATTTTTAGGTGCTCATAGTATGGGAATCTACTGAATTGCATCAGGTAAATTTTTATTCCTCGTGGAAGCCCATTCGTGCCTTAAACAACATTCATGAAACTTCAATAAATTGAAATTAACACTGATTAATGAGACAAAATGAAATTAATACTAATGAAATTAACCAAAGATTTATATAATAGGTCATACATAAATAATTTGCATACCTTAACAGTTTCTAATATATTCCAACTTCCATAGGCGAGGTGTCATTCTTCGCGGGTTTTTTTCATTTTCTTCTTTACCATTGAATTTTGCTTTGTCTGTAGTTCAATAACTATGGTTCTTAGGGAAAAAGTGCCTATACTCATCAAACACTTCCTTTTCTAAACTCTTTGAATGATGACATTTTATCCTTGGACCACAAAATGGGTGTGCAAATTTAACCTTTGTTTGAAGGCCTACAAGATATATGAATAACTGTAGCGTCAAATTAGAGTTAAAATTTAAAATAATGCATGATTTTTTCAATAAATATATATAATATTAAATTACAAAATAAAGTAACAATATACCACAAAAATGTGTTAACCCGTGGGCATCATGAATTTTCCATGATAGTATTCCATGGAATTGAAATCTTTTTTCCCTATTGGTCTAGAGATGTCATGCATAGTGACGCCGACCCATAGCTCCAACAACTTATCGATGAGAGGCTCAATATATATGTTCATATCGTTAACCTGGTACCTACCTAGTTGGTTCAACATACTGCATCATTAATTATACTTATCTAGATGTCATGATATATAAAAGAAATAATTACCATGCACGAAACAAAGAAATGAAATATTTTGTCATACTTTAAAGCAAATAAAGGATAATTAAATACCTAGAGAAATCATTACCAACATTGTGTGCTCTCTGTTGATCGACATCTAAGGAGGACGGTTATTGTTTATAACAAAAACATGCCACACTGAGTATGTAGAACGAAGCTCTCCAAATGGATTGACACCATCAGCTGCCAACGAAAGTCTAACATTACGAGGTGCTTCTTTAAAAATTGGTCACTTTTCTTCAATGTAGTTCAATGCAGAACCATCTACAGGAATTCGAAGAACATCATCTCGACTTCTTTTCTTTGCATGGAAATCCATAAACTATGCTATACTTTGGCACCTGAACAACCACTGGAAACATGGAATTATCTAAATATAATGATGAACTTTGCGAGGCACCTTCTTTGATGCTTTATCAGTTCAATATCTACTTATTTGACATTGTGGGTATTCATTTTCTAATGCATATTTTCCATAATATATGATATGATCATTAGGACATGCATCAATACCTTGATAGTCCATTCCAATTTCTTTCATAATCACGGATATTTCTCGATATGTGCGTGGAAAAATATTTGACGTCGGTAATAGAACATCACCTAACAATCTACAAAATTCTAAACAATAAGTCAATGTAAACAATATTAAACATCAATATATCATCCAATATACTAATTTACAAATTAGAAAACAATAGCAATATAGGAAAAAATTGAACCTTTTAAGTATTTTTGAACATGCAGGCATAAATAATTAACAAATTAAATACCTTAGTATCTGTGGGAGACATGTGTTTGATAAACCATTCAAAACCTTCAGGTTCACCAACAACAATATAGCAGATAAAAGATTTGTTGTTGATCCTTCATAAAGAGGTTGACGTGACTTCTCGAGTAGAGGATCAACATCATGACTATCATCCTGGTTGTCCTCATCCATTGGAGCAAATGTGTATTGGATCAATCTATGTATCGCATCTTCCTGATTTGAATCACTAACGTTATCTCCATCCATATCATCATTAATAACTTGATCAACAGCTTCAATATTCCGATCTCGAAGTGCATCTCCCTGTAAAGTAGTATTTCTGCTAGTACTTGGCAAATAACTCTCTGGAGGTCGACATTTTGGCAACATCATCTATATATTTAAAAACAACGTAGAAAATTTAGTGTGTATAGAAAATATAAAAATGCTGATAAGAAATATTACTAAAAATCATGACACAGTGATTATTACAGTGAATACATTAAAAATTGAATCCTCTTACCAAGGGACGATATTCATAACCCCCTTCGACATGCCCCTTCTCCCTACAATGTCTTTGGGATGTTGTTATTAAAAGTCTTCTTTTTTGCAAGCCTCTGCAATCATAGCAAGGGCAATAACATTTTCTATGACCCCTCGCCTCTAATGTCGTGCTTAACCGAGAAAGCTTCTTGTCATTTTCGATCATTGTGACAAATCCTTGTCCTGACAAGTAATTGTCTTACCTACACCATACCAAGCACTAAGTTGTCAATTTTTTATATTTTAGCTCCTCATTTCGATTATGATATGTTTATTTACAGTGACCTACAATCCTCACAATTATTTCTTCTAAGATATTTTGACATGCTTTTTATTATTATTATCGATTAACTATTAACATAGATATACTTCAATTTGTACTATAGAGTATTGTGTATTGAATAAACATGGAAAATAATTACACACCATTTAACGAAAGTGGTCAAAATTTCTCAAACTTGAATCACTCGAGACCATACACTAGCCTCTAAGTTGTTTTGTAGACAAAATGTCAATCTTTGAAATTCACCACTAAAAAAGAATGCCAACAGCTTGTCATCCACAATTGGGTTGGGTTGGTTTAAATTATGACGTGTTTATTTGCATATACATACAATGGTCACAATTTTATGCTACTTATAGTGGTCACAATTTTATTTTTTAAGACACTTTGGCATGTTCTCATTTTTCATTGTCTGATTAGTAGATTTCATCATGTTATCGTAGATTTCGCCATGATTTTTTTATATTTTAGATACCGATCCTTATTAATAGTGTATAAAACAGTTACATCAACTACAAACTAAAGTTAATCACTACATCTACAATTACGTGTAATTATAAAAAAATTAGAGAAACAACATCACATATCAGAAAAGGATATGTAGATTTTATTGAGAAAGTTGAAACAAATATACTTTATTTATATTAGAATAGTATGGTATATAATCATAAGTTCATTTGTTAAAGATGCTTAGTCATAAGTCAATAAAATTAAAGATGGCTAACCATAAACTAAGATGGTTGAAGGTGGTTAGTTAAAAGTGAAGCTCTCTTTGCTGAAGCTGCGGGTGGCCGTCTCCATGTCCTGTAAACTGAATATTAATGGAAGAACGGTTAGATTCCTCAGATAATCTCCATCAGATTCATCGGTACCTTCAATCCCATTTGTAGAAGAAATACCACCTTCAATATCATTGGGTGGAGTTTGCCGTTTTCGTCTCTTCCACCTTAAAAACAATCTCCATATCACGAATCTTAAATTGCCTCGGACGATGTCATAGACAAATTGCACCATAGAGAAAGTTAGCAATAACAAACAGAACCCCAAAACGAAAGCAGGCCCAGAGGCCGTAGAGATCGTTTCAGGTTGCCTTCATGATATTTTCGTAGTCATGCTGCCAGAATTCTGACACAGGTTTCGGGAAGAATTCTGGTAGATACTTTCTTTTGTTTTATAAATTGAAATTGATATCCGAATCCGAAACTTCAGACAATTCGTTTGATTCTGCCTCTGCTTACTCCGGACTCAGATTGGGGAGCAATGAGAAACAATATAAATTCATATAATAAGCATCCGCACACGTTGAAAGGATCATAATAAATCGAATGGTGCGCAGACCACAAAATAAAAATGACAGTATGACTTTCGATGGCGATACGCATCTCGACTTTAATATATTTTGGGATATGATTTTTTTTTATTTTTTATTTTTTTTAAACTGGAATTTGGTGAGAAATTGCTGAATATAGAAATTGCTGATTTATATATTTGAGTGATTATTTTTATAAAATCCCTGTAAATGTAAATTAATGTAAATTATATTTGTGACATATAAATAATAATTAAGTGATAAATGTATTTAAATGTATTTTAATTTTAAATCTCTTAAATATCAAGAGATTAATTTTTTTAATGATATATATATATATATATATATATATTTATATAATATTTAAAAAAAATATGTTTGAAGAAATTTAATCTTTTAAATATTTAATAAATTTGAAATTAAAATATATTAAAATAAACTAAAATATAATGATTAAGAACATGTGTTTCTTGTCCGACAAACAAAGGAGTCTCATACAAGATACACCAATTTGGTGTTGACTCTAACTTTAAAATTAGATTATTATTATTATTATTATTATATACAATTTTTCTTTTAAAAAACTAAATCATTGATACATCAGTTTTGGTCTCCAATACTTTTATTTTAATATAAATTATATTTGTTAAGAAATTAATTTTTTTTAATAATATATATATTTTTATTTTATATTTAAAAAAATAATGTTTGAAGAAAATTAATCTCTTAAACATTTAATAAATTTGAAATTAAAATAAATTTAAATTAACTAAAATTTAATGGTTAAGAACATGTGTTTCTTCCACCAGATTAGATGTTCAAATCTAGAGAGGTAGGGTGTGTGCAAGTAGGTGTGGAGAGGGGGTTTCTTGTCCCACAAACAAAGGTCATACAAGGTGCACCAATTTGGTGTTGATTCTGACCTTATTATTATTATTATTATTATCCTTAAAAAATAAATGTTAATATGATCATGACCATGATTAGAGTCCATTGAGATATAATTGGTCTATGGGAATTTAAGAAGGTAAGGGATTACTTGCAATTATTTAGAAATTTATTTCTGTAATGGAAAAACATTAAGAGAAGCATTCCAAGCCACACTTGTGTTGACTTGAAAGGTTACGAAGGTTGGTAGTGTGACAAATATTTTGAAATTGAGATCTAATTTGAATATATGCAACACAATCCAAGAGAAAGTGATTTTCATTTTCAACCCTTTTGATATCACAAAGATGATAAACTCTTTTATCCAAACTCTAGATTTATTAAACATAAAAAGTATTACAAATTTTAAAGTATAATTTTTTCTTATAATTTTAGGTTTTAAAGAGTAAATTACATCTCAAAAACTTTAATCCCTACCAACATTTAATAAACGAAAAATGTAGATAATTTTAAACTAATTAAATTAAATCATAATAGTTATAATAATTATAAGTATTTCCATAAAAGAAATAAATATTAAAATGTTAAACAAAAGTAATCACAATTTTCAAATAATAATAATAAATATGCTTTCTCATGCATTAATAATTTACTTAATTATAAGATAAATTAATCATATGTATGAATAAGATTTTAAAAGTTTAAAATTATAAACTAAATTAATGATATGGACGAATAAGATTTAAAAGGACTCATAGAGATAAAGTCTAAATTGAATATGTTAAGGACTAAGGTATGATTTTTTCTCAACTTCGGGTTTAGCTTAGATCCAAGGTTATTAAACCAAGCTTTGATATTACATGTGAGGAAATGAGAAACACTTCCACACTAAACTTATTAGAAGAATGAAAAAAGATTTAATCCAAAAAGTAAATAACAAAGCAAACACACAATACACATATATTTTACATTAGAAACTTAAACGAGAAAACCAATATTCCTTGAGTGTAATTCTTTCTTGTTGTCTTATACACTCAGAATAAAAGGTTACATGCCTAACCTAGGTGTACACCTAAGACACAATCAACATCATACCTTCTTGATTTACACAAGAACAACCTTGTAGCCAATCTAGCTTACATATACATGACCAACAACCTCTAAACGATTTCTCTAATGATTAGATTTTACAACATTACAACACACCTTATTTATAGGCTTTATAGTAAGAAAGACACCCAAAAATGGTTACAAATTCATGCATATCATTGGCTACAAATCCCATGAATCTCATGATTTTGTTATCGTCGACTACCAAGTTTGATTATCGGTCGACTACTAGTCGAACTTCATTCAGTCTTCAGTCAGTTGTCATGGGACTACATGTCGACCTCTTCGAATCATTGCTGATCATTTTGACTTCTAATTTTCCTGGTCGATCCACTTCGACCTTCGACTTTCACTACAAAGAGTATAACAACCAAATATTACAGAGCATTGAACAATATCAAAATTAAAGAATTGGTACCCTCTACCTAGGATTGATTATTTGTTGGACGCGTTGCAACATGCCAAGAACTTCATTAAGATGGATTTGAAATTACGATATCATCAGGTATGATTGAAAGAAGAAAATACCTAGAATATTTCCTTCAAGACCAGGCACATTTTTTATGAGTGGTTGGTTATGCCAATCAATTTCTTCAAAGAACAAACTACATTTATGAGACTAATGAATGATGTTTTATGCCCTCATCTCAATTCATTTTTTATTGTCTATTTGAATAAAGTATTGTTTTACAATGCTACTTGGGAGGAATACATCTCACATCTTGTGCAGGTTTTAGAGACCTCGAGGAAGCATCAATTGTAGGACAATATAAAGAAATACGAGTTTTCTTAGTAGTCTTTGGTGTATATTGGGTATGTGATCAGCGGAGGCAAGCTCAAGAGATATCACACTAATATGGAGTCCATCATGAAATGGCCAGCTCCTACAAATTACACAGAAGTCACAGTATTTGTTGGCGCACCACAATACTTGCAGAATTTTGTAGCTTTGATTTTAGTAGTAATTGCACCACTCCATGCAATAACAATGGGAAGTAAGATTTTCTAGTGGGGGAGGAATCAACAGAATGCGTTTAATGAGATAAAAATAAACATCAATTAAGAACCAATGCTTTCACTACCAAACTTGAAAAATCATTTTGATGTGCTAATAGATGCAAGTGGGTATGCCATGGGAGCAGTCCTGATGCAGGGAGGAAGTATTGTTCACTACCATTGTCAAGTATTTCAAGGGGTGGTCCTAAACTACACTACCTATGACAAGGAGACCTATGCTTTGGGTACAAGATGTCCAAAAGTGGAAGCACTTATCTGATGGGAAATGATACCATCATCCACATAGATCACAAGTCACTCTAATATTTGTAGGCCTAGAGTAAGTTACAAGAAACTAGGGACTACAAATGGATGGGGTTCTTACAACAATTTCATCTAGTTATGAATTATAAGAAGGGAAACACAAACAAGCTAGAAGACATTTTTTCAAGGCCACCCACATCCAATATTACTTCTTTGGAAATTTTGATGCACATGGAGCCTTTTACCCATGATGCATACACATAGGAATCCACAAAAGATGAGGACTTCAAGGAGGTGTTTCAATAGGTACATGGAAAAATTCATATAGAAGAAGGTGACAACAAGGCTGACTATCATTTCCTGAATGGTTTACTCTTCCAGCTAGACAATATCTATGACCCTAAAGGTGATTGATTGTAGCTTATCAAAGCGGCTTGCACCTCCAAGGTTGTAGGATATTTTGGTGTTGGGAAGATAGTTTCCAACTTACAAAGGTATCTGTACTAACCTATAATGTAAGAATATGTAGCACACTATATTGGATGATGTATAGTTTGTTGTACCAACAATCCCGGTAACAGGAAACAAGGTCTTTACCATCCCTTACCTATACCCACCAAACCTTGGGAAAGTATTTCCATGGATTTTGTTGGAGGTTTACCAACAACCAAGAAGTGACATGACCATCTATTTTTGGTACTTTATAGGTTCAATAAGATGTGCATTCTCATTCCTTGTAAAAATACTATCAAAGGAAAATAAGTAGTAAACACATTCTTTGAACATGTTTGGGCCCACTTTGGGATACCAAGGAGCATAATTTCAGATAGGGATACTAGATTTCGCAGTGTATTATAGACTATATTGTGGGAGAATATGGACACTAATCTAAAGAGGTCTACAACATTCCATCCATATACAGATGGGTGTAGTATTAAACCACACTCCAAGAACTAACTGTGAGAAGAAAATATTACACTAACTAATTGCAAAAGAGAGAGAGGAGAGAGAAAAATAGAATTAATCTTCTCACATAAGAGAATAAGAAACCAACTCTAATCAGATTGTATTAATCCTTAATCATGAGTACAATATATAGGAATCTCCATAAAAGGAGTAATGCAAACTACATTGGGGTTTCCATGTGCATGATAAAGTAAAAAAAGTAACTTCCCCCACTTGAAACAATTAAGTAAAGCCAAAAGTTTCTAATAATAAGAAAAGGTAAAAAAATATAGGTGGGAACTCAAAGAGAACTCTGCATGAATTCCATAATAGAAAAAATCTTTTAGAATAATACTAGAGTCCAAAATTGGAATTAAACTCCTAACTGAGTGAGAATTTGCTAAATGTGGAAAGCCACTAAATAATTGAAGTGATTTAACTCCAAGTATTATATGGGTAATGAACACTTCCATAGGAGGATAATATTATTACTAAAGTTTTCTCTATAGCCATGAAATAAGAAATATATCCTAAAATGAAGGAAATATGAATTATCTCCTTAAATTATGGAGTGAAGTGCCCACCCCCTAAAAATTAGGAATTTCCCTAATGATGGCTAAAAAACAGGAATTTTCCTATTGGAGGTTTGAGAGACCATGGTTTTGGAAACCCATGGTATTTTCCCACGGTATTACTTATAGGCATCCACATGCTAAAAATAGACTTTCTATAAGTAGTAGTCCTCCTAAATAGTAGGAAAAATGGGAAAAAGTGAGTATGTCACTAAGTATGTAGTTGAGCATGTGTACTCCAACACCCCCCATGAAACACAACCAAGTTGTACACAATGATGATTCCCAACAATATGAATCCATGTTATATACTCATGTACAAGTATATATGCATAAAAACTGAACAAAAGTGAGGTAAAGAGGGAAAACCTAGTGGAAACAAAATCCCCCCTCAAAATATTTTTCTAACAAGAAAATAATGTTAACATGTTCAACTGCTAAGTTGATGTATACCTCACTCCTAGAATGTCCCTCAATGAAACAAAATTTTATTTGGTGAAATGATTTGTGAAGATGTCTTCCACCTCTAAAGATTGACATAACTTCATATCAATGACTCCATCCTGAATCTATCCTCGAACAAAGTGCATGTGAACCTAGATTTTCTTGGTCTTCCGCCTCTGAACTGGGTCTCTACACATCTTGAGATTACTTTGATTATCACACCATATAATTTTTGGAAAATTAAAATCAATTCCCAACTCTGTAAGAAATTGTTGCAACGAAATAGCCTTAGTAACATTCATTGTACCCATGTACTCTTCCTCCATTGATGATAAATAAATTGTTGATTTCTTCTTACTTGACCAACAGATAGGTCCTAATCCAAGGTAGAGGACATATCTAGAAGTGGAATTGTGATCAGACTTATCACCTTCCCAATATGATTCTGTATAACCAACAAGATATAAGGAAGATCATATTGCATAGTGTATACCAAATATGGCAGTCCCATTGATATATATGAGAATTATCTTTGCTTCCTTCCAGTGAAGCTCATGAATCTCCTACATGTACCTGCAAATTGATCCAACTGCATAATATATTTCTAGTGGAGAGTGTGTAAGGTAGAGAATACTCCCCACCAACTATCAATATCTAGTACACTCAACCGAAGGTGATGCATCAACATCCTCTAGTATAACACCTAACTGAAAGGGTGTTGGAGTTGGCTTGAAATATGTCATGTGAAACTTGTCAATTAGATCTATGGCATAATGTTGATTTTTAAATAGGAAAGTTTTAAGCATGAAGTTCATTCCATTTTAGTACTTTAACTAAACCATAAACAATTTTGTTGTAGCAACCAATATCACAAGAAGAAAAACCATGTACAAGTAAACAAGAAGTATCCTGGGAAACACTTCTCAACAAGGGAATAAAACCAAACCAATCCTTGTTTATATTCTTCAAGATAAATACATCCACCACCAAGAAAACCTAAAACACAAAAGGGTGCTTACAAACCCTAGAAGACTAGCGCCCAAGAGAGGTGCACACTTTTCCCAAGTAGATGTACTTGCTGAAATTTACAAACTCACAGTTGTGGTATTATTCCTCAATGGAGATTTTACCTTTACTTATATTAGACTGAACCTGTCAACAAAAGTGTCTATTGGCACAACAGGTCTGACCTCAATAACTCAAAGTATAATCTATAATTACTAGATTAATTATCTTTTACATTAAGGTGGGGCTGACATGTACCCTTTATATTACAATTAGGGTTACAGGTAATTCTAACTCTTGAACAATATAGAAAGGGATCTCATACACCTACTAGTGCTCAGCCACTAGGGGCACATCCATAGGGATGTCCATATATCTATCTCACTGCGTCTCATAGGAGAACTGCACTCACTAGTGCTCAGCCACTTGGATCGCGTTCACCTATGCTCATCCACAGGCATGTCCAACTCAACAAATCATCTTTCCCACTACATTACACAGGAGAGTCATCTGGATTTCATCATCTCAACTCTCTACTTAGAAGAGGCTAATACATCATTTTCATCTCTTTCTCAGAACGATGCACCCATCTCATGGGAATTCACACGTTCACATGTGCTCATCCACATGCATGTCCAAATCAACATATCTTCTTTCTCACTGCGTTACACAAGAGAATCATCTGGACTTCATCTCAACTCTTTGTAAAGAGGAGGCCAACACAATGTTGTAGTTCTATCTCAGATAGGAACCACACACCCAAGTCATGGGCTCTCTCTTAGGTAGACTGAATCAGTATATGTCCTGTAGGATGTCTCACCCAGCTACAATCATCGACACTCCCTCTCAGCTAGGGAGTCATTCTCCATCAGGCCAAGTCTCGCACGAATGTACTCGAACTTTCTCTTGGCTGTAGTCATCAACACTCCCTGTCAACTAGAGAGGTATTCTTCACCAAGCTAGTTTGGTGAAGATGTCTGCAATATGCTCATGTGTAGGAAGGTACATCACGTGTATTGTTTTCCTCTGCATCATGTCTCTAAAAGTGATATTTTATCTCAATGTGTTTCGATCTATCATCAAACACAAGGTTCTCAAAGAGATTCACACAACTCTGGTTATAATCATAGAATCCATCTCCTGATCAAGAAAATCTATAAGAATTTTATGAAGCCGCACTGCTTCGCACACTCAATGATATATACTCTGCTTCTATGGTACTCAAGGCCACAAATATTTGTTTTGTGTTGCACCAAGAAACCATGGAAAACTTCATGGTAAAATAGAAACCAGACGTGCTCTTCCAATCCACTTTACTCTCTTCTCAATCTGTATCGTCACATCCCTGCAAACTCAAGTTCTCACTGGAGGCATATCTAAGGCCATATCCAATTGTGCCTCGTATATATCTCAATACATGATTTACTACTATCCAGTGAGTTTGTCTTGGATGACTCATGGATTGACTAAGAACATTCATTGCATATCATATATTAGGTATGGTGTTAACCAGATACATCAATTTTCCAATCAACTATCAGTACACATGTGGATCAATCTTGTTGGAATCATCATCTTTTATTTTTTGTCAAATCCATCACCATCGATGTATACATGGATTTGCGTTATGTCATACTAAACTTCTTTAATATATCCACTATATATTTTCCTTCACTTACGAAAAGTCTCATTGGCTCTATGTCATACTTCTTGTCCCAAGAAGTAGTGCATTATACCCATATCCTTCATCTCAAAATCAGAAGTTGAGGCTTTCTTGTATCCAACAACATGACTTCTTGAATAATTCATAAAAACCAAGATTTTGTCGCAAATGTAGTAATATAGTTTTGGATTAGCAACACTTTTTTTGAAACTAAAACTCATCATGAATCCATCTATCTGATGTATTTTCCAACTCATGGATGGTAGTACAGATGAAGGTGCATCGATCTACTCGATCAATATGTCTCATCATAGTTCACTCTCTCTACTTGTGAGAATCCTCTAGCCACATATCTCGATTGTATTTATCGACACTTCCATCAATTGCATGCTTTATTTTTATAGATCCATTTAGAAGTCACCATAAATTTCCCTTTCGGTCTTAGAACAATGTGTCATACATAATTCTTTAAGATATATTGGTATTCTTCTGTTATTGTATTTTTACATACCTGTTCACCTATCTCTTCTCCATCATAGGGAGTGTTAGAATCAATGGAGTGTATCATGGATAAAGGGTAGCTTGAAAATATCTTTTTCTTTCTTAGGATGTCCCTTGAGGGACTTGTATGTTCCTTTGCCTTCTGCAGAGTTTTGTCGACCCTAGGCAGGCCTTTTTTTCCCTACTAAAATATCTTTGGGCATATCAATTGGAGCAACTGAATTGGCTGGAATATTGTATGTCTCCCTATGAACTATTGAAGGGGGAGAAGGCCTTGTCTCTTCTTTCTTTAAATTTTGTTTTGACTCCCTCTTGAGTCAAGTAACTCTCTCTGAAGTCTTAAAGGATGGAAGTCTTCTTTTATTTTCTTGCTAGATATTTTATGTCTTCTTGAACAACATAATAATCAATCAATAAGGTTTGGACTCTCGTACAAGGGATAATGGTCGAAGTCATGAGGGATCCCACACTTGATATAATACCCTTCACTTATTAACAATGCAATCAACTATAAAATTAATGATCAACCAATTTACCTGGAATTGTAGTCATGTTCAATTTTGTGTTTGGTTTAGAGGAAGTACTTCTCTCTCTTATGTTCATTCTTTTGCGGTGGGCATGGATGATTTTAAGGATGGAAATTTATTTTAAAATGTAGAAACCTTGGCAAATATTAGTAATCCTTCATATGCCAACTATAAAATGTTTGGTGATATTTTTGTAAAAATATTATAATTTCTAAGGATTGTATATAGTTTGTATAAAAATTTTGTGATTTTAAAGGTAAAATAATTTTATTCTATAGAATTTGGGCGAATCATTTTGAGAATAAAGAATCTTTTTGGGGGAAAACCCATGGAAACTTAGCCCGTGAGTAAAATTTAGCCCCTAAAATCATCCCTGGCGCCAGTGGGTATGGATCAATGTTAGTGGTGGAAACATATTGTCTTCCTTTCTTCCTAGTTTGAAATTTTCTTTCATAGTTCCCATATTTGTCACATATGAAGCACTAAATTTCTGAAACATCTCTTCTCTGATTATGACTTGAGGTTGACGGAGACTTCTCATCTCTGAATGTTTGTATGAAGTTTATTTTGAATATTCCTCCTTTCTTTGTATGAAGTGCAATACCATGGTTTTCATTGGGGGATTCTTCCACTCCTCTATTTCTAAGTATAAGTTCTTCTTGAGTACAGTCTATCCACAGACGATCAAAGGTTGGTAACTTTTCTCTTCCACTAATGATTTGAAGAAAAGGCTCCCAATGTTTTTGAATATTGTTGAGAGTATATAAGACAAGTTATTTGTCGAACATGATTTCTATAATGGTGCCTAATTGTTCTTTGATCTCTCATATCTTCATAAAGAAGGTAGCAACTGTATCACTTTTTGTCATTTTGGTACTTTGAAGCTGTCCCTTTAAGGTAAGAGCTCTTAGGGTGTTGTCACTTTCAAACATATATTTTATTGCTTCATACATTTCATAAGTTGTCTTTAGGTTGGAAATACAAGGTAAGATATGTTCTCTTACTGATTAGATGATTATTTTTCTTTCCTTGACATATTCTTCCCTTCTTATTTCCTTCTCTTCATCGATAGTTGTATCTGGTAAATTTTGTGTTACCAAATTCAAAATTTCATCTTCTTAAAGGGTGACCTGAAGCCTTGAATTACAAGAGTTGAAGTTTCTTGATCCATCAAGCCTATCTTCCACTAAATTTTTGTTCTTCATTTTTTCAGACTTCTTCACAAACTCTCCCCAACTAAACTTAGCAAACATAATGGTTAGGTTGGACTAGTAACCTTAGGTTTTGTTGGGATTATGAATGGAAAAAATAAACTTTTATAGTGTCACAAGAATACTTTTTGAGTTGAAACATTTCTTTAGGAAGTTGCAGAAACCCTAAGATCAAGATTCTGCAAAAAAATTTGAAACCCTAGAAACCCTAGGGACAAAAACTCAAAATCATCGAAAATTCACTTTGAAGATCTCTAGAAGTGCACTAAAGAAGTTCGTACAACTTTATCCAAGTGTCAGCCCCAATGTCCATGTGTAAAGTGTTGAAAAGGCCAAACAAGTTAGGGTCGTATGGATTTCTACAAAAACCCTAGAGGCCATATGAAACTGCAGAAAGAGGATGACCTAGATTTTAAGTGCTTGTGCAGGGGTTCTTCAAGAACTATGCTCTGATACCATGTTGATTTTTAAATATTAAAGGTTTAAGCATGAATTTCATTCCATTTTATCATTTTAGCTAAACCATAAACAATTTTGTTGCAACAACCACGATCACAAGAAGAAACAACATGCACAAGTACACAAGAAGTATCCTGGGAACCCTTCTCAACAAGGGAAGAAAACCTAGTCAATATTTTGCTATATTATTCAAGAGAAATACCTCCACCGCCAATAAAACCTATCACAGAAAAGGGTGCTTACAAACCCTAGAAGACTAGTGCCCAAGAGATGTGCACACTTTTCCCAAGTAGATGTACTTGCTGAAATTTCTAAACTCACAGTTGTGATATTATTCCTCAATGGGGATTTTACCTTTACTTATATTAGACTAAAAATATCAACATAATTGTTTATTGGCACAAGAAGTCTGACCTTAATAACTCACAATATAATTAATAATTACTAGATTAATTATCATTTACATTAATTAGCGTTTACATTAAGGCGGGTCCGACCTATACCATTTACATTACAATTAGGGTTATAGGTAAGTCTGACTCTTGAAAAATATAGAAAGGGATATCATACACCCACTAGTGCTCAACAACTAGGGGCACATCCATAGGGATGTCCATATCTCTATCTCACTGCGTTTCATAGGGGAACCACACTCACTAGTGCTCAACCACTAGGATCACATTCACCTATGCTCATCCACAGGAACATCCAACTCAATAGATATTTTTTCCCACTACATTACATAAGAGAGTCATCTGGAGTTCCTCATATAAACTCTCTTCCCATAGGAGGATAATACATTGTTTTCATCTTTGTCTCAGAACGATGCACCGAACTAATGGGAAATCACACGTTCACATGTTATCAACCATAGGCATGTCCAACTCAGTAGATCTTCATTCTCACTATGTTACATAGGAGAATAATCTAGATTTCATCTCAACTCTCTGTAAGGAGGAGGCTAGCACAACATTCCAGTTATGTCTCATATAGGAACCACACACCCAACTCATGGGTTCTCTCTCGGGTCGACTCAATCAGTCTGTGTCTTGGAGGATGTCTCATGCAACTATAATCATCAACACATACTTGGATTGAGACATATTGATTCTAGAATTATTCTGGTGAATTTCAATACCTAGAAAGTAATGTAACATACCCATATCTTTCATAGAAAACATGTCATGCAAAGAAGTCTTCACTACAACAATAGAGGATGTTGAGCTCCCTGTGATGAGTAAATCATATATATATATATAGAACTATCAGTAGACTATAATTTTTGTTCCTCATCATATAAACATTAGGATATGGTATACATCTAAGAAAAAATCTAGAGATAATATAAGAGTCCATTTTAGCATACCATGCCCGAGCTGCTTGCTTGAGTATGTACAATGACTTTATCAACCTGAAAACTAATGATTAATACTGAACATATCCCTTTGGATGCTCCATATATATCTCCTCATTAATATATCAATGTAATAATTTATTATTCACATCCATATGGTGTAACTCCCACTTTCTAGATGTTGCAATAGCTAGATCTAACCAAATGGAATCAATCTTGGAAGACGATGAAAAATTCACCTCATAGTCAATGCCTTGTACCTGTGAGAAAAATTCATATAATAACCGAGATTCATGTTGGAAGGTACAGGAACCAACTCCCATGTGTTGTTATCTATCAGGTAATTGTACTCTTCTTTCATAGTTGCCTCCCAATGGGGGTTTCCTTCAACCTTTGCATAATACTGGAGATCTTATCCAGTACCATATAAAAATAAATATGAAGCAAATGATCCATGGAAGTAAAATATTTTGAAGGCTCCAAAAACTGAGATATGGTTCTTCATGGATTGGTAAGATCACCCACTTGATCACCTGCTACCTGAAGAGATTGTTGTTCCCATCATGGTATATTATCTAGACCTGTAACTTATTTATATTGATTAGAAATATCAGAAATATCATATTCAAATATATGATCATAAATCAGATCCGAATAAGTCTCATGAACTTCTATAACTAGTGGTGGTGGAGATGGAGGTGTGGGCTACTCCGAAAGTACCAGTGAAGGACCTATTCAAAACTAATACTTCTTTAGATGAATAATGTATCTGAAGTAGCATATAATAACATGTAACACTTCACTCCCTCTGTATATTCAACAAAAATACACTTCTTAATCTGAGCTTCCATATCTTTCCTCCTATCGGAAGGGATCCTAGCCCATGCACGGGAACCAAAAATTATGAAATCAGTGACTTCTAGTTTATTTCCACTACAAGACTCATATGGAGTGACTCCCTTTATGATTTATGAGGAAATATATTCTAAATTTATACTGCATATTTGAAATCTTGATCCCATAACTTTGGAGGTAGTGCTCTAGAATGCAACATACAGTTGGTCATTTCTTTCAATGTCATTTTCTTTCTCTCTGCTGCCCCATTCTGTTGTCAAGTATATGGAGATATGTGTTGCAACTCTATACCTACTTTCGAAAAAATATACTCAACATATTTATTCACATACTCTCATCTATTGTATGTATGGATCTTCTTAATACTCTTCTCTATTTGGTTCTCAACTAGATGTTTGAAATATTTAAGACACTCAAATACCTCATATTTTAATTTGAGAAAATAGACCCATGCATATCTTGAAAAATCATCAATGAATGTAGGAACATACTTACATTTACTGATAAATGGGAGTGGGAAAGGACATGTAATGTCATTGTGAACCAAACTCTAGAAGTGGTGATTCCCTCCATGATTTACCTATGTTGAACTTCTTCTCAATAAGTTTTCCTAGTATTCAACCCTAGGAAACTCCATCTTTGTATTGAAAGTGGGGTAATACATCTACCATTCCAATCTTACTAAGATGATATAAATATTTTAAATTCATATGCCCAAACCTCTCATGCCACAACCTATTCACTTCATTAGCATGTGTTAGAAGAGATACATACTAAAATTCGTGTGTAAATTGAGAGGAGGTGTACAATATGGAATGGTTATTAACCTCGCCAACAACAATTTTTCAACCATCTAACAAGTTGGAAATAATAATTGTGTACCATGAACCTGAATGCTTTATTTGATAAATGGATATGATATTCACTGAAATCTTTGGAACATGAATTACACCATGAAAACATCCATGATATAGATCAAATCTACCCCTACCGCACACCTCAGTAGGAGAATCATCCCCCATGAATATTAGTGGCCTGGAACAAGTCCCCAAGTATGAGAAAAGTCTATCTGATGAGTCCATGTGATGGGTAGCCCTTGAATAAAGAAACCAAGAATTAGGAGAAGATGAAATATCAAGTAATTAATAACCATTGACTCTTTCCAATGATGTCTTTTATGATGGATTCTTCCTTGCATTATCCAAAATACAATCCTCGAGGTGATGTTGCATGAGTGATTGTGCCATGAGATATATGGTACTTTTCATGCAAGAACTCTCAAGATGGAACCCCCTATTACAACAGGAACACTTCGTATTCTACTTCTTTCTCTTTGAAGCCTTGAAATCAAAATTCTCATTTCTAGACTTTTGTTTACCTTCCTTCTTGTTTTCTTGGTCCATATTAACCTTGTTATTCTTCTTATTATTCATTGAAATTCCTTGAGCTGTAAGCACGTGGGGCTTGGAACTCTTGTGATCCGGATTATTTTTGGCACAAAATGAAACTAAAGATATAATAAATAAATTTACAGAGATATATAAAATATCCAATAATATAACAAATATATATCAAATATATAACCATAAACATAGAGATACAATAATACACAATTTCTATTAATGAGCAAAATGTATAGAACTATAAAAATACAGCGAAACAATCGTTATAATGGTGGCATCTTATCTCTGGGAAGAGATGTGATAGCTACACTCATTCACAAGAAGATTATTATTACAATGAGGCTCCAAAGGCATTTTTAACATAAAGAAAATCCAAAACCCTAAGCCCGAAAGATGAAAATCCAACAATATTGTGGACCCCGTTTTGGGTAGCTTTGTGTATCAAACTCCCCAGGGCATAACTTTGGAATTTGATCTTCGTTTTGGGCACACGATAGATTTATGGAAAGTTATCAATAAGGATATTAATTTGTGGGGCTAATTCAGAGCTGTTGGCTATAATTGAGGTGCACGATCATGAAAACATGTCATTTAGGCCTTCAAAATGGCCCCAAAAGTTTAGGACTCTGAAAACTGCTAAAAATAGTAAATTCCCATAAAATTATTTTGAGCCATTTGGAATAGGTGGGTGGCCACCGATATCCACCTAGATAAATCCGCCCTCCTTAGGAAGAAATGGTCTCAATTACATTGATTTCCTAGGGAGAGAGGGGGAAGCGTTTGTTGAACATGAACCTTGGTGAGTTTCTTTCCTTGTTGGAGAAGTTGCACTGCTTGGTTTGTGGGAGGTTGTTAAGAAACTGATGGGGTGACTATGTGCAGAAGGAATCTTTGTGCTTTGCTTCAATCTTGTCGACTTGCTTCTGTTGGATAGAAGTATCTTGGACTGAGGCTCCAGTGGTTGTAGTTTCCTTTTATTAACCTTTTGAATAGATTGTGAAGAAGCTAAATTTTTCACTATGAGATACTACCTTGCGACATTGGTTTGGTGGGACAATAGTTGGAAATACCTCTGGTATTATATAGAGATGACCCCCCAGAGTAGAAATGACACTATGGGGTCGAGACTCATAAATAACATGGTTCTTCCACATATATGTCTGGGCCAAAAGAACATCGTGGACATCCAACGGGGAAACATCACATAATACCTCATCCTTGAAAGGTTGGATGTTGTATGACAATCGACACTATTGAATGACATGGAGATTGTGTCCTTGGAGAAGTCTCTCGAATTTGTATGGTTGTGGGTGTTGTGTTGTCGAAAATACCTACTGCTTGATGACCTCTGTCAAGATGAGGTTCTTCTGGCTTCCTCTATCAACAATAAAATGCAGGGAGGTCCCCTTCACCCACATATGTGAATGAAAAATGTGTTCACCCTCTTAAAGATATGTTGGTTCTTCTTGTTGAATTGTTGTAGTCGCAACAATAGTAGAGGGGTCTGTGTCGATGATATGTCTTCTTCCATTATTTTATGAATCAGATTTTGAATTAGGGTTCAGATCCTTTTCTTTGAAATCGACCAACAATGATTCTTTTGAGAGACATTCATCAGTGTTTTTCCAGAATATTTTGTGGAAATCACACCACTTTCCAGTGTATTTATTCATCTTTCCATTACCCTTCTTTTCTTGTGGCTTGGACGAGTTTTCGAGAGGTTGTTTGTTAGGACCGTCTATATCATATTTTGTTTTTTGTAGATTTGCATAACCAAAATCCCGATTGTTCTGGTGCCTAAATTTATGCTTTATTTTGATATCATATGGATAGGCAGCTTCCAATGATGAGATGTCCAAGAAATCCATTTTGGTTTGTATGTACCTATGTAGATCTTTGCGGTATTTCAGAACTAGATGTCACTGGGAGTCTTTGATACCCATATTGGTGTATAGGGTATGGAAATTATTTGTGGACTTCGGTACTATTTGTCCCCTCTCTTGTTCCAGTGTAGTCCATGTCATGTATTGGTCGTCATAGTTACCAACAGGGTAATATTGTTCCTTGAATGCATCCACAAAAAAATTCCAAGTGGGATCGACCCCATATATTCGAGACTCCTCTATGAAACTTTGATCAGAGTAAGTTTCCCACAAATTTTTTACATGGGGGAGAACCTTAAGGAGCGAGAAGGTGATATTTTCCCTATTGGATAAATTGTGAACAGACAAATAACCTTCCAACAGATTTAACCATTTTTCTAGGGCATCCACATCTATCTGTCCTTGAAATATGAGAATGTCAAAATTAACTTGTACCTTAAAAGGTGAGGTTCCTCCAAAGTGGCCTCTTGATGAAGATTTGCTTGTTGTTATCGATAGGCATTGAATGGTGTGGGAAAAATTATCCATCATTTCATCCCTCTATCACGTGAGAGCTTGCTCAAGAAACAAATTAATAGAATCGTCTCCTCCATTATTTTTATTTTCTTCCACCATGGACGGTTTCTTGGGCCTGCAAGAGCGATTTTAATAAATAGATACAAGCTATAGACCCACCTTTATATACTTGTACCTCTTCAGGGACATGCAATGAAAAATGATCAAGAGCAGTAAGCTCTGATACCACTGATCCAAATTATTTTTGGCAAGGAATGAGAGAGGAGATATAATAAAGAAATGTACATAGATATATCAGATATCCAATAATATAATAGAGATACATCATATACATAAACATAAACATAGATATACAATAATACACAAGTTCTATTGATGAGTGAAATGTACAAAACTGTAAACAATGCAGAGTGAAAGACTCGCTAGAATGGTGGCATCTTATCTCTGGGAAGAGATGTGACAACTATGCTCATTTACAAGAATGCGATTATTACAATGAGGCTCCAAAGGAATTTTTAAAATAAATAAAACCGAAAAACTTAACCCTAAAATATGAAAAGCCAACAATTGTGTGGACCCCATTTTGGGTAGTTTGGTGTATCAACTTCCAGGGGGAATAAATAACTTTGGCATACGATCTCCATTTGGGGCACATGATAGATTGTTGGAAAGGTATTGTGAGGATATTCATTTTGGTGGCTCAATAAAAGACTATTTTTTATTGTTGAGGTGAATGATCATGAAAAAGCGTCGTTTAGGCCCTCAAAATGGCCCCAGACATTTAGGACCAAGAAAACTACTAAAAATAGTAAATTGCAAAAAAAAAAAATTGAGCCAGTTGGAATAGGTGGGTGGACTATGATACCCAGCTAGCTAAATACTCCCTCCTTAGGAAGAAATGGTATCCATTGCATTGAATTCTCAGGGGAGAGGGGGAAGTGCTTGTTGAATCTGAACCTTGGTGAGTTTCTTTCCTTGCTGGAGACATTTCGTTGCTTGGTTTGTGGAAGGTTGTCCAGAACCTGGTGATATGACTATGTGAATAAGGAATATTGGCACTTTGCTTCAATATTTTTGAACTTATTCTACTGAATATAAGGTTCTTCGACTTCGGATGCAGTTGTTTCAGTGTCCTTTTGTTCACCTTTTGAACAAATGTGAAGAAGTTTAATTTTGTAGCATAAGATGCTACCTTGCGGCACTGTTTAGGTGGGAAAGTAGTTATAACTACCTATGGTATCTTGTAGATATTAACCCCCAGAGTAACAATGACACTACGAGGTGACGATGAATAAATAACATGACACTTCCACATATATCATTGGCACAAAAAAACATAACAGACATCCAGTGGGGAAACATCACATAATACCTCATCCTTGAAGGATTGAATGTCGTATGAAAATCAACACTGATGGATGACATGGAGATCACGTCTTTGGCGAAGCTACCCAATTTTGTATGGTTGCGGGTGTAGTGTTGTCAACAATCCCAAATGCTTGACGACCTCTACTGAGATGAGGCTTATGGATTCCGCTATCAACAATAAAATGCAGCGAGATCCCCTTCACCCACATCTGTGAATGAAAACAATGCTCCACCTCTTTAGTATTTGTTGGTTCTTCTGGTTGTATGTTTTGGCCGTGACAATAGAAGTGGGGTCTACACCGATGATCTGTCTTCTTCCATTATTTTCTGAGTCAGATTTCAAATCAAGTTTCGACTCCTTTTTTTTTATCTCAGGCACTAATGATTTTTTTGAGAGACATGCATTAATGTTGTGTCGGGCACTTTTGTGGAAATCACACCACTCTCTAGTGTCCTTCTTTTTATTTTTGTTACCCTTATTTTCCTATGGCTTGGACGAGTTTTTAGGAGGATGTTTGTTAGGTTCGTCTTTATCATAATTTGGTCGTTGCGTATTTTGATAGCCAAACTCCTGATTGTTCTGGTGCCTAAATGTTTTCTCGATTTTGATAGCATATCGATAGGAAAATCCTAGTGATGAGATGTCTAGGAACTCCATTTATGTTTGGATGTACCTATGCAGAGCCCCACAGTATTTCAGAACCAGATGTCAGTTTGAGTCTTTGATACCTATCTTGGTGCATAAGGTATGGGAATTATTTGTCAACTCTGGCATTTTTTGGCCCCTCTCTTGTTGCAGTGTGTTCCATGTCATTTATTGGTCGTCATAGTTACCAACAGGGTAATATTGTTCCTTGACCATATCCACAAAAAAATCCCAAGTGGGATCGTCCCCATATATTCCAGACTCCTCCGTGGAACTTTTCTCCAAGTAATTTTCCCACCGATGTTTGACATGGGGGAGAGCCTTAAGGAGTGAAAATATGATCTTTTTCCTATCACAGAAATTGTTAACAAAGAAATAAACTTCTATCATATTTAACCATTTTTCTAGGGAATCCACACCTATCCGTCCTTCAAATACGGAAATATCAAAATTAAATTGTACCTTAAAAGATGAGGTGCCTCGAAAGTGTCCTCTTTATAAATACTCTCATGTTGTTATCAATAGGCATTGAAGGATGTCAGAAAAATTCTCCATCATTTCGTCCCTCTGTTACGTGAGAGCTTTCTAAAGCAACAGATGAATAGAATGTTTTGTTCTGTCATTTTTATTTTATTCCGCCATGGAGGGTTTCTTGGGTGTGTGAGATCGATTTTCCTCAAGATATACAATATCGAGACCCAACTTTCTATACTCAGACCTCGTCGGGGACATGCATTGAAAAATGATCAAGAGCAGCCTACTCTAATACCACTAATCTAGATTATTTTTGGCATGAAATGAGAGTGGAGATATAATAAAGAAATGTACAAAGATATATCATATATCCAATAATATAATAGAGATATATCATAGATATAACCATAAACAAATAGATACAATAATACACAATTTCTATTAATGACCAAAATGTATAAAAATTAAAAAAATACAAAGTGAAAGACTCGTCAGAATGGTGGAAACTTATCTATCAGAAGAGATGTGATGCTACGCTCATTCGCAAGAATATTGTTATTATAATGAGGCTCCAAAGGAATTTTTAACATAAATAAAATCCAAAACCCTATCCATAGAAGATGAAAAGCCAATAGTTTTGTGGACCTCGTTTTGGGTAGTTTAGTGTATCAACTTCCCGAAGGAGTAACTTTGGCATATGATATTTGTTTTGGGGGCATGATAGCTCATTGGAAAGGTATAGACAAGGACCTTCATTTTGGGGGCTCAATTAGATACTTTAGTTGTCTTTAAGGTTCATTATTGTGAAAAACTGTCGTCTAGGCCCTCAAAATGGCCCAAGAAGTTTAGGACCCAGAAAACTACTAAAAATAGTAAATTGCCATAAAATTGTTTTGAGCTAGTTGGAATAGGTGGGTTTCCATCGACATACAGCTAGATAAATCCTCCCTCTTAAGAAAGAAATGGTCTCCATTTCATTGAGTTCTTCTGGGAGAAGGGGAAGTGTTTGTTGAATTTGAACCTTTGTGAGTTGCTTGCCTTGCTGGAGAAGTTGTGTTGCTTGGTTTGTGGAAGGTTGGCGAGAGCCTAATGAGATGATTGTGTGTAGAAGGAATATTTTCACTTTTCCTAAATATTTTCAACCTTCTTATGTTGGATAGAAGGTGCTTGGACTGAGGCTGTAGTGGTTGTACTTTCCTTTTGTTCACCTTTTTTACATATTGTGAAGAAGATGAATTTTGCGGTATGACATACTACCTCATGGCATGGTTTAGGTGGGACAATAGTTGGAACTACCTGTCATATCCTGTAGAGATGACCCCATAGAGTAAAAATGACACTACGGGGTCATGACTCATAAATAGCATGGAACTTCCACATATATGGTTGGCCCAAAATAACATCACAGACATCCAGCAGGAAAACATCACATAATACCTCATCCTTGAAGGGTTGGATGTTGTATGAAAATCGACATTATTGGCTGACATGAATATCATGTCCCTGGTGAAGCCATACAATGTTGTATGGTTTCAGGTGTGGTGTTTTTGAAAATCCCAACTACTTGATGACCTCTGCTGAGATGAGGTTAGTTTGTCTTCCTCTATCAAGAATAAAATGTAATGGGGTCCCCTTCACCCACATTTGTAAATAAAAAAAACAATCCCCCTCTTCAGGATATTCTAATTCTTCTAGTTGAATTTTTTTGATTGTGACAGTACGAGTGGGTTCTGCATCGATGATATGTCTTCTGCCATTATTATTTGAATCAAATTATGAATCAAGGTTTGAATCCTTTTATTTGATCTCGGCCACCAATGATTTTTTTTAGCAACATTCATCAGTGTTGTGCTAGGTATTTTGTGGAAATCACCCCACTTTCCAGTTTCCTTCTTTGTATTTTCGTTACCCTTATTTTCTTGTGGCTTGGATGGGTTTTCGAGAGTCTATTTTTTAGGGTCGTATTTATCATAGTTTGTTTTTTGTGGATTTGCAGACCCTAAGTTATGGTTGTTCTGGTGCCTAAATTTCTTCTCGATTTTGACAACATATTGATAGGCATCTCCCAGTGATATAATGTCGAGGAAATCCATTTAGGTTTAGATGCACCTATGCAGAGCCCCATTGTTTTTTATAAGAAGATGTCACTCAGAGTCATGGATGAATTTAAGGATGGTAATTTGTTTTCAAATGTAGTAACCTTCGCGAATTTTACTAGTCCTTAATATGTCAACTATACAATGTTTGGCGATATTTTTGTAAAATTATTCAAATTTCTAAGAATTTAATATAGTTTGTATAAATTTTTGGCTATCTTTAAGGTAAAATAATTTTATCCTATAGAATTTGGGCGAATCATTTTTAGAATTGAAAATAGTTTTTTGGGAAAAAGCATGGAAAATTATCCCATGAGCGAAATTTAGCCCCTAAAATTTTCCATGCTCGGATTCTTTCATATCGAGCTTGGTGCGCAAGGTATGGAAATTATTTGTGAACTCTGTCACTGTTTGACCACTCTCTTTTTGCAGTGTGGTCGATCTCATGTATTGGTCGTCATAGTTACCAAAAAGGTAATATTTGTTTTTGTAAATAAGTGTCTATATATTACCGTTCAAGATAAAAAATTATAGTAGCATCATGAGAGTCAAAGAACTGTGAATTCTAAATTTTACCTAAGGGAAACCAATTCAGGTTGTTTCTACAAACTAAAAAAACATGTATTTAAACAACTAGAACATAGTTGCTCCGTGGAGAAACTAATTCATTCAGACTTGTCTGGCCTTCTAGAAAATGTAAGATTGACTTTTGACAAGAAAAAATAAAATAACCATCGTGTTTGTCCCAAAAGGATGCTTGTAGAAACTTAAATGATAGACAAAAATAACCATGCAGTCTTACACTTATCCATATGTTAACGCTCATGCATTCGATCTATCACTTTTTTCCAAGTTGTCCATTGTTGGCGTCTAGATATCTAGAGAGAAGACCACAACTAAGTTCATTGGTGCACTAGAGGCCTGTTCTGGGGAGTGCCAAGGGCCAAGAAGAGTTGAGAGAATTTGGATAATTTTCTCCCCTCACGTATCCATATGTTCCAAATGGAAGCTTAGGTCATCCACATCCTTGCGGTCTGAAAAAAACAAATCATGCAATATCGCCATTTCATCTTGAAATCTTTCACATGAGGCATAGTTCGAGCATGAGTTTTGTTGTCTTGGTGTTTCTTCTGAGTGGGTTGAGTTGTCTTCCAAAGGAGTCAGGATCGAGGGTGGTTGAGAGGGGCTAGAGGGTGGTGGCACAGGAGTAGAATGATCGAGTGAGTTCACTGGGTCGACCAAGGTAGGTTGTGAGGAGGAGGAAAGGTTTGGGAGTGGACCAGGAGAAAATCCCAAGAAATTTCCTTGAATATCAAGCCACTCCATGTGGCATGCCCATGGCGAGGAAAATGGTGGAAGACCTCTCTGTCTCTATGAGGATTTTCCAGATGAGGAAGGAGAGGAGCTGTGCGAATTAGCAGGGGTGGGCGAAGGCTAGATGGCCATGCTAGCTCTATTTTGGTACAATATAGGGCCTCTATTTCACTTCCACGAAGCTGAGGCATGACCAAGGTAAAGAGAAGAAGTGAAGGCATGAAGAGAAGGAAGACATAGCAGGTGGAGGCCAAAGAGAACTGCAAACAAGATTTTTTCTATACAAGGAAGGAAGAAACATGTTGATCCCGCTTAGGAGCGTCATATTAAAATGGAGACTAGAGTGGAAAAGAACACACACGTATAGGTGAATTCCTTAAATTCTTCTCCATTGATCGGATGAAGAAGAAGAGGATGGCACTCTCAAGCAGTTAATGGATGGCGAGAAGAAATGAAAGCGAACTTTAATCATCGAGAGCATAAGAGGGATGGTGCATTCATCGGTAACGTGGCTAGTGCAACACTGGTAGGCGTCACCCTCTCCCTTTGAAACCTGGTCCCTGTAAAAATCCCATTCGGGGGGCCAACAAGCTAATATTGTTCCTTTGCCACATCCACAAAAAATTCCCAAGTGGGCTCAACCCCATATATTGCAACTCCTCTATGGAACTTTGCTCCGAGTAAGTTTCCCGCCATTGTTTGACATGGGGGAGATCCTTAAGGAGTGAAAATGTGATCATTTCCCTCTCAGAGAACTTTTGAACAGAGAAATAAACTTCTATCATATTTAACCATTTTTCTAGGGCATCTGTGTCTATTTGTCTTTCAAATATGAGAATATCAAAATTAACTTATACCTTAAAAGGAGAGGTGTCTCCAATGTGTTTGCTTGATGAATACGTTCATGTTTTTATCAGTATGCATTGAAGGATGTGGGAAAAATTATCCATCATTTCGTCCCTTTGTCACATGAGAGCTTCCTCAAGAAACAAATTAATAGAATCTTTTGCTCCATTATTTTTTTTTCTTCCACCGTGGAGGATTTCTTGGGCATGCGAGAGTGATTAATTGCAGTTATTTATAATTTTATTTCTATAATCGAAAAGCATTAAGAGATGCATTGCAAGATCACCACACCTTTTTTTACTTGAAAGGTTATGAAGGTTGGTAGTGTGACAAATATTTTGAAATTGTGATCTAATTTGAATATATGAAACACAATCTAAGAGAAAGTGATTTTAATTTTCAACCCTTTTGGTGTCACAAAGATGATATAATCTCTCATCCTAACTCTAGATTTATTAAACATAAAAGATATTAAAAATTTTAAGGTGTAAATATTTCTTATAATTCTAGGCTTTAAAAAAATTTACATCTCGAAAACTTTAATACTTGCATAAGTTAGAGGCTTTGTTGGGGAAGAACAATACTTGCAAAATTTTGTAGCTTCGTTTTTAGTAGTAACTGCACCACTCCATGCAATAATAATCGGAAGTAATATTTTATAGTAGGATAAGAATCAACAAAATTCCTTTAATGAGTTGAAAATAAACATCAATTAAGCACCAATTATTGCACTACCAAACTTGAGAAATCCTTTTGAAGTTGAGATATGTGCAAGTGAGTATGACATGGGAACAATCTTGATGTAGGTAGGAAGTACCATTTGCTACCATTGTCAAGATTTCATGGGGTGGTCCTCGACTACACTACCTATGAGAAGGAGATATATGATTTGGGTGTAAGCTCTCAAAAAGTGGAATCATTTATCTGATGGGAAATGACACCATCATCCACACAGATCACTAGTCACTCTAATATTTGTAGGCCCAAAGTAAGTTACAACAAATCAGGAACTACAAATGGATGGGGTTCTTACAACAATCTCATCTAGTTATGAATTATAAGATTGGAAACACAAACTAGTTGGAAGACATTTTTTCAAGGCCACCCACATCCAATATTACTGCTTTAGAAAATTTGATGCACATGGAGCCTTTTACCCATGATGCATACACATAGGCATCCACATAAGATGAGGACTTCAAGGAGGTGTTTCAATAGGTACATGGAAAAAATCATATAGAAGAAGGTGATAACAATGATGACTATCATTTCCACAATGCTTTACTCTACACGATAGACAAGATATATGTCCCTAAAGGTGAACAATTGTAGCTTATCCAAGAGGCTTTCACCTCCAAGGTTGCAGGACATTTTGGTGTTGGGAAGATAGTTGCCAACTTACAAAGGTATTTTTACTAGCCTAGAATGTAAGAACATGTAGCACAATATATTAGATGATGTATACTTTGTTGTACCAACAATCCTGATAACAAGAAACAAGGTCTTTACCATCCCTTACCTATACCCACCAAACCTTGGGAAAGTATTTCCATGGATTTTGTTGGAGGTTTATGAAAAACCAAGAAGAAAAATGGCTATCTATTCGTGGTAGTTGATAGGTTCAACAAGATGTACATTCTCATCCCTTGTAAAAATACTATCAAAGGAAAATAAGTAGCAAACATGTTCCTTGAACATGTTTAGGTGAACTTTGGGATACCAAGGAGCATAATCTCAAATAGGGATATTAGATTTCTCAATGCATTATGGACTACATTGTGGGATAATATGAACACTAATCTGAAGAGGTATACAACATTCCATCCATAGACAGATGGGTGTAGTATTAAACCACACTACAATAACTAATTGTAAGAAGGAAATACTACACTAACTAATTGCAAAAGAGAGAAAGGAAAGAGAAAAATAGAGTCAATCTTCACACATAAGAGAATAAGAAACCAACTCTAATCACATTCTATTAATACTTGATCATGAGTACAAGATATAGGAATCTCTACAAGAGGAGTAATTCACACTAGGTTGGGGTTTCCATGTGCATGATCAAGTAAAAAAAGTAACTTCCCCCACTTGCAACAATTAAGTAAAGTCAAAAGTTTCTAATAATAAGAAAAGGTAAAAAAATATAGGTGGGAACTCAATGAGAGCTCTACTTGATGTCAACATGCATTCCATAATAGTAAAACTCTCTTAAAATAATACTAGAGTCCAAAATTGGAACTAAAGTCCTAATTGAGTGAGAATTTGCTAAATGTGGAAAGTCACTAAATAATTGAAGTGAGTTAAGTCCAAGTATTTGATGGGTAATCCACACTTCCATAAGAGGATAATATTATTACTAAAGTTTTCTCTATAGAGATGAAATAATAAATATCTCCTAAAATTATGGAAATATGAATTATCTCCTTAAATTATGGAGTGAAGTGACCATCCCCTAAAAAATACGAATTTTCCTAATGATGGCTAAAAAATAGGAATTTTCCTATTGGAGGTTTGAGAGCCTATGGTTTTGGAAAACCATGGTATTACTTATAGCCATCCACCGACTAAAAATACACTTTCTATAAGCAGTAGTCCTCCTAAATAGTAAATAAAATGGAAAACAATGTGTATGTCACTAACTATGTAGTTGAGCATATGTACCCCAACACCCCCCATGGAACACAATTGGGTTGTGTACAATGATGAGTCCCACCAATACCAATCCATTTTAGGTGCTCATGTACAAATATATAGATGCATAACAACTGAACAAAGTGAGGTAAAGAGGGAAACCCTAGTGGGCACAAAACCTCCCCTCAAAATATTTTGCTAACAAGAAAATAATGTTAACCTATTCAACAACTAATATGATGTATCTCTCACTCCTAGAATATCCTTCAATGAAACAAACTTTTTTTTGGTGAAACAATTGGTGAAGATGTCTTCCACCTCCTATAAATATTGACATAAATGGATATCAATGACTCCATCATGAATATGTCTTCAAATAAAGTGCATATGAACCTCAATGTGCTTGGTCTGATGCGTCTGAAATGGGTCTCTACACATATTGAGAGTACTTTGATTATAACACCATATAATTTTTGGATGATGAAAATGAACTCCCAACTCTGTAAGAAAGTGTTGCAACCAAACATCCTTAGTAACATTCATTGTACCCATGTACTCTACCTATGTTGATGGTAAATAAATTGTTGATTGCTTATTACTTGAAGAAAATATAGGTCATTATCCAAGGTAGATGATGTATCCTGAAGTGGACTTGTGATCAGTGTTATCACCTACCCAATCTGAGTCTGTATAACCAACAATATATAAGGAAGATCCTATTTCATAATGTATACCAAATCTGGTAGTCCACTTGAAATATCTGAGAATCCCCTTTTCTTCCTTACATTGAAGCTCATGAACCTCATACATGTACATGTAAATTGATCCAACTACATAATATATGTCCAGTGGAGAGTGTGTAAGGTAGAGAAGACTCCCCACCAACTATCAATATCTAGTACAATCAGCCAAAGGTGATGCATCGACATCCTCTGGTCTAACCCCTAACTTAAAGGGTGTCAGAGATGGCTTGAAATATGTCATATGGAACCTTTCAATTAGATCTCTTTTATACTTGGACTGATACATATTGATTCTAGAACCATTCTAGAGAATTTCAAGACCTAGAAAGTAGTGTAACAGACCCATATCTTTATAGAAAACATGTCATGCAAAGTAGTCTTCACTACAACAATAGAGGACGTTGATCTCCATGTGATGAGTAAATAATATATATATATAACTATCTGTAGAATATAATTTGTGTTCCTCATTATATACACATTAGGATTTGATACACATCCAATAAAAAATCTAGAGAGAAGATAAGAGTCCATTTTAGCATTCGATGCCCAAGGTGCTTTCTTACGTCCATACAATGAATTTCTCAACCTACAAACTAATGATGAATCCTGAAGATATCCCTATGGATGGTCCATATGTATCTCCTGATTAATATCTCCATGTAATAATTGATTCTTCACATCCATATGGTGTACCTCCCACTTTCTATATGTTGCAATAGCTAGAGCTAACCAAATGGAATCAATCCTGGAATCCAATGAACAATTCACCTCATAGTCAATGCCTTGTACCCGTGAGAAACATTTAGATACTAACTAAGCCTTATACTTTGTAATGTATCCATAAACATCTATATTTTTCTTGAAAATCCACATACAACTAACAAGATTCATGTTGGAAGGTAGATTAACCAACTCCCATGTGTTGTTCTATATCATGGAATTGTACTCCTCTTTCATAGTTTCCTCCCAATGGGGGTTTCCTTCGGCCTATGCATAAGACTAAGGATATTATCCTAGTACCATATAACAATAAATAGGAAGAAAAGGATCCATGAAAGTAAAATATTTCATATGCTCCACAAACTAAGAACTGGTTCTCCATGGGTAAACAAGATCACCCACTAGATCACATACTCCCTAAAGAGTTTGTTGTTCCCATCATCATAGATTATATGAACCTACAGATTATTTTTTTTTATTATAAATATAAGAAATATTGGATTCAAATATATTTTCAGAAACCAGATCAGAAGAAGTCTCATGAAGTTTTGCAACTAGTGGTGGTGGATATGAAGGCGTGGGCTGCACCAAAAGTACTAGTGAAGGACCCTCTTCAAAACTAACACTCCTTTGAATGACTAATATATTTGAAGTAGTATATTATAACATGTAACACTTCACTCCCTCTATATATCCAACAAAAATACACTCCTTTCTCTGAGCTTCCATATCTTTCCTCCTATCGGAAGGGATCCTAGCCCATGCATGGGAACAAATTTGTTTGAAGTGAGTGATGTCCAATTTCTTCCTACTCCAAGACTCATATGGAGTGAATCCCTTGGCTTATTTATGAGGAGATCTATTCTAAGTTTATACTGCATATTTGATAGCTTCATCCCATAAATTTGGCGTTAGTGCTCTAGCATGCAATATACAGTTGGCCATCTCTTTTAATAGCATGTTTTTTCTCTATGCTACCCGATTATGTTTTCAAGCATATGGAACTATTTGTTGCATATCTATACCTATGTTCAAAAAACTATGATAAACATACTTATTCACATACTCTCATCCATTTTATATATGAATCTTTTTAATTGGCTTCCCTATTTGGTTCTCAAATAGATGTTTGAAATATTTAAGACACTCAAATACCTCAGATTTAATTTGATAAACTAGACCCATGCATATATTGAAAAATCATCAAAGAATGTAGAAACATACTTATCTTTACTGATAAATGGGAGTGGGAAAGGATCTATAATGTCACTGTGAACCAAACTCTAGAAGTGATGATTCCCTCCATGCTTTACCTTTGTTGAACTTCTTCTCAAGATGTTTTCCTATTTAGCAGCCCTGGAAAACTCCATCTTTGTATTGAATGTGGGGCAATCCATCTACCATTCCACCCTTACTAAACTGATATAAATATTTGAAATTCATATGCCCAAACCTATCATGCCACAACCTGGACTCTTCATTAGCATGTGTTATAAGAGATACGTAATCAAATTCATGTGTAAAGTGAGAGGAGGCGTACAATATGGAATGGCTATTAACCTCACCAACAACAATTTTTCAACCATCTAACAAGTAATAAATAATAATTGAGTACGGAGTGAACTCCACCTTCTTCCATGAACATGAATTAGTGATTTCATAGATGCAGAGAAGATTCACTGAAATTTGTGGAATATTAAGTACATCATGAAATCATCCATGATCTAGATCAAATCTACCCCTACTGCACACCTCAGTAGGAGAATCATCTCCCATGAATATCATTGGCCTTGAAAAAGTATCCAAGTATGAAAAAAGTCTATCTAATGAGGCCATGTGATGGGTAGTCCTTGGATAAAGAACCCAAGCATTAGGAGACGAAATATCAAGTAATGCATAAAATTTAACTCTTTCCAATGATGTCTTTTCTGATGAATTCTTCCTTGAATTATCCAAAATACAACCCTCAAGGTGATGTTGCTCAAGTTATTGTGCCATGATATCTATGGTCTTTTTCATGCAAAAAATCTCAATATGGAACCCCTTGTTATAGTAGGAACATTTGGTATTCTCCTTCTTTCTCTTTGATTCCTTGGAATTTTAATTCTCATATCTAAACTTTTGTTTACCTTCCTTATCGTTTTCTTGGTCATTACCCTTGTTCTTCTTATTATTATTCATTGAACTTCCTTGAGTTGTAAGCACATGGGGCTTGGAACTCTTGTGATTCGGATTATTTTTGGTGTGAAATGAGAGAGGAGATATAAGAAAAAAATGTATAGAGATATATAATATATATAATCATAAAAACAAATATACAATAATACACAAAATCTATTAATGAGCAAAATGTACAGAACTGTAAAAATACAGAGTGAAAGACTCGCTAGAATGGTGGCATCTTATCTTTGAGAAGATATGTCATGGCTAAGCTCATTTCCAAGAAGATGATTATTAAAATGAGGCTCCAAATGAATTTAAAAAAAAAAGAAAATTCAAAACCCTAACCCTGGAAGATGAAAAGCCAACAGTTTTGTAGACCCCATTTTGGGTAGTTTAGTGTATCAAATTCTCGAGGGCGTAACTTTGGCATACGATCTCCGTTTGAGGCGCACAATAGCTCATTTGAAAGGTATCGATGAGGAGATTAATTTTTGGGGATAAATAAAAGCCTTTAAATATATTGGAGGATACCAATAATGATAAATACATCATTTAGGCCCTTAAAATGGCCCCATAAGTTTAGGACCTGGAAAAATGATAAAAATAGTAAATTGCTAGAAAATTGTTATGAGCTAGTTTGAACATGATGGTGGCCACTGATATCATACTGGATCAATCCTCCCTCCTCAAGAATAAATGGTCTCCATTGCATTGAGTTCTCAAGGATGAGGGGAAGCGTTTGTTGAATATGAACCTTGGTGAGTTACTTGTCGTGATGGATAAGTTGTGCTACTTGGTTTGTGGGAGGTTGTCAAGAACTTGATGAGATGACTGTGTGTAAAAGGAATATTATCACTTTGCTTAAATATTTTCAACCTTCTTCTGTTGGATATAAGGTTCTAGGAATGAGGCTATAGTGGTTGGAGTGTCCTTTTGTTCACCTTTTAAACAGATTGTGAAGAAAATGAATTTTGTAGTATGAGATATTACCTTGCGGCACTGTTTAGGTCGGACAATAGTTGGAACTACCCTTGGTATGTTGTAGAGATGACCCCGTAAAGTAAAAATGACACTACGGGGTCAAGAATCATAAATAGAATGGAACTTCCACATATATGTTTGACCCAAAAGAACATCATAGAAATCCTATAGGGAAACATCACATAATACCTCATTCTTGAAGGGTTGGATGCCGTATCACAATTTGAACTGTTGGCTGATGAAAAGATCACATCCCTTGTGAAGCCACCTGATGGTGTATGGTTGTGGGTGTGGTTTTTGAGACAGTACCAACTTCTTGATGACATATGCTGATATTAGGTTCTTTTGGCTTCCGCTATCAACAATAAAATGCAGCGGGGTCCGCTTCAGCCACATATGTGAATGAAAAATGTGCTCCCTCTCTTCATGATATGCTGGTTATTTTGGTTGAATTGTTGCAGTTGCGACAATAGAAGTGGGGTATGCGTCGATGATCTTTATTCTTCCATTATTTTCTGAATCAGATTCTAAATCAGGGTTTGAATCCTTTTCTTTTATCTAATCCATAAATGATTATTTTGAGGGACATTCATCAGTGTTGTACCAGGGTATTTTGAGGAAATTGCACCACTTTCCAATGTCCTTCTTTGTCTTTTCGTTACCCTTGTTTTCTTATGGCTTGGACGGCTTTTATGGAGGTTGTTTCTTAGGGTCTGTAAATGTTTTGAAACTGCAAAGAATATATCTAGCTAGAAAATACTACACACATTTGTAGAGAAAAATTGAGAAAGAAGAAGAAGGAGATAAAGAATGGAAGAATTCTCATTAACCATAATGAATAATGAATAATTTACACATTATATACTCTGAATAACTCAATGAATGTGCACTGGAGGAGAACCAATGCACTATAGTGGTGATCTAGAGTGATTTGGACACACACCAACACTTACAAGAGTGAACTTCCACCTAGTCTAGTCTCTCAGGAAGTTACGGGAGTGAACTGCCACCTAGTCTAGTCTCTTAGGAAGTTACAGGAGTGAACTGCCACCTAGCTGAGTTAACTAATAAACTAGTCTTCAGTTAACTAACTAAAAAAAGTGTAGTGAGGAGTAGATCAAAGAATCAAGGGTAATGTGCCAATCTGATGAGGATCCCAATGCAAGTGTGCATTAGCATGGTGATGATCCCAATGTTGAATGGTGACAAAACCAATGCAACATCTAGACTCAACTCAACTAGTCAAACTGAAGTGTCAACTGAAAGAGAATATTGTCCAAGTGGAATATTCTCCCCTAAAATATAGGAGACTAGATAATGAGTAATTATGAATAATAAAAAAGGAAAAAACTTAAGAAAAATAAATCATATGTGTGTGTGAAGTAACTACAACACGCCCCCTAAACATTACTATGGTGAAAATAAAGAATGGGTCATGACAATGAGGCCATGTTAGGTACCCAAATACAAAAGATACACTAAAATAAAGTGCGGAAAGAGGGAAAACCTCATGGGAAACCACCCCCCCCCCCCCCCCCCCCCCTCAGGGTACAATGTATGTAAAAAGAAGAACTACAGTTGCTAGGAACTATGTCCTTCACTCCAAGACGACTTCGCAGAGAATGAAACTTCTGCTCAGTGAAGGTCTTGGTGAAGGTCTTGGTGAATATGTTTTTTGTCTGTTCACATAAAGGACATAACTGTAGGTTGATGATCCCCTCGTTTACTAAGTCCCAAATGTAGTGCATGTGGATCTCGATGTGCTTCATCTGCTGCCTCTGAACTGGATCTCTGCAGAACTTCAGAGTGCTCTGGTTTTCACACCAGCTGAAGATCGGTTGATGAAACTGAATGCCCAAATCAGTGAGAAAATGTTGTAGCCACATATCTTGAATGGTTATGTTAACTACCCCTATGTAATCTACCTCGGCTGAAGATAGCGAAATGGTAGCTTGCTTCTTTCTCGACCAACATATAGGCCTAGAACCAACATTGAGTGAGTAACCATATGTGGACTTGCAATCAGTGTTACCGCTAGCCCAGTCAGAATCCATAAAACTGATGAGATTTAATGTAGAGTATGCAACATAATGAATCCCAAAGGTGATGGTTCCCTATATGTATCGAAGGATACACTTTTTATCCTTCCAATGTAGCTCAAGCGACTCCTTAATGAACCTGGAAACTGTGCCAACTGCATTTGATAGGTCTGGTATGGAGTTTGTGAGATACAACAAGATCCCCACTAGTTTTCTGCATAGTGTGTTTTCAACCAATGGAGTCTCCCCGTCATCCTCAAGTTTGAATCCTGATAGGAAAGGAGTCAGAATAGACTTGCAGTCTATCATGTAAAATCTCTGAAGGAGATATCGTGCATACTTGGCCTGAGACAGTTTGATGCCTGATGCATCCTGACTGATCTCAAGTCCAAGGAAGAAGTGTAGAAGACCCATGTCCATCATCATAAACCTGTCATGTAGAATCCTATTGACTGCAACAATCATTGAAGTCAAGAAACCGGTGATTAGTAAATCATCAACATACAAAACTAAGAGTAGAAATGAATTAGTCATCCTGAGAATGTAGAAATTTGGGTCTGATTTACAATGTACAAAGTTCTGTGACAACAGGTACGATTCCATCTTTGAATACCATGTCCTCAGAGCCTTCTTGAGGCCATAAAGAGACTTCTTCAGTCGACAGACCAAATATGAGTCCTACATAAATCCCTGGGGCTTCTCCATATAGATCTCCTCAGAGATATCAGCATAAATAAATTCATTCTTCACGTCCATCTAATGGACTTCCCATCCCTTGGATGTCGCAATGGAAAGTGCCAATTGTATTGAATCCATCTTCGCTACTAGAGTGAAGGTCTCATCATATTCAATACTATGCACCTACTAAAATCCTTTGGAAGCAAGACTAGATTTGTATCTGGTAATCTATCCATCCAATGTTCTCCTGGTCCTGTAGACCCATCTGCATCTAAAAAATTTCCTCCCAGAAGGAAGGGGAACCAGATCCCAAGTCTGGTTCACGAGGAGGGAGTTGTACTCTTCCTGCATGGCGGATTCTCAAAAGGGATTTCCAACAGCCTCCCCATAAGACTGTGGATCTGAATATTGAACGAAGAAAATATTCCTGGAGGAAAATAGTTCATTGGTAGTGATTGAAATAGGAGGATCCTTGAAATCAGATCGAGTCCTCCTGAATCTTGAAGAGTAGTTTGTGCCCACTTGGGCCTATGCTTTGGCTCTGTAACTGCATATGGATGCTATGAATTTGCATATAACTATACTAACTCTAAATATAAATCATTTGATTCCTATGAATAACAACTCTTGTCTGAAGAAGATTCAACATGTGCATTCTCATCATCTCAGATAGGTGGAAGAATGAAGGTGTATGCATGCGGCAGTTGAGGTACATGTGATACACTTTCCTCAAATTGGACACTACGCTCAATGATGAGGCGGTCTGAGGAAATATGAATAATATTGTATCCCTTGACACTGTCAGGGTATCCAACAAATATACACTCAGTGCTCTGTGGATCAATGGCATTCCTCTTTTCAGAGGGAATCCAGGCCCATGCACGTGAACCAAAAATGCGAAAGTGGGTCACTTCTGGTTTGAGGCCACTCCAAGCCTCATAGGGGGTCTTATCCTTGACATATCTATGTGGATATTTATTTTGGATGTATGTTGCACAATCAAGTGCTTCGGCTCATATTCTCTATGGTAGTGACTTTGCATGCAACATGCAACATGCCATCTCCTTTAGAGATATGTTTTTTCATTCAGCAACTCCATTTTGCTGCGTAGTATAGGGAACTGTGTGTTGCAACTAAATCCCCACCTCATTGAAAATATCATGGATCTGATGATTGACATACTCTCCCCTATTATCATTTCAGAGGAATTTGATCTTCTTTCTGGACTATGTCTCAACCAAGGCTTTGAAATATTTGAGGTGTTGAAATACCACAGATTTTTTCCTTCGAAAGTAGATCCATGTAAAACATGAGAAATCATCAAAAAAAATGAGAACAAACCTCACTTTGTTGATGGAAGGATGCGGAAAAGGACCCATAAGTTCATTGTGGATTAGATATAAAGGTGCAAAATCTCTCTAAGACTTTCCTTTGTCGAATTTCCCTTGAGGGTGTTTTTCGAGAACACATCCCTCACATACTCCCTTGGTGAAATGGATGTTTGGTAGACCATAAACCAATATTTGCTTGCTAATTTGTTGCATATATATGAAATTCAAATGTTCAAAACTTGTGTGCCATATCCTACTACTTTCATCATCATGGGTAAGCAGTAAAGCAAAATCACGTTCAATGAATTCAGAAAATGTATACAATCTAGACTGATGATTTACCTCACCAGTAGAAACTCTGGAGTTGGTTTGCATGTCATAGATGTCCATGAATTTTGGTGTGAATATAAATTTATTTATGGTGCCATAATTCGTCATTTGATACATGGAGAGAAGGTTGACAAAAAGTTTGGGAACATGCCGCACATTCTCGAAGCTTTCATTGGTGAGTTCAATCCTTCCTTTGTCAGTGACTTCGATAGAAGAGTTGTCCCCCATCATAATAGGAGGACCTTTGCATGCATACAATGAAGAATATATTTCTTTTTAGGAATCCATGTGATGTTATTCTTCTGAATCTACGATCCAAGAATGGAGAGAGGAGTTGATGGAAATCAAGGCAAGGATAGAATTTCCTTTCTTGGGATTCTGATCTTCTAGCTTCTTCTTCTTGAAACCCTTAGAGATGCGATATCTAAGGTTCCTTGACTGAATTATTTGAGTCAATATATATATATATATATATATATATATATATATTGCATGCATACGGATTCTGGATGGAATCCTTTGTGAAAGTATGTGCATTTCTCCCCTTTTCTTCCCTTCTCCCCTTTGGATCCGGAGGCATTGATGAAGGGTTTTGTGTACCATTCCTTCTTCATATGTGAATGAGCTTTCCTTTTGTCTTTATATTTATATTGATGATATTTATAGCTTCCATATTTCATAGTAAGTGTATGCGCCTTTGGGCCTTTGATTTTTCCCATGTTGATGAGCTTTGTTTTCTCTTGTGTCAGGGATTCGATAAAGTCCTCAAGAGAAGACATTGTTTAGGTGGCTCTAGAGGTGAATCTGACAAAATGAAATGTGGATACAAACACAGAGAATTCGGGACCAATTTTGGAGAGAATGGTGAGAACCATTTGTTTCTCCTCCTTATATTTATCAACCACGCAAGCTTTAAGTTGTGATAGTAAATCCTTGAATTTTGTAAAGAAATCTTGGAAATTGTCGAAGCTTTTTGGATTCAATGTGAGAAATTCCACCTCCACAATGTATCCCCTAATGATGAAATAACATCCTTACACATCAGCAGAAGTGCCAGCAAGCCAACACATAGGTGCACACTGGAGAAAGGAAGAGGCATTGGCCCTCCCATTTCTAAATTTGAAATATGATCCTATACAGATTCATGCTATAAGGTTGAGTGAAGACCAAGCCATGCCTTTGTACATACATAATATAAGGTTGCCTTTAATGGCTAATGGGTTGATGGCTCTAGATTCAATTTAGACTAGATGGCCATTTATGAAACTTAAATGTAATAGATGAGGTTAGGTGAGAGAGGATAAGCTTGTAGAGCCCTCTTTTGAAAAAAGATCTTTTATATCAGATTTCAGGATGAAAGTTAAGAGTTAGGGGATAGGATTCTAAGAGGAGAGATTGAGAAGCTCGAAAGTTCAGAAATAGGAGAATATAGGAGAGAGTTGAGACTTTGTTGCAGTCCAACCTTTGTAAACATCTGTATAGATACACAGAGAGAACATAAAAGAATGTTTTCTTGCACATGGTGTGTTTGTATGTTTGTGTTCATTTTTATGCTTGTATATGTCATTCATGTTTGAATGTGTGAACTAGTGAAGTACTGAATATGTTTCATTTGTTTCTCTTATGTGAGTTTCGAGTGCAAGGAGTGCACATTGTCTGCAAGGAGTGCCTTGATAGAGGTGAGTTAACCTCAGGGAAGAAAAGGAGAGATAATGTTGAACCTTCATTAGAAAGAAGTGAAAGGAGTGCACAGAGCCACACAATGTGTGTGTAGGTTGAGTCACATATTAGACTCATTCAACCAAATAGGGGTTGGAAGGAATCAGTGACAAAGAGTGCACATAGTTGATGATTTTTGGAGTATTAAGGAACCATTGTGAATAACCACAAGGAGTGTGGGAAGAATTTGTTTTGAATAAATCCTTCAATCTTAGTTTATCGAGATCCCAGGAATGCAAGGATTGCATGGGAAACCAAAATCCTCAAAGGAACTAGTCTTAGAAGGGATAACACTTTCAGAATCGAAGACATGATCCAAGAGATCAGACTCCTAGGAGGAGAAAAGGATGAATCCTTTGAACACTTAGAAAATATTCTAAGTCGGAGGAGATCAAAAGCTCACGAGGAGGGGCGACAACAACCATCATATATATTGTGGGAATAAATATGGGTCATCGAATCCCACGTCCAGATAAGAGGAGTGTGAAGGAGAAAAGAACAGATCCCATACGTTGGATCTGAGTGCAAAGGTCCAACAACCGTTGTATCTAGGTAAATTACACAAGACTTAACCCTTGTGTGTATAGGAGAGCGAATTTGTCGAAGTCTTGAAGTCCAGGAGAAATTAGGGACCATTGAATTGTAAAGGAAGAGAGGTGGCATAAGATCCACAACTCCAGAGAAAAATCACTTTGGAGACTTTGTGGACAAGGAGAAAGTGAAATCGTTGAAATCGTCGAAGGGCCGAAGTAGATCCTGACCGTTGGTTGGCAGAAGATACGTGTCAATAGATCATAATATTCGACTGAAATCACTCTAGGAGAAACAAGTGCATAGGAGTTTGAAACTCCCGAAGCCCGAAGAGCTGAAGAGTCAAAGAGAAGTCTAGACCTTCATATCCAGGAGGACGTGTGGCAAAAATATGTGTATTTCAGATGAAAGCACTGTGGGAGGAACGAGTGTGTAGGATTTTAAACTCTCTAATATCAAAGAGCCAAAGAGATGAAGGGTCGAAGACCCAAATACCCAAAACACATAGAGGTCATCATATCAAAGGGGAGACATGCATTGACAGGTCACAATCTCTGGGTGAAAGCACTCTGGGAGAACGCGAAGAAGGAAATTTTGGAATGAAGGAAGCTCGAATAGTCAATAAAGCTGGGAGTCGTCGATCCACAGAAGGACTGTTGTAGGAAAATCTCCCTATGGACAGGTAGATCTCCTCTTGAGAGCTAGACTCTTAACTCTAATATAGAAGGTGATTAACATGGACACTAACTTCCTTTTAGATCTAATCAATATGATGAACAAAAGAGGAGGAAAGCATGTACCTTATAAATGTCGTTTGTCCCTACAAGGTCCAAGATGTGCTTCAATGTCGAGCTCCTTGGTAGATCCTGCAAGACAAACAAAAGTACAAACAACTTCCTACTCTACTGAGATTAGCTAAAACATAGATCCATATACTGTAGACAAACTTATATGGAACAAGTACAAGTTTGAAAGAAATAGGCAAAGCATTGATTATATTGATGAGAACAAAGTGTTACTTACAACCATGGATGTAGTGCAACGGCTTCACCAAGATCTCCGTGTCCAAACCCTTGCTTAAACAGTTCACACATAGAATGTTGATGCTCCAAATGAAATACCACTCATGAGATCATAAGTTTGGTATAATTCTCAATCTCCATTTCCCCTTTCCTCCATGGAAATCCATCATTATATAATATTTGGAGACTTAACCACCATGGAGAGAATCTCTCATCAGATCCACTAAGAAAGGGATCTCTAAGATATTTAGGGAGAAAATATCTCTTAAGTATTTTGGGGAGGAAATATCTCTCAAGGATTTTAAGGAGGAAATATTTCAACCATCCATGAGATTCTCCACCTTCCCTAAAAAATAGGAAACTAAATGTGAGGTGGATCCTCACACTTAATTACTTTATTTTTCATGAATATTAATAATAATTCATGTGCACTTGATTCTCTCACTTAATCAATTTCTTTTCCATGAATATTAATAATAATTCATGTGTACTTAGTATTTTTGGCTTCATGTAATATATCCTTCCTCCACATTGACTAGGGATTCTGACATAGGTTATTCCATGGTGTCAACGTGTATGCGACACTTATACGACACTTTACGACACTTAGGGTGGGGTGCCTAGGTGTGCAAATTTCATGTGTAACAGAATTCCCCCTAACGTGTGAGGTCAGAAGAGAGAATGATGGCCGAAACACTTTACAAGTCTTTAAAGAAAGGGTGTAGATGCAAAGAAATTGGTAGAAGATGCAAACAAACATCCAACAAATATTATGACATGTTTCGAACCCAAGGTAGGCATACCTATGCTTGGGTGATAAAGACTTACAAGATATGGCCACCATAAAATACACTGCGGATCCATAATTATATTGAAAAAATGGTATAGCCACTAAAGATACACTGTGGATCTATACTCCCATGACCTGAAATTATCATAGCCACGAATAATACACAGTGGATCTACAAGATGACAAGACATAGCCATGACCAATACAAAGTGGATCTACATAAAAATATATGTGTCATTGTTCAAAAGAAACTCCTTCGCAACCTGGGTAGAGTACATATAAGAGTGATGACTCAACCCAGGGTCTTCTTACCGTTCCTGATTTAGTATGAATCAAACCATGTGAATAGATGTCCTGATGTTGAACATGGCAGAAACCACTTGATTACCGGTCGATGATGTAAACCGTTAACAAGCGCGAGGGAGATCACCATTGATGTCAATGATTCTTAAGGTACTCTAGTACATTCCAATGAATGTGAATGGATGAGATGAAGTTGAACATCAGTGGAATCATTCGATCAGAGATCAATGATGTAAACCCACTGTCAAATGTGAGGAGGCCTTCCATTGAGGCATGCAGGTTCCAAAGTACTAACTGATTTCTAAGTCTAGTTCCTAGATAATGTGTTGAAGTCGACAGGAATAGACTCGTCAAAGGAGGGCCTTGATGTATCCCCCATCAACGACACAAAATGGACACAGAGATGTAATTGGTAGATCAAATGAACATGGACTAACATGGGTATTGAGACAAGATATTTGGGATGGCTGACTCTTGAGGCAAATACTTCCCTTGAACACTGAGGCAGAACAGTAGAAACATAACATGGACCAAAACATGACGATGTAGTGGATACTGTGACTTTCATTGGGTGACCCAAAGGAGTAATAAAAAGTCAGGAGGATTGGTTCAGTAGATTAATATGTGTGCAAAGACAAAGTGTCGTGTTTAAGGGAGACTCTAAGAGTTACTGGTAATGTTCTTAGAAACTGCTAGGCTTGCTTCCTTCAATTTCCCCCCCATCCAGATAGATGAGTACCTCTTTTTAATTTAACAAGCTCGAGGAGGGTAACACATACTCGATATAACTCACCTTTGGTAAGTTCCTCTTCCTTTGTTTAACGAACTAGAACAAGTAAGGGTTCGGTCCCATATTGACCTGTTGATTTTTGTTTAACGAGTCCAAAGATAGAAAACTTGAAGGTTTTTCATGATTATAGAGTCTGGAAAAACAATTAAAAGAGAGCTCTCTCAGTTCCTTTTTTGTAAAGTACTCTGATGAGACTGAAAAAGAGATAAACTATCGCTCAGCAGACGTTTTCTTCAAATACTTTAACGAGCGTGAAGAGAACAAGGTCGCTCGACAATCTTTTCATGTTTAGAGAGTCTGAAAAGAACTTAAAGATGACTCCAGTATTGTCCTTTTTTGTAATGTTAGTCTTGTGAGGCCGAAAAGAGATAAATTATCACTCGAAAGATGCCCTTTCAAACCTTTTAACGAGTGGGAAAGGAAGCAAGATCACTTGACAATCTTTTCATGTTTAGAGAGTCTGAAAAGAGCTTAAAGATGACTCCAGGGGGTTCCTTTTTCGTGTATCCATACAGGTCCGAAAAAGAGATAAAAGTCTACCCAGATGCATTTTCATGTATTTATGAGCATAAGAAAGAACAAATACTAAGCTCGGTATGCCCCTAGCTTGAAAGTTAGTGGCTTAACTCCAGAATGATCATCAAAGGCTGGAGACATGCCCTCCAAGCTTCAATTCATTCACCGACTTTGAGGTTGTCACCAACTTCTCTAGTAGATGAGAAAAAGGAGAAGGGTGGATGAAAGGAAGGTTCAAGAGAGGTGATTTTTTCATTGTTTAATGAGCTTGACATAGGAAAAGAACTATGCTTGGGATTTTGTGTTTGATCCCTAGATTGTTGTTTCATTTTTGAACGAGCTTGCTATAGAGAGTAAAACTATGCTCAAGGCTCCGGGTTCAATCCCCAGATTGTTGTTTCATTTTTTAACGAGCTTGCTACAGAGAGGAAAACTATGCTCAAACCCTCTATTTCATTTTTAAACGAGCTTGCCATAGAGGAGAGAAACTATGCTCGTGGCCTCTGTTTGATCATGGTTTCCAAGAGGATAATTCTTTGGAAGGACACCATGTCAAGGGACAAAACTCAGTCATGGCTTCCAAGTGATCTTTGCTAGATGGAATATAATCACTCTAGAAGGAACACATGTCGAGGGTCACGATAGGGGTAAGGAGATTAGGCTCCAATAGCCCTATCGAAGAAATCACCATGTCAACTACTAGATCCAAATCATCGAAAGTCGAAGGCATGGGAGATGATAGAAAATCAACATCCGGAAGGGAGATAGGGTGTATATCTTCCCGAATTTCTTCACGAGGGGGAAGAAAAAAGGATCAGTGATGGTTATTATCCTAAGATAACTTGTCAATGCAAAGCATTTACGGAATAGATTCATCAGAAGGAAAAATTGGGGAAATGTAATCGATCGCAGATGGCAAGGAACTTAACTGTGATTGCATCGAGGAACCATCAGGTGCCAATAGATGTTAGTCATCTGACAAGGGAGAAGCAGATTGGATAGAAACATATGGTGTTTTGGCTAGACTAAGTGGCACGGTGTCACCTAGTGCATTGAATTCCAACGGACTAGGTACAATCCAAGGGTCAGATGATTCCAAAGATTGATAAGCTGCAATCGAAATCATATCGACGATGGAAATATGATGTGTAGTTTGTGGAAGTGGTGTAGGGAAGGTACCCATGAGGCTAGAATATTTTAGCAAGCCAACACCAATGCTTTCATACGTGATCTTGTGGTCTCCCAAAAAAGGAATATTGTTGGTAGCAAGGGCGCGAGCATCGGTCGTGCATAATTCCAACTGATCAACAGTGACAATTTTTCCTTGATGAGGAAATTGTACACATCGAAATACCGACAAGGCAATGGAAGTCATAGCATAAAACCAACTTCTTCTAAGTAACAAGTTGTAATCGAGGGGAGCATCGATCACCTCGACATCAACAAAAATAGTTTTTCCACCCAATTGGATGGGCAGGGATTGTAAAATCCCATGGGGATGAAAACCTTGCCCATCGAAGGTGCATAACATCGTTGGGGATTTTTCAAGTGCAGATGATTTTAAACCTTTCCAACATGCTAAAGACATGACACAAGTCGAGGCTTCCTCATCTAGAATAGTTCGATGTATTTATTGATTGTGAACAACAACATAAACTTGGAAAGCAAGTTGGTGGGAGAGTCGAGATGCATAATTATCCAGGTTAAACATGATATGGTTGGACGACTCAGGATCAACAATGCCAATAGCAGCCAAGATCATTCTACGTTGATTGGGGAAGTGCTGTAGAACTTCTAACGCAGACATAGCACACGGTGCTTGAGCCAAATATTCAATAATGTTTTAGTTCTGGGTGGCACGTGAACTACGATTAGAGGTAGCTTTATGTATAGTGCACTTAGGAGGGCATAACATAGAGTCGAATGTAGGTTTCTCAATCTGAAGTGGTCCAGACGGAGGATTAACCGATGGGAGACTAACGGAGGACAGTGATGGATCTGGTAAAGTACCGTTACCATTAATGTTTTTTCCTTTGTCAGGATTACCTAGTGTGTCATATGTCTTAGAGAGAGTGTTCAAATTAATCCCATTAAACATATAATTATGTGAACTCGACGAGGCCTCATCATTAGGATGGATAGAACTACCCCCAGGAGAGGGGGTTTGAGCAACCATGGATTGTTGTTGTGGAAAAGGCTAAGTAAGCACAGTGGGTTGTGACTTTCCTTGGAAAATTTTGGCCACTTCATTATGAAGTGGACAGTCTCGAGTGTAGTGATCGTCACCACAAATGATACACGAGAATTTCAATTTCCGTTGTGGTTGATTTTCGGTAGCATGTGTTTGAGCTTGATTTTTTGGTTGTTCATTGTTATTTTTTGATTTATTGTTTGTCTTCTTATTACCTCTAGATTGTTGTGAAGGGGCAAAATGAACTGCATTCACCTCAGATATCTGAGTTTGGGGGCAGGTAGAGGAGAGTGTGGTCGATTGGGAATTAGATTGAGTTTTGACGGCACCGAGAACACCATCTACATGAGATGAGGATGACGGCTTAGATGGATCATTATTAGCTCGAGCAGCATTCAGAAGAAAATCATACAAAGTACCAGATTGTGAATAAACCATATCTAAGTACTGAGCCTGAGAAATGGCTTGTTCCTCTGTGACCGTGCCACCCATAGCGACATCACGAGCGATCGGGGGTAAAAATGACTTAGTAAACCATTCCACCAATAATATGTCAGGAATGATTACCTTGATCATCCTTCGTCGTCGCCTCCACTCATGAATATGGTCAGAGATATGCAGAGAGTCAGTTTGACAAAGGGAACTCAAGACTTCAGTACCCGTCTCATAGTGAATAAGTAGCTGAAAATGCATGAGGAAAGACATGGCAAGGGAATTGAAATTATGAAAAGAAGCATGTTGTAGTTCAATATACCACTTTGCTGCCGAGCCAGTAAGCGTTCGTTGGAAAAGATGCAAACATAAAGAATCATCCATGAGGGAGTTTGATGAACACCATAAATGGAAAGTCATCACATGGTCATTTGGATATTTTCCATATTTTCTGTCAAATTTCAGAATATCAGAAGGAAGTTTAGCTGGAATGACTGGCCAAACCGGTGAATGAAAAATAAGATCATTAGTTAACCGAGACAAGTCGGGGAGATCTAGAGTTGCAAGGAAAGGTAGTTGTCAGTTAATTTGCAGATGATATTGTTGTGGCATAGGAACACCAGTAGGACCATAAAATGGGTTAGGTGGATAGTTTTAACCAGTAGGTCCTCCTATATACAGTTGTTGTTGGCTAGGATAAACAGGATTAGATGATGGATGAGAAACATTTGCATAATCCGATGGGTTCTGAGAATTATAGGTTGGGTGATTTTCTTTCCCATGAGGAGGATAAACATTTTTCCCTTCAGTATGGTAAGGAGTAGATCCTAAAGGTGGATACACATTAGACCCATGAGGAGGATAAGACTGTGGTCCCGGAGAACTCTAGGTGGTGTTTGGGATGCCACCCGGTTAAGGTTGTTCGTAAGATGTTCCGAAAGGAACAGGATTTGATACTCCTCCTAGTGGGTCATGATATGAGTTCCCCCCAACATGGGGTTGAATAAAAGTGCCTCTTGAAGATACTCCCTAGGATTGTGAAGGGTTTCCAACAAATGAAGGTTTCCCCCCTGCCAGCAGTGGATTTACGACCACGGTATGACTGGAAAATGGAGGTTTCCCTTCAAGAGGAGCATGAAAAGGGGGTTGTTCCCTGGGAGGGGTAGGATCACCATAGAATGGTAGTCCTCCAGGAGTGAAAGGTGTGTTAGATGGTGGTTTCCCTCCAGCCCGTTGTGTTTGGCTAGTAGGGGTCTGCATTCTCGGGTGAGAAGATGTCCCAGCAGGATCGTGTGGAACATGTGGAGTTCTAGAGTAAAAGCTTGTAGAAACTGGGGTAGGGATTGAAGTGGCTTGGAGATGAGTAGACATGATGAGTCTAGTATTAGGATAGAATTGTGTTGGCGTAACAGTAGGGTTAATAACCTGATCGACTAGGTGATTCATGGTTTGATCAGATGGTCATGTTTCATTAGGAGGGTCATGAGGATGAAAGGGTTGTCGAAAGGATTCGAAATGTTCATAGAGATCACATCCCGATGAAGTCCTCCATACATAATAAGAAGGTGTAGGATTGGTGTCTACTGCGGTGCTAGGACGAACAAGATTCCTATACTCATCACTAAATATTGGTTCTGTGGATCCCATATATGTTTTGGTAAAATTTCTCTCTGGTAATCGTGGGACCTCTTCATCTATGATGTTCCCAAGGGAGTATAAAAGAAGAAAAAGTGGTTCGAGAGGGGTTACTGACTCAGATGTAGTGTGAGGAATGGGATTTTCAACCATAACCAAAGCGCCTTCTAAGTTATCTAACAGAGGAGCAATAACACTTCCAACGTCGGATTGATTTTCTACCTCTCTACGGGAGTTGTCTTCTGGAGGGTTAGGAGGTAAGGGTTGATAGCCTTTTGGAGGAAACCCTTGCATCCTACGTGATCGGTGAAGACCTTTATCATCTACAGGATCAATTTTGGAGAATAACAGAACACACTAAAAATCTAGGGCCAACTAACAAGAAGAAATAACATATGCTGATAAAATCTAGGAATCAACCAAGCAAACAAATCTTCTCTTGATGATTGTACTAGTTGGTGATGAAATCCAACGTCATTTGATCAAGTAGAGAAGGGGCTAGGATATGGTGGAATAGTTATAATGGTGACCTGCTTAACGAACTTTCATGTTGGTGCATGATTCAACGCAATAATTGTGGATTTACCCTCCAAGGAGTCCAAGTGAGTTTGACCAATGTCTATTCCAAGTATAGTGAGACTTCCCTTCACCATCACCTTGTGTAAGTACCTAAATATTATGGCAACTAAAGACACCAATTTGCAATGAGTCCCTGGGAGGGTACAGTCGACAGTCCGATCCGAAATGTATGGGCAGGATAACAAGCCTGAAATCAACCCGAGAGGCTCCCACACATAATCATGGGTATACCTCCAAGTGACCCCCCATATACGATCCGACCACTACAAACAATTCAACCATTGAGGGATAATCTCCGTAATTTGCCTGAATATGACCTCGTGCGTAACCCCTGTGTGAGAGGGGGATCCCAAAAAACCGATACGACAATTGGATTTGACTCTCCCTAGCTCAGGATGCTAATGTTTGTTTTTAAAACTTTGGAGAGTTGTACTCACAGTGTAATCCAAAGTGCTAACCCTAGTCTACTGTTGGTGGAAGATCGTAAAAACAAAAAATGTTCTAGATAATTTTTAATTAGCGTTTGTTTTACAATTGCTCTTTACTCAAAGGGTGTATGAAAGTGAAACTGATGGAATGATGACTCAATTCCAAATACATGCATAAAAGATGATAAGCAATCATTTCTTTTCAATGAACTCTTATTTAAGGGAAAGAGAAAGAGTTGTTTTCACTATCAAACACTAATATGGAATGTCCTCAATCAATTTGTTCTCAATCGAATCCAATGTAATGTTGAAACATTTCAGAAATTCCTTCTAATATGAAAACCAATCACTAAGATGTATCTTTGTTGTTTGTATACAAATGATGATTAATTCAATGAAAAACTTCTTCTACCAACTACCCTTTCATATCAAGGAGATTCGGACAAGCATAGGCAAATTTCACACAAACAACACACCCTCTTTCTTTGATTGAAACAAGAAGAAAAAAGAAAACAAAAGATAACAAAGAAAATCAATAATTTCACACAAAAGAAAGATGCTAAGAAAAATGACCTCAAAGAACCAAATGAGATGATTCACGGATTTCTGATACCCTTCACCAAAGTTCTCGCTCAATCAGATAAGAGAGAAGAAAGCAGTGGAATGATTCCAAGTTCTCAACAGCAGAAAAACTCAAAATAAGGAAGAAGGTAACAAAATATCAACAACAAAGTGCTTATTTCTCAGAAAGCATAGTGTCAAAGGTCAATAGGAAGAAGCATTAAAGCACAAAGAAGCTGAGGAAGGGCAAAAGCAGAGACTGGACTGCAGAAAAGACAATTCTGGAAAAAAATTTGTGGAGGAAAGGCTAGAGCTCTGGCGTAAGGGGCACTAGAGCATTATAACACTCTGTCTAAGACCAAGGGGGAGTGCCAATGCTATGATAACATAGGCAAGGGAACGCCAGGCTTCCACAACTCAGAAAATTTTCAAAAAAAAACAAAAACTCAGTCAAACTTTGTCAATCAAGATGAATGTGATGGAATAAGGATTCAATCAGCATATGAAATCAAACATATGGGGTGAAAAAGGTCTAAAAGGAACAAATGGTAAGACAAGGTTTGTGAGGAAAACCAAAACTGAAAGTTTCGATTCGATCCCCAGTAGAGTCACCAATTTCTATTGTAGGAAAATCTCCCTGCGGATTGGTAGATCTCCTCTTGAGAGATAGACTCTTAACTCTAAGACAAAAGGTGCTTAACATGGACATTGACTTCCTTTTAGATCTAATCAAGATGATGAACAAAAGAGAAGGAGGAAAGCATGTACCTTATAAACATCATTTTTCCCTACAAGGTCCAATATGTGCTTTGATCTTGAGCTCCTTGGTAGATCCTGCAAGACAAACAAAAGTACAAACAACTTCCTACTCTACTAAGATTAGCTAAAACATAGATCCATATACTGTAGAAAAACTTATATGGAACAAGTACAAGTTTGAAAGAAACAGGCCAAGCGTTGATTATATTGATGATAACAAAGTGTTACTTACAGCCATGGATGGTAAAAAGAGATAAATATGGTAACATTAGGTGATATTAGAATTTCAAATTTTCCTATATACAACAGGTGAAAGGAAACATAATATTGATTCTCTGTGAGAAGGTTGTTTCATGAGTGCAACAACAAAATTTTAAATAGACAGGTGAGTTGTAGGAAGAAGATGGAGATGCTCTTAGATGCAGAGTAATCAACAAGACTTGTTAGAAGGGGAAGAAAAAGGTGGAAATGGCTACTAAAGGTCATGAACGTGTTCAGAGAGAAAGCTACAAGAACAAATGCAATCCAGAGATGGATCTAGAGCTTAATGAGACAACAACAAGGATGGAGAGGCTATAATTGAAGATGCAGCAGGAGGGAAAGGTACACTGGAGGTATGAATGGCCTCTAAACAGGAAGACAAAATGGCATGTTCATAAGTTTTTGGCCAGAAGGCAGCAAAAAGAATTGAGAAGGTGGTTGAGGCATGCTAAAAACCTTAGAGATACAAAGAAAATGGTTTACATATGTGAACCAGAAGTTGGAAAAACCCTTAGTGATGAGGAAGATAGATCAACAAAGGATCTCATAGACTACCAGGTGGGTAGATATGGAATTTCAAGTTTCCAAGTGGGCAATGGAAAGGGATCAATGGAGGTTCTCACAGACTTCTAGGAGGGCAGTGATGAAAGTTCAGATTGCCAGGTGGACAAAGAGATAGAATGGAAGGTGAGCAAGGGAGTTAGAATGAGACTTTCTGAAAGTCTCAGGAGCTCAAAAGTGAGTTTAGTCCATCAAGGAGTGTTGATGGGTGAATATTCATGTGGGTTTGCAGACCATGTAGTGAATATAATGTTGAAATTACTAAGACATCTGAGAGGGGGGTGAATCAGTTGTTATTGTGCTTAAACAATTTTAAGTCTATTAAACCATTCTTAATATTTCTTCAAGTGATGATCAATATTATACAACATATTCACAACATAAATAATGAGAATCAGTCACACATAAGATATACATAGAGATAGATTTTCATGAGGAAACCCATAAAGGGAGAAAACCTCTTCTTCTTTGAAATGATAGGCAGTCTTTTAAGTTCTGTACATCATCTATGTTTGAGCACCAACTCAAAGTGAGGCTACTAACTTTGTTTTACAAGCTCCAACTTATTGACAGAACCAACTCTCTGGTTTCTCTATCACCGACTAGAAGGAAGCACCAACTCCCTGAGTGTTCCAGCACCGACTGGATGGAAACACCTACTTCCACTTATACAAGCACTGACTTCTTTGAGAGCACCAATTGTTTCATTTCTCTAGCACCCACTAGAAGGAAGCACCAACTCCCTGCGTATTCTATCACCGACTGGATGGAAGCACCTACTTCCACTTATACAAGCACCAACTTGCATATAGAAACCTCTGTGTTTTCCCAAGCACTACCCTGCCACCCTGTTTTCTATCCACAACTAGATGGAAGCTACAACTCCCAATATTCAAGCACCAACTTGAATATCGGAGCACCACAGTCCTCCCTAGAACCACCCTACCTCTATGATTATAAATAAATTATTGAATAACCAACAACAAAGATAAATCGATTCTTACCACTTCTTCTGTGTTCTGTAAATCTGGTTTGCTTCTAACTGTTCTGTAATTCTTCTCTTCCTCTGTATGTTCTGCAATTCTACTCTGCTTCAAGTTGTTCTCCAATTCTTCTCTTGCCTCTGTCTATTCCTCATCTGTTACTCATCTCTGATTTTTATCTCACACTATGCATACTGTCGTTCTCACATTGCACATACTATAATTTTCCCTTTCTTACAGTTCAACTCATTCTTCATTCAGAATGACCAACCATGCATAGTAACTGTGTGTTTCTTTTATACACTACTACCCCTTCAGTTACCCCTCAAATCCCTAGAACAATGCTTCAGCAACTGAAATGCCAATCATCCAAGAACCATGATTCGGTTCTGCTAACTAAATCATAACTGAACAATTAATCGTGAAGAGAAACAATAGCCCTTCAATCAGATTTCCAAGTCTCCAACACCATTGGATTACAAGCACAGGGTCTCGCGTTGATTTTGCCATTTCACATTTCACCATTTCGGCATTTTGACATTCCTGTGGTGAAGAGTCTCGACTCTTCATGTTATGATCATCGAAAAGGAGCTTAGCTTGGTGCTAGATCCTCTCTCTCACATCACCACTAACGGTGACCACAACCTACACCAAAAGTTGTTTTTTGCATTTCGACATTTTGGCATTTCGACAATACTGTGAAGAAGTGTCTCGACACTCCAAGTCATAATCCATGAAATGGAGCCAGATCAATGGTCCACAAAACTTCATAATCTGATCCCTTATTTTCTTAATCAGATGGCTGACGGGTTTTCGACGTTTTTCCCTTCAAGTCATCGTGACTCCAACATTATAAAATTCATGATCACAAAATCTCTGAGGTGATCGGACGGTTCACATAACCCACTAAGATGGAAAATTGACAGGATTTCAGAGTTTTGCCTTTGAGGTTTTTGAGACTCACAATAGTCCCTTTCGGCATTTCAGAGTTTGAGACTTCGTGATGGTGGAGATTTTGCTTGCTATGTAAAACCCCAAAATAGAAAGTTTCGATGTGACGTAAACCTACTGACATCACATGTGGATTGACACGTGTCGAATAGCTTCCATGTGTCACTCTGATTCATGAATTACATGTGCCTGAAATGTTGAATCAGCTTGACACTTGTCATTTCCTGATTGTGCCATGTGTCCTTAGCTAATGTGGTTTGCTGACATGGTTTGTTGATGTGTCTATTTCAGGATTTCAGGGTTCGTTACTTCAAAGGTTAAATTTCCTTTGATCTTTGATTTCTCGTTCTGTGAAACTCCAAAATGGAGTCTAAGTCATGGTTTTTCATTTCGCAATTTCATAATAATTGTCATGAGTGTCCTTGAAATCTCCAACTCACGGTATACGAAACTATGAAATGGAGATTAAGTCGTGGTTTCACATTTCACGATTTCATCATTCTTGTCATGAGTGTCCTTGACACCTCCAACTCCTAGTATCCGAAACTCCGAAATGGATTTTATGTTTCTGATCTTGCCATGCAATCATCGTTTCGTTGTTGGTCTTGCCACTTTCTCTCGTTCATCATTGTCGGGCTGAGATTTCCATCAATGACAAACAAATACTCTGCCTTATGTCTTCCCATAATAAATATGCCAACAATATCGCCCTTTGGCTTTTATGGCAACCTTGAAGACACTACTCATATCATCCTTACCATTACACTTTCTCCCCCTTTGACATCAATGTCAAAGAAGTAACACGCTCCCCCTGAGATGTTGCAGTACATACTCACCCTATCAACTATGAGAAACTTAGAAATACAACAGATATTCAATAAGTACTCCCCCTGATCAAGTGAACAGATTAGACGAAAGAATTTATAACCCCCAAATTTTGAGAAAGATATCCAAAAGGGGTCACTGCTAATGGTTTAGTAAAGATATCAATTGTCTGTTCTGTGCATGGAATATAATTCAGTTGAATAATTCTGTTTGTAACTTGTTCTCTGAGAAAATGGTATTTTATTGGTATGTGCTTAGATTTTGAATGAAGTATAGGATTCTTAGAGATACTGATGGCACTGGTGTTATCACAATGAAGTGGAATGGGATCAGTGTAAGTTACCTTCAAATATGCAAGAGTTTGTATCATCTATAAAATCTGAGTGCAGCAAGTAGAAGAAACAATGTACTCTGCTTCTGTAGTTGATAAGTAAATAGATCCTTTCTTTTTACTAAGCCATGCTACTAATGAGTCACCCAGGAAGAATGCTCCTCCACTGGTGCTTTTTCTCTCATCAACACAGTTTTCCCAATCGACATATGAATAAGAAGTTAACTGAAAGTTCTGATTTTTGGGATACCACAGAACGTAATTCATTGTGCCCTTCAAGTACTTGAATATCCTTGTTACTGCTACTAGATGACTTTGTTTAGGAGAAAACTGATAGTGAACTACCATTCCAACAACTTGCATTATATCAGGATGGGAAGTTGTGATGTACAAAATACTTCCTATCATAGAACGATCAGGTGAACAGATTAGACGAAAGAATTTATAACCCCCAACTTTTGACGAAGATATCCAAAAGGGGTCACTGCTAACGGTTTAGTAAAGATATCGGTTATCTATTATGTGGAAGGAATATAATTCAGCTGAACAATTCTGTTTGTAACTTGTTCTCTGATAAAATGGTATTTTATTGGTATGTGCCTATATTTTGAATGAAGTATGAGACTGATGGCACTGGTGTTATCACAGTGAAGTGGAATGGGATCAATGTAAGTTACCTTCAAATCTGCAAGAGTTTGTATCATCCATAAAATCTGAGTGCAGCAAGTAGAAGCAATAATGTACTCTGCTTCTGTAGTTGATAAGGAAATAGATCCTTTCTTTTTACTAAGCCATGCTACTAATGAGTCACCCGAGAAGAATGCTCCTCCACTGGTGTTTTTTCTCTCATCAACACAGTTTTCCCAATCGACATCTGAATAAGCAGTTAACTAAAAGTTCTGATTTCTGGGATACCACAGACCGTAATTCATTTTGCCCTTCAAGTACTTGAATATCCTCGTTACTGCTACTAGATGACTTTGTTTAGGAGCAGACTGATAGTGACCTACCATTCCAACAGCTTGCATTATATCATGATGGGAAGTTGTGATGTACAGTAGACTGCCTATCATAGAGTGATATGTCTTTTGATCAACATATGGTGAAATATCATATTTACTGATCTTGCAACCAACCACCATAGGTGTACTAATAGGAGAGGAATCCTCCATCTGAAATTTCTTCAATATCTCTTTCAAATATTTTTCTTGAGAGATAAATATTCCTGCAGAACTTTGATTTACTTGTAAACCAACAAAATATGACAGTTCTCCTATCATGGACATCTCAAACTCTGTTTGCATAGAGTTAGCAAACCACTAGACAGATGATTCATTAGTACAACCAAAAATAATATCATCTACATAATCATCTACATAAACCAAAACAACTAGTAAATTATCACCTTCAGACTTAATGTAGAGATTGTTGTCAACAGTACCTTTCTTGAA